>VZSV01000267.1:268182-282655 GCA_013398735.1 Nothocercus julius | reverse complement strand
CTGATAGGACTAGAGGAAACGGCCACAAACTGAAACACCAAAAGTTCCACAGGAACTTAAGGAAAAATTTCTTGACAGTGAGGGTGACAGAGCCCTGGAACAGGCTGCCCAGGGAGCTTGTGGAGTCTCCTTCTCTGGAGATCTTCCAAACCCGCTTGGACGCAGTCCTGTGCCACATGCTGTAGGTGACCTGCATGTGCAGGGGGGTTGGACTAGATGATCTCTAGAGGTCCCTTCCAACCTTAAGGATTCTATGATTCTATGATTTTGTTTTTGAATCTTGAGTCAGGCACTATGATTACAGGGGAACAGAATTTGACACCTTGTTGTCTGCAGTCTTTCCTGTCAGACTATGCTGAGGGTTGTAAACCCCATCCTATGGTGTCTAATAGATACTATCTATTGATCTATCTTTGTCTGGGTTTGTTCTCTGGCATGTAGGTGACATGTGAAATGTGACAGTCGGCAACTAGTGTTAAACTCTCTCATGTGCTAAAAGAGGGCGGCTGCATCTCAGCTTCCTACTGGGAAAGGTCCTTGGCCCATACTGATTCCCAAATGCCAGGGCATTGACGGAGAGACCACTTGATCGTACAGACAGCTGGAGCCCCATGTTTGAGAATGTGTTCTGGATCTACTTAATTTACTAATATGCACTTAGCTTCAAAAATGAAACCTCATTACCAATCTAATTTACAGACTCTCAGAAAAGTTAGGGAAAATAAAATATTATAGGTAAATATTGAGTCTCTGGTTATACTTAGACAGGGCTAAGAATTCCAAGGATTCTGTTTCTTGCACCTGGGATTCATTTACAGGTGAAATGGTTGATTGAATAGGTATTGGAGGAGTTTGTCCATTAAAGATGGAAAACCGATAGAGGAAAGTGATGAAAGGATTAAAAAATGGTAACCAGGAATTCTTTTAAAAGAAAAAAAAATACGGTCCTAGGTTTTCCGCTAAATATCATAATTTATTTGACCATCTTCCTTCTTCCTCCTTCAGTTACCTTTGAAAAATGAACAAATTCTGCTAAGTCACTTAAGAGCTTTGATATTTTTTCCTCTAACCTTATCTACTGAAAGATGAGACTCAGAAGTCCACTCAGTCCTATAAACCTATAGGCAATAACTCCTCTAGGCTGAATAACTTTCTGCAAGAAAGATTCTTTGGTTGGTTCATCCTGGTGGGATGCACACCAGCAGCAGTGGTCTCTTTGCCCTCCTTTGCTCTGAGGAGCCACTTATTCAGTGCTCTGATTTTCACTGATTAGATTTTCACTCGTTATCATATTGGGGTTCCTCCAGGTATCATTGTTCTTCTGATCCTTGATGAGTCTTTCTGTATAAATTGTTTAATCTTTAGTTAAGATACCTGAAGTCAACTTTCTTATGCCAGTAAAAAAGTGCTGGATATGGATATGGTATGATGGATTCTAAAATCAGCGTCACAGTGCTTGATACAGCATATGTATATAGGAAGACAGCATGCCTGTGCTAGCAAATTTTCTCTTTTCAGACAGACAGATGAATCACGGACCAAGGAGAAATGTAGAGGGAATGATTCATTCAGGGTCATAGAGCTGGGGAGTTGGTAGTAATATCCATGTCTCCTGTCTCCCCATCCTCCAACAGACCATACGACCTTCCTGAAGGCTTGGCAGTGAATCTGAACATTTCCTGCTGTAGCCCGCACTCATCACAGAAATTTCCATCCAGTCACTACTTAACATCTGTCTCATGGTCTATTTTTAAGGGAGCTCTGTTCAGTTTCCTCACTTTTTTTTTTTTTTTTTTTTCTAAACAAGTTTCTCATTTTGGGTAAAATTTGAGGAAAAGGATGGATTTTTCAAACACCAGCTCACAGTGGTGGCCTGCTGTGCTGGAAAAGGTTATTTCAGCAGCTTTCCAGCAGATGGCCAACTTCCGTCATGAATAAAATCCACCTATGTAAAGCATAGCAGCACAACCACAGCAAAGAGCAGGGATTTATTTCCTTCTGCTCTTGATTAATACCGCAGCTCTTGTCCCTCTTTGGACTCGTTAATGATGCTAAAAATAAAAACAGCCTTGCGCAATCCAGCGAAGATAAATAAGACAATACAAAGTAAATTGATGTCATGAAAAGAGAGCTTTTTAGTGAATCTCTGAAGAAAAAAAAAAACAAACTCCATTATCCATTCAACAGTCTTCTTTTTAAATATTAATATTACAAAGTGCTTAAGACCTTCAGCCTGGATGGATTCTCTTTGGGTCACACTAAAATAAGTGCCATTCCCCTTCTCCAAAATCAAAGGAAAGAGCCTGAATGTATTTTAACAAACCGATATGTTTTGTCTCAGTAGGAGAGTGAAAGATAAGATGGAAGAGGCCAGAGGAGATGATCTAGTGGTTCCCTAGTCTTCAGATCTGTGAGTCAAAGCAAGCAGGCGCAGCAGCAAACCAAACAAAAACGTGAAGCTGTCGGGCTCAGGTTGTTCCAGACCACTTTGGATCAGCAAATCATATAATCATTATGGTTGGAAAGGACTTTTAAGATCATTGAGTCCAAATGTAAAAGCACCTGAATGAAATGAAAGCACTTGCCCTGCTACTGTGGCTTCTGCCAAGTCAACATGGGTTTTTCTGCTTTGTTAGTGTGATTTCCTTTCCAGGTGCAGAGGTGAAGGGATTAAACAAGTTGTCTGTATTTCAAATGACTGTACTGGAACTTATATTTAGGATGAGAATTGATCCACAAAAGTACTGTATTTCAAAGGTTTTCTTTCATGTCTCATCTGGAACGCAAAAGCAAAGACCCACAAGTTCTTCACAGCAGTATTTTCTCTCTAATGCTTTCTGTTTTTGATATGTAAAGAAGGTACAAGTAACTTCTTATGGGACCACTGTATGATGCTGTGGCCTTGGGAAAGTATTTAAAACCTGTGAGAGAAAGATTGGCCAAAGCTTTTAAGCCTGAAATTTTATGTCCGCTTTTTAAATACCTCACTCATGAAGCTTGTTGAAGTTCTCACAGACTGATAAATTCTTGGCTTCAGCAATATGTCACATCATATTAAACCAATTCATTCACTTTGCTTCGTAAGTAATGGATTAGCAGACATAGAGGAACGACATAATCATACTTCATGATTTTACTCGCCTTTTGATAAAATTTGCCATTACTTTTCAAACTCACAGAATGAGGAAAAGATGCTGTGTGAACATCCACTTCCAAGGAGATAATCGGATTGAGTGGAGATGTTGACTGCGATCCTACCGGAATCTGTACAGCATCAAGAATTTCTCAGTTATTATCAATATTGGGTAATGGACTTGGGCAATGGAAGTGAGTGCTTTTTCAAAAAGGTACAGCTAGCAACATGATGGGAAAGGCTGAAATTAATTTATTTCTCTTAATTCATATTTATTTATGAAGAGTATGTGCAGTTATTGACACCACACTGCAATGGAGAGACAAATGAGACATGCATGATCAAAAATCAAAAAGGATAGTAAAAGCTTTTCAGAATATGGAAGAATTTGCTTTGTTTAGGCCAGAGAAGAGAACGCTGAGAGAGAACCCAAAAGAACTCTTCGACTATTTAATAAGACAACTTCTGTGTTTTAAAGAAATAATTCTTTCCTGCTCATTCTCCACAGACAGTAATTATCTTAATTTGTAACAAAAGAAATTTAGGAAAATCTTTCTAACTTTAATAACATTGAAGTATTAGGAAAGTAATCCTCATTGCTGAAGCCTTTACAAGTTCATTTAGACAAGCATCTACTGGAGTCACTTCCTTTGGTGACCTGCATAGCATATACAGTCCTGGAGGCACTTTTATCACAGTCTTTCTCCTTTAGAAGATTGGGAAGAGCTGTTTGAGGTATAAATGCAATGTGAGTATGTTAATACTGTATCTTAAGATTGAATGGCTGTCTTAGAGTATCACTCACATTGTAGTGATAGTGTCATGGCTGAGTCTTATCAGGAAGCTTCCAAAACCGGGAGTCACCAGTGAAGGCAGCTCAAGATGGATTGCCCTGCTATGGGATAGCTCTGAGATGCCATTTTAGAAGAACCATGATTTTCTGTATGGTTAGTAGGCAATAAATAAATTGCAGAGCTGAATTTTCATATTTCTGCTGGCCTAGGATTGTTTTTCTCATGTTATCTATGTGGACCAGTTTCCCTGTTTGGGCAAGCCATTAGGTTTCAGCCTGCCTCACCTTAATGCCCAAATTTCTACTGAAGGGTAGACCTTTATGGGGCAGTTTGCTTAACTCAAAGCATAGTCACATAAAATCAATCTCATACCTGACAAAATTAGAACTATTAATGTAGCTAAGCAGAAACATTTTGTTCCCAGATTTCCATGCATATTAATCATTCATTTACGTGAAAGAATTTACTGACGTTGAAAAAATGGCCAAGAAAATGAAGGGACAGAGAACATGGGGAATGTCTGAAAACTTCAAGGCTATTTGGTTTCAGTTTCTGACAATTTTAAAACAGTGAAGTGAATTCTGTACAATCAGATGACACTCATGAAATGAGGCTCGTGCCTTTGAGTCAGTAACTGATACTTCAGACTTCTTTTAAAACTATCAGGGTGGATATGACCACTGCTGTGCTCACTGCTCTTGCTTTGCTTAGTTTGTGAGAGGAGTGAGGTGTCCTACAGTCAGCACAGTAAAATCTAACTAAAACTTAAAGATCAGGAGAGGAGCACTTAGCACTGGCAGAAGCAAGGCAAATGTTTTCTCAGATTCCCTTTGAGACAAGTAGTTAGATCATATGGGGGGTATATTTTTGAAACACTGTGCAGGACACTTAGTCATAATCACTGAGCCAGTTTTAGGCTCCATTGTAGTATATCTTTTCATCACTAATGAGAGAGTTCTCAAAAGGCCACCAAGAATCTTTTGTGAGGAGGCTTTTCAACAGACCTACATAATCCTAATCACAGCGCGAGGAACATATTGAATCGAAAGGACCAGACAGAGATTAATGTCTTATCTGATGAAACAAGAGCAATTCCTTAAATGTTTTGGCATCTGAGAGGGCAAAGAGTTGGTAAAGGTCATCTCTGCTTTCCCACTTCTCAGATGCGCTCACTGATCATGACTGATTGCGATGTCTGATACCCGCCACATTTGTCGCTACCAGAGCCAGGGCCAAGCTAGGTTATGAGAACAGGGCATATCATAACTTCGAGTACTCAGGTGGGTGCTCTCTGCTGGGAAATCCACACCTGAGGGTCAGACATTTATTCTGTGCATCAGGAAGTCAAGGGGATTAGAACAAAAAAATTATTTGTGGGTGGTCAAAAAAAAAAAAAAAAAAAGATAAAATTGATTCAAAAAGTTTTGCTGCATAATAAGCTTTCAGGAAAACATCCTGGAAGTTTAAATTTTCACAGAAAAAAAAAAAAAAAAAGGGACACTTACAGGGGATAAAAGGTAATTTTCAAAAGAAATATTTTTAGGAAAGCTCTTAACCTTATGGTGATGCTAAGTTTTTCGTTCTTTTATTATTTCTACATCTTCACTTCTTAGAGCTACAGAGTGGCTTCCCTCACAAGCCCACTTGTGGTAAAAAACACTATTGACTAATCCAGAAAAAAACTGCTGTCTTCTTTTATTGTAGTTTAGGAAATTCAACCTCCTCCAAGATTTGTTTGGCTTCTCTTCTTCTCTTTTATTTCCCTGTAACTATCTAGAAGTTGTATGGTACTACCTCCCTGACATACTTTTCCTTTAACATGGCCTTCCTAACATAATTATGTCTGATTCACCTCAGTCAACTCCCAAATGTAGATCTCCTGCAACAAACAACAGAATTCTGCTAGAAAGAAAAGGGAAAACCTTATCATGAGTTCTTCCACTATACTCAGAGCCTGTGAGACCTCATTTGGAGAAATGGATATTGTTTTGGACATCAGATTTTAAGAAACACAGACAAATGGAAGATAGTCTAAATGATCTGGAAATAACCTGTGAAGAAATGCTATGTTTGGAAAGCAAAGGCTAAGCAAGTCAGTCCTTTTAGACATGGTCTGTCCTGCTAGATCATGTTTTCTTGATGCTCATGCCTATGCTATCTGTTAAGCAAGTCCATGTGTTTGCCCTCACACTAAGCTCACCTAACTTTTTTATTATTTTTCGTGGTTTGTGCGCAAGTGCTTCAGAAGTGCTTCAGTTTCTCAGCCTGAGCTCCACAGCTTACACAGGTGGTATCTTGAGGCTGTCCAGCATAGGGTTAACCTCAGTTGTTTTATGAAATATAGACTGAGCTAAGATGTGTCTGAGGATGCTCAGGCCAAATCCTCCAGTGAACATCCCAGGACACCTAGGATCAGTTCATGAGAGACTTCATACTCACTATAACAAAGTCTGGGTCTTCCCATGCACAGTATGGACACTATGTTCCAAATTAAAGCAGATTATGACAGACTTAATGCCAGCAATGTGAGGAAACAGCAGAGGCCTCTGTGGGCATATGCATGTTTTTGTGTGTGTTCAGAACATTGCGGTGCAAATAAATCTTCCAGGGTGCAAAAACTGCTCTAAAGGAGGCAGCATCTGGCTCCTTTTCATGACTATTGGGTAATGAGAAAGAAACAATCTGTTTCTTCCGAAGAAAAAAAATAGAGATTGATCTATAGGGAAAGCTTTCTAACAGAAATAGCAAGGACACATTGGAAAAGTCTGGCAAAAAATGTTATAAGAATTCCTCAATAAAATGAGCTCATGAATTACTTAGACAACTATTTGTCAGGAATGACCTGGGCAAACTACATCCCCATTCAGTGCAAGAGGCTGAGAGGCCTGGACTCCATTCCCACTTTATATTTTGAACCTTCTCTGCTGCTGAGGGAGAACTAAAGGCTCATGCAGTGGTGTTTACCAGATGAGCCGAAGGAATAAGACCTAGTAATTCCTTGCCAGACTTAAAGGCACTTGCTATTTTGCTTGGAATAGCAGCTCTGGTGTTTTCACTTTCATGTTAGGAAGAAAACCATTAGTGATTTGGGGAAGATGCAAAACTTTCCTAAACAGCAGAACAATTAGATTCTATTTTAAATGGAGGCCATTTTTTTCAGAAAAAAAAAAAAAAGTATACTTGGTCACTAAAAGCCGGAGATGGCTGCCAGCCTTCACATTCCAAATCCCCTGAAAGAGATGGATTTGCAAGTGGCAGACACTCATGAAAGGGTAACACAACATGGGACTGTAGATGGAGTCACCAGTGCAGTCACACTGGTGTTAGTGCTAGAGCTAGTCTTGGAAAGGAAGCTGAATAACAAAACCCACAGCTCTCTAATAATATTAAATCATTCAGACTAGAGAAGGTGGAAAACAACTGCACATAATAGCAGAAAGACTTCATGACATTGAAGTAAAAGAGCAGATGAAATTCATTATAGCTAAATATAAAGTGGTGCACATGGAAAACTAATCACAAATGTACATACAGCGATGGATTTTGATCCAATTATTAGAACTAGATTATGAGATTATATTAGATGAGTCTATGAAAGTGACATTTCAATGCTCAGTAATGGTCAAAACAAGGAGAATGTAGCAATTATTAGCAAAAGGACAGTGAGCAAAACAATAAGAATTATGTCACCAAATAAATCCTGGTGCAACCAAAATTTGAATATGAGTTTGGCCCTTGTTGATTTCCCCCCAGATCCCCCATTTAATATGGGTAAATTGGAATTTTAAAAGGTACAGAGAAGACATGCAAGGAAAGTTAGGAATTCAAAGGGATTTCAAATGAAGAACAAGTAAATAGAGTAGGATTCTGAAGGAAGGCGGAAGGAAGCCTGAAAAGGGATATGAGAGGCTTATAAAATCATGAATGATTGTACTCTGTTCTAACATAATTTTTCAAGGACATAAAATAAAATGAGTAGACGCAAAATACATAAAAGGAAGTAGTTCTTCGTGCAGTGTGGTTCAAAACTCTTTCCTCAGTTTGCAGGGGTTAAAAAGAGATTGTATTCTCTTACAGTGTGGGAAATCCACTGAAAATTTTTAGATACCGCTCTCATTCAGAAAAACAAACAAAACAAAGCAAACAAAACAAAGCAAACACCCCCGACTAAACTGTGAGCTACTGGAACTAAGAAAAGTATTCTTAATATTTGAGAATATTTGTGCTGTTCTTCTCTATACATGTCTCAGGAGTGAAGTGATGATTCAGGAATCTCTGAAACTTTGATGTGACTCAATACAGCTTTTCTTATAATTTCTATAATTTCTTATAATTTCTAAAATATCTGTGTTATCTAACTGTCTCCAAAATGCAGCTGATTAAACCATCCTTCTGGCTTGTCAATGAGAAGGCACCATAGCACCCTTTCCTAGACTGCCTGATGTTCACGTTATGAAATTCAAGCTTTTTCGATCTTCCTCCCAATCCCTCATTGCTCATTTTCTCTTCAGTAGTGTATAGTGCTCAGAATAACATCTGGTTGCAACATCTGGAGCAGAACAACTGCTCTCCTCCCCTCTTTCACCTCATCTCATCTCATTTCAGTGGTCTGACAGAGGAAACCTTGTCTCAGTCCTCTGCTCTGCTCTCCTTTTTTCTCCTTTGCACTATTCTTGCCTTTTTTTTTCTGTCCCTTCATACTTCTTCTCAAACAGTATATCAGCTAGTGTTAATATTTATTTAACAGGATCAAAAAGAAATACAACCAACTCTTCAATACTAAAATGTATTTTATATTCATAGACTTTTTTCACTTCCCTGCTCAGTCTGTAAATATATAGCAGCTGGGTGCGTTTGTTGTCTCTTGTTAGTGCTGACACTGATTTTTCACCGTATGCCAAATTTAATGGAAAGGAAAAAAAAAGCATCTGTCTAGTAAACACACTATACATGAGATGTGGATATCCATTAAATAAATTCACACATCATCTGCCTTTGACCACTATATCAGCTTAGTGCCCTTTAACCCATCCTCTCAGACCAACTGCAATATTTTAGACCTTGAAAAAGCATAAGGCAGTTACCATTTAAAGCAAGCTATCCTGAAAATATATTATTCATTTTTCAACCCTATTTCTTCTAAATTTGTCTAGACTTGAGGCCGTGAATAGGCCAGGTTCAGTCTGGATCATTATTTTTACTTCTATATATAAAAACATACAGAATATTGTTTATGAAAGTCATAGGAGAAGAAATTTGACTTTATGTTAGGATAAAATTAGATTTTTGGCTCTCAGTGGGATATAAAAATATGTCTTATAGACCCAGAAGGTTGCATGATATGAAACTATTCACACTGGGAAGTTATTTCTGCATTGAGAATATTATTTTGTATTGAAAGTATATTGAAAAAAAATGTTTCAGAATGGCTTTTAGAATGGCTTTATAGACAGGGACACCTGGGGGAGTGGGTGGGAGAAGCGTAAAGATGGGAATGTATTTTTGATAGGATCAAGAACATCAATCTCAAACTGTTTAACACGTAAGGTAACAGACTAAAACAGTGCAAAGGGGAATGCATACTTAGCACTTACTTGATATGCCCAACTTATTTGCACGTGAGTAATAGTTTCACTTCAAAACATACACTGCAAAAGGTATTACACTGACTACTCACTCTCACATATTTTCTTTGTGTATGACATGCACAACTTCTTATATCTGATTTATTGCTTTCACACTGCTTCTAAGTTCAGCTGTAAGTCCTCTAGCTGATATGATGTGACGGAGTAGTTCTAGAATTAGGCAAGGATCTTCAGTCGCACAAACTAGTTTTATTGATACTGAGCTGTTGCAGGATACAGAGACCGTTGCAAACTAGAGAACAAGTCATTTCACACAGAATGCTTGTAGATCCATTTCAGCACAAGGAAGGGTCACAGTGCTGATTAAGATATCAGAACAAATTTATTTTTATAGATATTGTTACAAGATTATTAGTGAGCACAAGGGAATAGAGACATCTTGCTTCATTCAAAGTATAGATCCTATAATTTTATACCTATGCCAGTATCCTTAATTCAAGAGTCATAATTATATCTTTGACTTCTTCTCCTGCTAGTTTTGTCCCAATTCAAAGAATAAATAAATGCTTCATTTCATGTACCATATGCAATGATTTGAGTTTGTTGGGCATCGGTGTTTTATAAAGAAATAAAGGCTTCAGAATTCCAAATTCTTTTCTAATTGTAAGGATACTGGGATGTAAGAAGAAAAAAAGGAAGGGACACACCTCATTGTCTGAATACAGATGGAGATACTGTATTTAGGTTTTACATTCAGCAACCAAAAATGAATCCTACATCCAGTTGTTGTGAACTAGCCTAGCTCCATTGAAAATCCAAGAAATAGGTATTGATGTTGATTTACTATGTTACAAGGAAATGTGAAGTTGAAGTGCACTCCAGGCAAATCCTTGAAATGTTGTTCAATAAAGAGGTAGAAAAAACATTAAATCAGTGCTACTCCATCAGGTATGCTGCATTTTGCAATACACTGACTAGCTGAGTTAGTGAGTCACACCATAAACAGAACCCCTCCTTCCACTGTGCCAATATCTGTAAAAGTGCCCTGTTTTCAAGTTTGATGTGATTTATTACCTTGTTGCAGACCTTAGTACTATGGAATTTTAGCACATAATGCTGGAGAGGGAGAGAAACAAAAATCAGCATTTAATTGTTGAACTGCATTGTCACCTACTATGAGCTGTATAATTAAGGAAATCTCCTAAATGTAGCAGCAGTGTTAAATTGCAGTAACTGATCCACAGCTCCATAAAATGTAATATTTGGTCCTCCCTAATATTTACATAACTAATTAGAACTAAATTATATATTTGTCTTTTGCATTACTTTTTCAGACTGTTGTGGAGGAAGACACATTTATTTAATATGTGAGAAGAACTGCCTTACTTTGTTGCACCAAGAATTCTGCTTATATGACAGCCCAATGAGTTGCTTCAAATACTTATGTTTTAGAAAAATGAAATCAAAAAGATCAAGCTCTCATAAAAAAGTTCTCTCCTTTTCTCCAGCAAACAATTTTGTGCCCCAAATGACATGACAATAGGGTCTTACTAAATATTGCCTCTGTGATATAGTTTATTTACAGTGTCTGCTAGCTCATCAGAATGAGGATTACATTTTTGTAAAGCTGATTGGTGAATGACAAGTCAGAACTGTGGATAAATACTATCAGATAGAGGGCGCAACATGAGTCTGTCCTTTGATAAGTCAGGAAACATGACATTCTTGGAATATATCAGGAATAATGATTTCTGTGAATTATCATAGTGCTTACAATTGCTTTAGATTAAAAGGAATTTAAGCATAGCTGAAGTTACCAACATAGAAGTCAATTATATAAGGCTCAAACAGCCAACTAAAGAATGATCTCTCTAAAGATAAGGATGTAGATTTTGAAAGTCATACCTCACACTTTTTTATTTTCCTTTTTTGTTGCTACTCTTTAGTCTTTTAAGATGTTGTTCCAAAAAGTATTGCAGGATTAAGGATTGCAGGAGATAAGAAGAAGTACAGCAGAAATAATATGATATCATAAAACATGTAATATACAAAGTCTGTAAGAAACAAAATCACAATATACAGCACAATATAGCATTATAGAACACACAATGCTCAAAGCAAGATAGTACATGTATTCTACTGCAGAATTTCATATTTTTCTTTCACTGTTTTTAATATGTTTTGGCAAAGAAAATTCTACATTGTAGGAAAAAAAAAATCTATGCTACATACCCTTTTCTGAGATCATCTGAGTCTGCTTCATGCCTTGACATGTAAGCTGTTTGGGGTCTATAATATACAACATAACCAAGATAACACAGATAAAAACATAAAAAGCATCGGGATGTAGAAATTTATAAGTTGTCAACATATAGCTAGTCTGATATTTTGTATTTGATCCAGACTAGCATCAGGCTTTTCAGGAAATTTGTAAAAGAAATCCTTCAAATGGAAGAGAAGCATTGCAGAATTGCAGCAAAGTTACTGAGCAAAAAAAGGGCTAATGGTTATAGTTACATGGTTATACCTGTGATCAGACTAACTGGTAGTTTCAGGAAGTTAAGGCACAGTGCTTTGCAGACTCAGTAACTACTGGGGCAAAACTGTTGTGGAATGTTACGGACTTTGCCCCAAAACGTTTGCAAGCAGTACTTTTATGGATTCAACTGTCCATAAATTGGACAAATTTACTGAAGAAAAAAGAACCCCTTCAGGGTTACAAATATATATGCAGGGCTAGATAGTGCATATGGTAGCACAAACCCTGCAACCAGTCCAGAGGCTAAGCATGGGTCAAGCAGGTGGCAGTTCCTCCAGAAATACCTCACCTTCCTGTACTCACTTGCAGGCGTTTTCTTTCATGCCTCTGAAAAGATTTTCTAGCAACATGAGTCTAAAATGCAAAGACATTCTGAAGTTCTGCACTATGAACACTAACTTCAGGCCCCAATTCAGCAAACATGGACCTAAGTGCTTGGCTGAATCAGGCTCTCAGCTGTACGGAGGCAATGATCCCTGCAGGAAACCTGAAGGATTATTATCTTTCTCCATTAGTAACGTCTTTCTCTATTCCCACCAAGATAAGAAATGAGTTCTGCCCAAGGAAGGGATGAATGAAACGGGTCTCTTGCAATTGCACTTGGTCAGACACGATGGGTGCAAATTGGGCTCAGTAATGAGCAAAGGATAACATTATGATACCACATCTCATTGCCAGTAGAAGCAAGGATACTAGGGTGATTGAACTGCACATCTGTCACAGGAAAGAGGGTCTAAAGAAAGCATCAGAGAGCTAGTCACCCCTGCCCTTTCCATTTTAGCTGACTTCAACTGTACCCACCATAGACTTTGGTATCTGAAATGAAACTGATGGCACTCCACTCTATGTCCGCTAAGAGACCTCTAGCTGTATAAATAATCTGAAGAAAAGGGCAGTGTATAAAGGGGAGCTTCTTTTTGCTGGAGGTATGATTCAAAGAGAAAATCTTTAGAGATACACAAGGGCCCACTGACCTCCTGAACACTCCAGAGACTCTAGAGCATATGTGTTTAATTAGCCATTACCATACATTCTGCCCTATGTAGCTACAGCAATTGGAGGTAACGCCTCAGAGGAGGCAACTCAGAGATCCCTACAGAAAGGGGCAATAGAGCCTTGTTAGTTTAAAGGTAGTGCCAATCACTAGTGCTACCACTTGGCAGAGATTGACAGGAAAGTGAAAAAGGGCATGTAAAAGCGTAAAAGTGAAAAAAAAAAAAAAAAAAAAAAAAAAAAAGAGGAAAAAAAAGAAAAAAAAAAAAAAAAAAAAAAAAAAAAAAAAAAGCATCTAATTCGGTTCAATTTCCCAACTCTCACAACTGTTACTGTATTGCTAAAATCATTTATCATGAAGCACTGGTATGTTGACTTTTGACTTTTTTTTTTTTTTTTGTCATAACCGCTGGGAATGTGTATATGTATTTTAATAAATTGAATTTTGATATCTGCATCTCCATACACACACACATATACATGCGCACACATATATATGAAGTGAATACTTATTCCCCAATGAATTTTGAAATGTGACATCCTGGGACTCAGTAATTCTTCCTTGCAAATCTGAAAAATGTTTGTGGAAGGGAATCTGCACTTTTACTACAATCGGAGGGTGCTCTGTAACGTAATGGGAATAGTGTTTCTGCATGCGTTGCTACCACTTAGCAGACAAGACCCAATACAGCAGCACGGTGGTTGATCACTCCGTGTTCACTTTCATGGAGCTGAATGGACTCAATCCAATGAAAACTTCGGGCCTCAACCCGCTGCTAGGAAACTTTAGTGGGGACAACTCCATAATTAGTGGGAATAACTTCATAATTTTAGCGGGAATAACTCCATAATCTCAGTGAACGCACTGGCCTAGATTGCTGCTAATGGTCCTGCTCCACATGCGTCTGCATTGGGGGCCACGATGTTAAAACTGAGTTACCAGATAAATTCATGGCCCTGCAGGACATTTGTGACACCCCCTTGTATGGCCTGTGACTCCCTCTTGAGAAACTCCGCGCTTGCCCTTGGCCACTTCGGGAGCCTCGTGGCCAGTTCTGACGGGAGGGCGTCAAGTTCCGGGCACGCGGCGGAGGAGCCGCTGGGACGTGCCTGGAAGAGGGATGAAGCTGGGGTGGAAGTCAGCGCTGAGATCCAGACAGAAATATCCCAGTCGAACACATTTTATTTAGACACTGAGCTCAGGAAGGCAGTAAAAGCAGCGACCACCTGTTCACCGAGCAGCGTTTCCCTGCCGAGCATCTCCCCCTGGCGCTTCTGCGCCCCCTTTCCTGTCCCCTCTCCAGGCCTCCCGTGCCACCGGGCGCGCGCCGGGCGGCTGTGAAAGCACCGAAACGCCCGGACCGAGCCCGGCCGCCCTCCCTGCGCAACCGCCTCCCTCAGCGCGCGGCGCCACCGGCGCCACCAGCGC
>VZSV01000267.1:225420-266851 GCA_013398735.1 Nothocercus julius | reverse complement strand
TTTTTAACTTTCATCAAGAAAGTTTTCAGGCGGTCTGCAGGCTCTGCTAGGTGACTCCATCAGGTCAACCCCTCTCCACTCCAACCCTCACCTCGTGAGCCAGTGGATGTGGAGAGCCATGTGCCAAAGCGGAGACCAAGCAATGAGATTGCCCTCCTGAAGAAAAGCCACCCAAAATTTAATGGGTGCTTTATAGATGTCAAAATTGCATTAGGAATTGCTCTTGCAGGGTGGATTCTGCTGAATATATTTACTTTGTGGTGTTGGTGACCTCATGGCTTCTTATGCTGTGTTTCATGGCACTTTGGCCCGAGCAAGTTGAAAAGATCATGTTTTCTTCCGCCGTTACTTATGAATGCACTATGTATTTCTTGCTGTAGCTCTTAAGTCTTTTAAGCTGCCTAATTCAGCACTTCTCTCTTCAAAAGTGTGTCCCGTTTTACAGCTGAAACTTACCAGTCTTTTATTATGCACGCAGTGCTGTGCAGTCGGTGTGTATTTTGATTAAGATCTTAAAATAACACAGCCCATCTCCTCGGTGTGGACACTAATAGGCTGCCCCTGAGGATGATACACCCGCAAAATCTGTGCACCAAGCTGTGTGCTTCATTTCCAACCACAATTACTCTAGAAGCATGCATGACTTATTTTTCTATCAAAAATGCCTGTTTTAAAGCTCCCTCTGGCTGACGGGGCTTTAAAGAGCTATTTGAGAAGGTAACGGAGTCAGTTTCTGCAGTAGGTTAGACAAGACTAAGTCCAACTCAAAAGCACTGTGACTTTTAAGAGTAGGAGTTTTGGACGGTAGCTTTTTGGACAGTAGTTTTGGACAGATACAGATAACACAGCCAGATGTGCTCTTTGTCCCTCTTTAGGAAGGTCCTCAGAAGTACTTGAGTAAGTCGTACCAAGTGTATGAAAATACATGTAATGAATTTACATCAGTGAAGTGTTTAGAGTAGTATTACAAGAGGAAGCCAGGAATAAGGATTACAAGTTCACTGTGTTTCCTAATAAGTGTGTTATATTGCTGTGGCTCATAATAAGGGTCAGCATGGCTGGTGGGGAATGATTTTGGTGGAAACAGAGGCTCAGGGAGGTTAAGAGTTGCATTCTGAACATAGTGATGGATGGTCTACCAACAGGTTTGTAGAATATCATCTAGTTTTGGGTAGAATTACCCAAGCAACTTGCAGAAGAACATGTCTCAACACACTGCAAAGTTTTGAGTGGAAACCAGGTTTTCTGCCTTACAGAACAGCAAATGGTACTGCTCTATCCTGCAATCAGTTTGGGGCCAAATCTTGTCTTGGTTTCAAGGGAAATTTCAATTTGTCATACTGCAGCACTTTCACCTAAAATCTGCTTTGTTCAGTCACAGCTGGGTGATTGCAATCCCTCCCCTAAGAAAACAAAACAAAACAATCTTAAATTCTTCCCCTTTTTCATAGTAAGAAGCAAAATCTTGAAGGAAAAAACCTTTCCAACTCTGTTTTCCATAGTGAAGAAGAAGTGCCAGTGGAATTTTGCCTTTGCAATTAGTTCTTTAGACAGTAACTATTCCTGCAGGTCCTTCTTTGGCTAAATGGGTCTGAAGACAGTGATGTTGGGTCCTTACTGAATACTGTTCACTTTGTATTAAGGCACTGCCAACTATTATGAGGATGTTTTGGAACATAAGAGCTCATGTTGTGGAAATGAGGGGAAGGGAATGGAGCCAACCTCTCCAGAAAACATTGAATTGTAGATGGGGAACTGGGTACATATTTTAAAATTCTTTAGCAAATGTATATAGAGCAGGAAAAGTGCATGCCAGTGAACACATTGGAAACTGTCTGGTCATACCTGAAAGTAAGCTCTTCCTCTGTATTAATTTGCTCCCTCTTCTACTTTATTTTACTTGGTGTTTTCCCAATGGCCTGTTCCAGTTGCTGGTGGAGACTTTGTGGTCGCCTTCACTGGAAGTGGCATTAAGCTTCTGAAATTGACATAAGCAAACCCAGCCTGAGATAACCCATCTCCGTCGGCAGGGCCAAGCTGGGACTTGTATTTTCCAATGAGAGAAGCTTCTGCGAAGACCTGCTTGTGAATTTGGTGGATTTACATCTCTTAAGCCTTGCTTGACATTATCTGCTCAGGCTTACACTCTATATTTGACAAGACAGTAAGACTTCTAAAGTAATAAATCTTAAGATTCATTCTATCTTAAAATTATCATTTCTAAAACTGAAAAAGTTTTCCCAGGTTTGTGTTTTGCTGGAGAGAGGAGGAGCTAGTCCTAACAGTTTATAAATAACATCAAGAGGCAGTAAATTGAAAGTGCAGTTAAGAATTTTTGGTTTAACATTGCAGCCAAAATCCCAGTGGACTATAGTCAGAGGCTGCGGACAACAAATGTTGCTCTGGCACCGCTGCTGACTGCTGCACAGATTTTCTCTGGTCACTTGGGTTTTACACACTCTCAGTTCTTCTGGCTGTGAAGGAGGGATAACTGAGTAAACTCACATTAGAAGCAAGTCTTAGGTCAATTGTTCTCTGAAATGCTAAAAAAAAAAAAAAAAAAAAAAAAAAAGAGGTTTAATAATACGAAATTGTACAAAGTATTCTTTCCTAGTTCTTACTGAGTTACACTTTCTGTAAGGATTGACAGCGTTTTCAGAATTCAGATTCCAAGTAGATTAGTTGGATCCAGTTTTGGAGAGGGATGGAACCCTGTTTTGGGTCCTGGAACCTGATGCGGGCTGAGAAAGTGGCAAATGGCTCTGGCAGAGGTGTTTTATGCGGAGGAAGGAGTCCCAGGGGATGAGATGTACACCAGTATAGCTCTGGTGCCAGAAAGAGCAAGGAATCTCCAGACTGGGGCAGGCAGGCTCCCTATGTTCTCCAAGACAAACACAGGAAACTACCTTACAGTTTCCAGCTCACTTCCATGACTGTTACAGTGTGTATCTACTCCATTTATGGAAGAATATGGATAGCATGGTCTTCTCTTTGGAGATGGCAATAAAATACTGAATCTTATTTTTCCATCTCAGAACTTTTTCCTTTCTCATTTCCCTTGTCCTTGCTGGTGTAAGGGTAGAACAGGAGAGATAATATATCATTCCCTGCATCACACATACGCACACAAAAGACTTATGAAGATTAAATAGCTGATGCTTTGCCTAGAAGGAAGAGGTATGCATGAATTATCACTCCTATGGGGAGACTGTTCAAGAGCTGGCGGTAGTGGTGTAGGTGGTGGGTATATGACCAGCTAGGGACTTGTGCAGATAAAAACTCTGCAGATCAGAGTTTTAATTTGGAGAGGTGAAAAGAAAGAACAACCCACCTCTGTCGTAAACATTACTGATATAGTACATGTACAACAGATAAGTTACTTCCTAGTGATTGGAAGAAAATTAATTTAACTAAGAGTTGTATATAGTGAGATTGTTTTTGTTTCCTTGTGCTGCTAGAAATGGCTTTAAAAAGTAAAGTTTCTTTGCTTAGCAGATTGAAGGGGAAATGGGTTATCATTCATTTAATTTACTATATTGAGCTTTTTCATGTTGGATGCATCTTTCATGCATCAGGCATGAGTGTCTTTGCATACAGCTACCAACAGGAGCCTGGGATTTCTGGACACATCTTGACTTTAAAAGGCTTTTTGCTGTTAAACAGTATGAATAGTATTTTAAAACTATGCATTTACTCTCTTGCAAGGAAAAAAATGTAGCAATGCAGACTGGCTTCAAGCTTTGGTACCTACTTGAATACCCTTGTGCTACAGAAAGAATAATGCAAGCCATCTGGAGAGCCCTATGAAAAGATACACACACAGACACATTCCCCAAGGTGGATATGGGTGCAGAGCTGGCCAAAAAAGTGCAAAGCGTGGAGTGGATTTGGTTACAAGTCACAAAGCTTCTTCAAGCTATGCTAGTCTTGAAAATGCATCAGGAATGAATGAATTTTATTTATGGGTCTCACTTTGTGAGTGCTGTCAGTCCTGATTATGCTGCTGCCTAGATTTCCTTTGCTTAGGGAGAACTGATATCGCAGAGCTTATCTACTATGCAGTAGACATAAGCTATCCTTTCCCAGTTTATCAGAATCCATTTACTTTGTATTGATTCAGTTCCTTAGAAAATAATCTTTGATTCTTTGCAAAATAGAAGGATCCCTTGGGTTTAGTCTAAGCAGCTGGGTTTGATTATTGTTATATACTGAATATTGATTTCTAAGTGATTTTAATGGGTGGTGGTAAAACTACCGTATTTTACATTACATTAGAAGGAAAGTTTAAACTCTTGACAGTTTAAATATTTTTGGATCCATATGCTTTGATCTAAGCTTAGCCAACACTTGATTGTTGTTTGACTGCTTATTACCCAGTGCAATTTTGCAGTTGCTCTTTGCTTAACCATGCTGAATTACATGTCTGTTGGCAGAGTTCGGATATTTTTTTCCAGAGCATACAGGTGTATATTGATTGGGATTAAAAAAAAATTAAATAAATAAATAAAAGCATTTTGCTTATCAATTACAATTGCTCTCTCAGAGCTGCAAAATTTAGACTGAGAGGACCAGGGGAATTTCTTTGGGTCTGAGATTTAGAGCTAAACTGCTTACAATTTGTACTACAAAACTTTTATAATTGCTATTTTATCAGGAGAAAAAGGCAAGGAATAATCCACAAGAATTGCCTTGATTATCACTGCCGTTCTTAGAAATAAAACAACATCTAGCAGCAGTTGCAAAGCTGTTCATGCAGTGGAGATCCCTGTGACTCTTCATCCTTTTCAGAGGCAGGACACTGTTTCTGCTCATCAGTGAGGGAAACGGTAGGAAAGTTAGGAACGCATAGTTTCCTGTCCATTGTAATACTGGATAAGAAAAGGGTACCCACTGCTGACCTTTGCAAAATATACCAGAAAATATTCAACAAGTTCTCTTGACCACATCTAGATAGCTTCTTCACGACGCAGTGGTTCTAACTCCTGACTGGGAAAGTGATTCAGTCCTTTTCTAAGAGAGAACAGGGTGCAAACCTTCAGCAGCAAGAAGTTCAGGTCTCGTGCAAGCACTGACAGGGCTCAAATCCACATAATTTGTAAGACCTGTGATGATTCAAACTGATTTTCCCCCAGTCCTGCTTTGCTGTTTAATTGTAGTTCCACCTGTAGTGTTTTTCCAAGAGTTGTTTGTGTGTTTTCTGGAGGTTTTTCTTAATTATGTGGGTAAGTACTTTTATGATTGATTCCTGAAATTAAGACAGTCTACCATTGTCCTTATTTTAGCTTATTTCTTTATCATCCCTTGGGTTTATTACAGAGTGCAGTGTATGTTTTTTTCACTCAAGTTATTTGTGCGTTTCTGAGTACTTTCTTCTTCTCCTTTTTTAATTCACTATCTCTTTTATTTCCTTCTTCCTCCCTCTTCAGCAGGATCCTCTACTGTCATATTTTTCTCCCTTAACATCCTTTTTACTTCCCTTAACATCTGTTCCCCGTCTATGGACTATGACCTCAAGAAGGCTGTGGCAGTTATGAGTGGGTTATAAAATTAAGTTGCTGATTTTGGATATGGCGATAAAGGGAAGCCTTAGGAAAGCTGCTCTCCAAGACATTATTCCTTTGTGCTGAGAGCTGTATACTGACATGAAAAGGTATCACCTTTCCCCCCAGCATTTCTGATTTAAGACTGGTAACAACAGGTGACAAAACAGAGAAAGCATTCCAGAATTCCACCGATATGATGAACAACTTAAAAATGTTTACTCTTCCTTCAACTTCTCATTTCCATGTCTACGTTTTTGCTCTCAGTCTTCCATAAAGTATTTTTTAAGGTAACAACTCATAAGGTAGTTCCTCGGCCCGTCAAGGAAGACACAGAGAGGATCTCACAGATACACTGAGTTTTGGGGAAACTGTCCCCTTTAGCTGGAGCAATTGCTGACAGCTGGCAGCTTTGTAGGTCTGCAGAGTTCATGAGAACAGCACCAGAAGTAAGGCAGAACAATTCTGTGTTACCCAGTATCTCTTCTTTTTTCATAACTGTATGCCTTTTTCCTTCTCCTTGTTAATAACTTGAGGATTCAGTGTGTCCTGGACTAAGTCCTCTTAAATAACCACTGCGCTCTGTAGCATGGATGCCCATAGCCCCAGGGCTGTGACTCTGCCACCAGGCGTAGAGTGGTGCAGAATTTAGCCTTTCCTGGCTGTCTTGAGTAGAAAAGGCCAGTAGCACCAGTATGTCTGGAGATGGACCCTTCCATCCCAAAATGTCATCATGGGTCAGCTCGCCTAATTTTAGATGCCTGGTATCTATAATGCAAGCTTCTCTGCTTAGCCAGAAACCCCTGGCTCCATTTAGAGTCAGTGGAGAAAGGTAGGAAGTTTTACAGTGTCATTCATCTGACCTGCATTAAATGAATTACTTCCTAGAAGTGTCTGTTCCTCTCTGTAGGTTATAAAGACACAGTATTTTAGCTATAGTAGATGTCTACTATAAATCTCTGGTATTTGGTCAGGTTGGACTAGATGGTCCCTCCCAACCTCAGCCATTCTGCGATTCGGTGAATCTGTGAATCCCTGCCATATCATCAAAGCCTTCACATATCATTCAGCAGCATTACTGGTTGGACTCCATTCCCTATGGACAAGCTGTGGTGAAACATGGCTGTTGACCATCACAAATCAGCGTCTTTATATCAACAAATTAGCATGGAAGAAAAAAATTGATATTGATCAAAGAGCAGCTTAGGTTAGGAGGAGAGCCAAGGATTGTCTGAAATAGCTGGAGGTAGCTGTGGAATAGCCTGGGTATCAGATTTAGGACCTTATACGAGATATGCAGGTTTGACTCTGGTGTCATGTAACTAAGTACTAAGTCTTGTGCAGTTGGGATGGGGAGTATTAGGATGTTGGGCTGCATGTTATCTTAAAAAAAATCCTCTTTTCTCTCTGTTCCATAACCCAGGAGTGAGCAGGAGGAGTCATTACGTTGGCTTTGGGGAATTCTAGCCTGTGGGCTGATTTAGTCATTTCCCTCACTCTATTTAAGATAATGTTAATATAAAGAGAGTGTTTCTCTTGGGCTGAAATTGGCCAGCAAAATAATTGCTGGAGCATGGTGACAATTTTCAATGAAACAAACACTTGATCCAAATGTTTTACTTATTCCTGTTATGAATGGGATAATGCTTATTAATTCTACTTCATCAGAAGGGTGCTCTGCAGAGCATAGATTTTCCCTTTGTCAGTCTTAAACTGCTTGCAAAACGGCCTTTATCAATGAAATCTTTCAATTAATGACAGCATTAAAAACACTTTTGACCTAATCCTGTGTGTGGGGATCCATCCTGTTGTACCTACAGATTTCTGTTTCATTACTGGCTCTTCTTTTTTAGCTACTTCATTTGCCTGCCCTCACTGTTCTGTAACATAATGCTGTCATGGATAGAAATGAAGCCGGCAGGAGAGGTTTTCTCCTTAGATACCCTCTGTAAGAATGGGGAAGGTGAAGAGGCTATTAATCCCCTTTGAATCCTTTGCATCTGTATACTCATAGGATTTGTGAAATCCTGACTATTAGGCTGTAAATTCTTCATGTGAATCACGACTGGTGAACAGGACACTCTTTGTTCTTATCCCAGTAGAGGTAGTGTTAGAGAGGAACTCTTGTCTTCTGGTGCAAGACCTGGACTTCCCAACTGAACTTGATTCCCAGCTCTGTCACAGTCTTTCTCTGTAACCTTAGACAAGACGGATTGAATCAGTGCCCACATTTCCTATGTTGAAAAATTGGAGTTTTCACAGAACAAGTTACAGGCCTGGTCATAATTCTTTTCTAATACCTCAGGGACTTGTTTCTAAATCAGTTCATAACAGGGAAATGCTGGGAGATGTCTCCTGATGGGATATTTGAGACATGGCAGCATCTGAATGATCAGGTTAGGGAACATTTTACTTTAGGACATTAAAAGTTCACTCTGGAGAGAGAAACTTGAAAGATGTGGAAGATGTGGAAGATACGATGGAGAAAAATCAGTTAACTCTTTAGGGCAGAGCTTGACCTCAAATTTTCAAAAAACCTCCAAGGTCTGCTGGAAGGTTCTGTCACTTAAACAGAATTATACTTGAGGAGCCAGGAGGAGCCTGTGAATGAAACTTAAACAGGTGAAGAAAGGATTTTGGAGGTGGATTTCAGCACAAGAGAAGATGGAGCGATCCTTGGAAAAAAACCCTGGGGCTATGTAGCTCCTAAAAGAGAGGACCTAGCAATCTTCTGCCAAAGGTGTACTAGTAGCTCCTGAGAGAGCAGGACAGCTGAATGTGTGCTTGGACTCAAAGGAAAGACTTGGGAGCTAGAAGAGGACCAAAGTTTTCACGTGCCTCCTCCCAAGAGGGCCAGTCTTCTGGCTTTGGTCGCAAGGGATATTCTCCAAATCTGTGATGAATAAGGGATGCTAGAGGGCTACTACACAGAGTAGTGATAAGCTGTGTATCTTCCTTTTGAAGTGCAACCCATAGATAGTCTATGATCCCCTTATTTGTCCTACTGTCTTGTCTATGTTATTAATTGTCTAACTCCTCTGACTAACTTCTGAAAAACTCTCGCTCAGTAACTTTCTGTGTTACTTGGGAGCTGTGGCAGTGCCAAGAACAGACCCCAGTGCTCCTGACCAGCACACAGCACTGACTGCGGAGGCCTGATAGGTTTTATACTGGGTCTTACCTCTGCCTGGTTCTCACTGGAGTTCATAAAGAGTCAGTTCTCACATGTTCACAAAAGACCTTCCATGAGGGAAAGGCTAAGCCCCACATTACATTGCCAATCTAGGAAAACTGCCATCACTCCTACCTGTGCACTTTAACCACTGACTGTCCTCCAGTTACAGATGAGACCTTGCCTCCGTTGAGTTACCCCATCCTCTCTGATTTGTGAAAACAGTTTCTTTAGCTCTGAGTTTTGGGCTCTTTCTTGCATATTTGAGTTCAGGCATGTGGAATTGCTTATGGTGTGCTGCCTGCTGCCAGGAGCAGAGTCTTCTTTTTTCACATCTTACAATTGCTGATTATTGGTATGTTTTTATCTTTTAAAAACTGTTTCATGCACATTGAAGCCACCTTGTCCCTTGGTCCTAGGGACTGTGTCATCTTGTCCATGGTTCTCTTTAGTCCGTGGTTCATTACAAAGACAAGTTTGTATCTTTGGAGGAGTCAAAAAGAAGCACAAAAGACTGCATGAATTTCAGCTCGAAATCACTTCAGTATGTACTTCCAACAAATGAAAAGAATAGAAACTAAAGGCTAAAACTTGCAAAACTGCCAAAGATTAGCAATTAGGGATAGATTTTCAAAAGACTGTGCTATTATTTTCTAGGATCAGTACTTGAATACTTAGTAATATTATTAACTAATTATTTTGATGCTTGAAGGAGAGTAAACACTTAAGTCTTCCTCTACTGATTTCAGTGAAGCACAAGTTGTGAAATGCATTTGAAATATAGGGCTCTTCAGCTTGGTGACCATGTATAAAAAGAGTGACGTGCATCTGTTTCTGTGCCTGCTTGCATGGAATGGAATATGGGATCTCTATTCTGTTGAAAAGAAAAATGGTGACAAAAATGGGTAGGTTCTCAAGGTTGCAGGAAGTCTGGATGGGTGGGAACTCTGATTGCTTTATATGTAATTCTGTATTGTAGACACACAAAAAATGTATTTCTTCAAGGTCTTTCATTGTATCCTGTACGCATTAGGGAAAGGGCCCTGGCCTTGTTCACATTGCTGCTTTCTTAGGCAGCAAAAATAGATTATTTAGGATATAGTTTCAATGACGAATGAACACAGTGAAAAATGCAGATAGGAAAATTAATGAAATCCTTCCCCTAGGTTTAATGCTTTCTGAGAATAAATTCATGAAGTCTAGGAAGGGGTCTGTCACTTGCAATAGTTATCTGTGATTTAAGGTATCAATAGTGTGTTTAGTGTTATGTGGAGTTAAGTGGAAAATGACTCCCAATTTATTGAGACTTCTACTGTAGTTTCTTTACTTAGGGGCAGATTCTGTCATCTCAATAAAAAATTATGGAGTACTTTAATCTGCTAAGAGGTATGTTCAGGTATCAGGGGGATCGTCTGAACATTGATCATTTTGCAAGCAGCAATCCTAAACCTGCCGGTCTGTTAAAGACTCTAGTAATCTCTGAATCTCGCAATTCAGGGTATAAAACGCTTGCTGTCTGGGTTGACTTTCAGTGATTTCATGATTTTTACCTCAGATTTCAGCAGGAATACCTGATGTACTCCAAATGCCTAATAATTTTAAAAGTTTCCAATCATTTTCAAAATCCAGCTGTTTAAAATTCAGACTTTTATCTTTTATTGCCCAAGGCACCGGTGCAGGAATTGGGCCAGCGGGACCAGCAGGACCAGCACCTTCCTGGGTGCATCTTCCTGTAGGTGAAAGTTTAATTGGTGCCCACGTGTTCTCCTGGGCCAGACAAGTGCCAGCATCACACAAGCCATAAACATGGGAGGCTCCACACCGGGGATAGCCCTTCCTTACCCTCCTTCTTTGCTGCAGTTGTGGTGGCCATGAGGTTACTTTGGTCCTTGGAAGGGTGCAGCCTTCCAGGGCTGCCTCCCAAGTTCTGCCCACATCCTGCCTTTCCCTGCCAACTTACTCAAAGGGCTGTGGTCCACGAGAAGGGCATTTTTCCCTGCCTTGGGACAGAGCACAGAAATAAGGTAGGTCTTACGTGGCTGCACAGTAGGCAAAATGCTTTCCTCTCCTCTCAACTCTTTTCCTCAGCTGAGTAGCAGGAGAAAATAGCCCATTTCTAGATGAAATCTGCTTTTCCCCTAGAATTTTTTTTTTTTTTTTTTTNTCAAACTGTGCAATGGCAAAGTAGGTATTTATAATGTATGGGTGAAGAGAAATCTCTCATTAAATGAAAGGGTCATCTTAGAGTAACTGTTGAATAGACTTAAGATGATTTGGTAATATGTTTATTTTAAGAACTTGCCCCCTTCAGAAGGGTGGGTCTTTCTTTCTTTCTGTCTGTCTGTCTGTCTTTCTGTCTTGGATTTCTTTTTGATTTGCACTAATATCTAGAGTTGCAGCTGCACATCAGGATGGAGTCAAGCTCTGAGATCTTAAAGATTTGCTATAACAAAGAAATAAGTGATTCCTGCTATTTGGAATATGATGAAACTGAAATGTGTTAAGCTTGAATACTTAGCCTGCACTTGCACGATCTTTCCAATAACTCATGTTCCTTTGAAGACGTTTCATTGTCCCAACTTCCCTGTTCTTGAATTGTTGCCAGTTAAATTGAGTCCTCCTGGTGTTGTTCATAGGCTTCAGTCATAAAGCTGACACTCTTTGACATTGGTATGTGGGAAAGAAACCTTTTTTTTTGCCTCTAGGATGTTATTAGGAACAAGATGACAACTTGTGAATATTTTCCAGGTATCATAATGCTTTAATATATTGGAATGTTGAATAACAGTAGTGATAATATCACAACAAGATGTGATAGCAGACTCATTCTGTTGCACAGAATAGTTGCTAGCCTATATAGCAGCTATAGATGGACATGAAAAGTCTTAATGTTGAAACCTCTAGTCTATCTGTTAAATTTGGTCTTTGTCTTTTAATTCTTTCAACCTTAAAGAGATTTCATCTGAAAAATATGCAAGAATAGGGAAAACACTGGTCCCAATGGCATTGCTGTGTATATAATTGAATCCTCTATAGAAGTAATGGTGTAACTTTTATTAAAAAAAAAAATCCCAAAACAAAACTTTTAGAGAAATCCAGTAACATATTATGAAGGTATATATATATATTTTTTTTGTGATGGTCACTTCGTAACTAATGAAGTCACAGATGAGTCCGACAAGCTGCTGCACGTGAGTAAATAAATCAATATGTCACACTAATATAATGGTGTGGAAAGGTAAGAAAGGGTCCATTGTTAGTGAGAAGAGGCTGGGGGCTGTGAGAGCGGATGTACTTTGCAATTATCTCTGACATTTTTCCACAAACTTCAGAAAGGGGAGGTCTGTGTCAAGAAGGAAGAGCTCTATCATGGTTTTGATCTTTGCTGTTTTGGGTTTCTCAGAGGGAAATAATATTCTGGCATCTGAAAAGAGAGGCCGAATGTGAAGTGTGAGCATACTTTTTTCTCAGAATGACTTCAGTGTCAAAGCTGTTGTTCATACAGATAAGAGTACCAGAGCTAAACCTGTTAACATTCCTCTCTTCAGATGGTGCATTCAAAGAATAGAGGAAATATAAGTACTCTCAGCTGGTCTTAGATAGCTATCTCAAGTAGAAAAGAAAAAAAACCCAAAACAGTTAAATGTCAAAAATTTACTGTATCATGCTAATAATATAGAGAAGACCATCCCATGGAAAGACATATTTTTAGTAAAATGAACAGAGCATGTCTGTAGAACAGAGAACAAAGAGTATGAACAGAGAATATAGAACTTGCATATTTCAACTAGTGTTGAAGTTTATTTCTATACTGCGCTTTGCACTAAGAAATAAAAGTAGCAAGGACAGAATTCTAATATAGCAAACATTTGTCTGGACCTAATAATTTAGGGCTGTTAAGCAAGGATTATTTCTTTTCCCATCCTTTTTAGAATATTCTGGGACGTACATCAGTTACTGCTTTTTTGTAATTCTTTTTGGATGTTAGATTTGCCTGAGAGATGTAAGTCATTGTGTCGATGTGATGTTTCACTAAAAATGAAGGACACAGTTCAGCAGTTTTGATTTAATCATGCTGAATTTTTGAAATAAAATTCCTTCCTAAAATTTAGAAATCACCCAGCAACTCTCACGCCCTGCATCCCAAGTGAAAGTGCAATGTTGGAAGCTAAATGGAGAGCAGTATTGCATTGGAAGGCTTCCAAGTCTCCACTAGGATAAATACATAAACAGTGGATGAAAATTACACTTAGATAAGCCTTTCTAGTAAGAATACAGTGAATGCAGTTGCTAGAGCTAACCACTTGTAGCTAACTACTGTCGTCTTAGAATTCTTATTCATTAGTTGTACACAAATGTGTAATTCTTCTCAGTCTGAAAATTTAGCATCATTTTGTGTTTAGGTTCTCTCCTAAAGCATTTAAATTATATGTGTAGGCAGTAGAAATATTTTGAGTTCCTGGAGAGAATAGAAAAAGGAGAGGTGCTCTGCAGATATTGAGATTTGTTTTTTTTCCCCTTACTAGAGAAAAGCTCCAAACTCCGGGTATATTAGCCATTAGCCCACTAGAAAATGATGCAGATTAAATCATGGTGAGATTTAAGGACACAGGAAACAGAAGATGAATGAAGTTGTTCTAGAGATCTAGTACATCGGGCCATGGTAAGTAAGCACTTGAAAAACTCCCTAGTTCCGGCAGGGAATTTTCTGTCTCATAAATCAAGAGTAATGATTCTCCAGAGCAGGAAAAGTATTGCAGCTTTTGTATAAGGTAGAGACTAGATTCTGGTATTAGGAAGAAAAATTTTTGACTTCTGTTAGCTATAAGGTCGTGTTGTACATAATCCTCCTCTTTCTCTGTAATGATCTATAAAAAAAGATTCTTCTCTGAATACATTGACATGAATATGAAAAGCTTCCATACACTAAATTAGATCCTGCACATTCCCATGGAAAACAATACATATAAGTCACCTGTTTTTTCTCAACGAATAATGGGCTGTCAGTCATGCTAACACAGGGACAGAACAGGAAAACAAGCAAAATCCTGCTTTTTTTTCTTTTTTTCATTGTAATGAAAAGAACTACTCAAAACACAAAGGCAACAGATTGCTTAAGACAGTTGCTCTTCAGAGAGCAATTACACTTGAAATGTTTGCTTATCTGCGTGCAGGATAAATTTATGTGCGTAAATCTGCCTATCTTGGTGGTGCATTAGCACTTTGTCTGGAGAAGGGAAGCTAAGGAAATTATGGTTTGTTGCTCTCTGGGGATAGAGATCTGATGAAAAAAAAAGAAACACAGAAAAGCTCGAGGTACTTGGTGCTTTTCTTACCTTTGTTTTTACCAATGACGTCTGCAAGGCAGATGGGTCCATGAGCCTATCTGCAGGGTCAGCGAGACAGAAGCATTCCCCACTGGCATTTAAGATCATTAAATGTAGGGATTGACTTTATCCTCTGAAGTGCAGCAGTACAGAGAGCTTAAACTGAAATTTAGCCGTGTAAAAGGTTCAAGATTCATGAATGCTCTTTTATTCCCATGTCCATAAAGATTCCTGTGGAAATAGACTAAGCCTTGCATAGGATGCCCTTAAGCTCCCTTCATGTAAGGTATGTAATATATACACGTTCAAAAGGGCATTGCATTTTCTAGCTTTGTATTGGTCCTTCTACCCAAAATAGTTTTTCTAACACAGTTTTACTATGCAGGAAGAGGTATCTTTCTCTCTAGAGGTGTTTTTTTCTGTCCCCCTGTTAAACAAGACTTTCTACTCTTTTCCGCCTCTGCCTCTTAACTTACTATTGTTTTCTGTTATTAGTATTACTGTCCTTTAGTGGTTACTACTTGAGTTACTTCTTTAGGAGAGGTACTATCAGTCAGACTATTGGGACTGCTTTTTTGTTAGTACCTATGAAGTAGAAAGGGAACCCATCCTGATGAGTTAAGGTGCAAAAGAAATCTATAATGTAAAGTTAGACATCAACAATCTAAACTTAGTTGAGCTAAATCTCGGTGAAAGTACTGCAGTGTCTTGAGAGTCTGCCTAGTGTAAGAGAGCAACTTATATTCATCTGTAAAATCCATAAAAGGAGGAGATGCTTTTGATTTAAGTTTTAAAGATTAAAGCACTGCTATCTAAGTGCTTTCACTTCAATATCTCTTTTCCATTTCTACAATTCTTTCTCTATCAAAATCTCCAGTTTTATGCTTTTTATCCTTTTCTTATGAGCTACAGTACGTCCTGCCATTGAATACTGGAACTTTCATTCTCAGTTGTCTCTCTTTTTAAGGAAATACTTCCTGATGTCGTCATACAACCTTTTGCCATTTATTCCAATTGGCTCTGTAGGAGAAAAGAGCACATGAGAACAGAGCACATGCAAATGGTATTTTAATGCACTTAAAGAGCAGTATCCTATCGCTGAGATAACTATTCAGTCTGCAAGGTTGTCATCAGTTTTGAAGTAATGGAAATTTTGAAAATGTTTGAGTACTTATCCAGTTAAAATATCCTTCCTACACTCATTGAGTACACCTTCTGACATTTACTACTGCTAACTCAATATCTGCCTATTATTTTAATGTACAAATTCAGGGTATTACATATGAAGAGGAAGGGGCAGGAAGGGGAACAAGTAATTTTTTAAGTTTCAGGTCTTTTAAGGCATCTTGGTGCCATGGGTTTTCCTACAGTTAATTACAAGAATTTGTGATATAAAGAAATGAGAATATTACGAAGGCCTGAGTTTGGCGTTGTTCTGTATTTCATGTACATAACTCCTTATATTCCTTTGTTTCTGGGATGGCTTTCTCTATTTCTGGTCTCTTCTCTGCTAGAAAGCTACCACCATTTTAAGACCCATTGAACAAATTAAAAGGAAGTACCTGCAGTCCTGGAAGCAGCAATGGGACAAATCAAAGGGACAGGGGCTGAACTTAGCTGCAGGCCTTCCACTTCCAGAATCAGCTGTTCATGGGGCATTCAACACTCTATGTTGTATTCAGAAATTTAGGGGAGTGAACTTCGTCATAGTCACAGACTTAGGTTCTTTGTGACATTGGACACTCTGCTTCTGCTTGATTTTTGTGCTTTTGTCTTTACGTGCCAGTTCTGTTTTAGTGGTGGCCGCAGTACTGGACAGAGCTGAGTGAGATGCCAAAGACGTGCTGCTCAGTTTGCCTTGACTCAAAGTTGGTGCCTGGGTCAAAATTGTGTCTTTTATTTCTCCTCTGACTTGAGAGGATTCTATGGTGATGGTGAAGACACCCATAGAGCAGAGCTGTGTGGTCAAAAACATGAATCCTCCTGACTCCTCCCAGTCTCGACTCTTTCCACAGGAGAGAGAGAAGCATTTGAGATTAGGGCTAGAAAGGAGCTGGGTGATGTTAAGGCACTTGTGTCCAAGATTTTCATTCTTAAGTAAGTCTTTCATACAACCTGCTAACTCTGAAAACACATAGCATCTTTCCTGTTACCTTGGAGTTCTGTTCCTGGGTCATGCAGTTATGAGAAATAAATAGTAGATCCTAAATGGGCTTCAGACTCACTTTGTATTGCAGGTTAACATCCTGCTTCAGTATGGACATAAAGAATGGCCTTATTGGAAGAAGACTTTGTAGCAGAGGTAGGCCTGCAACCTGCCTATTTCTTCATCAGTTCAACCATCCTTTGTCTTGTTTTGAAAGAGAGAAGACTTGTTCTCAGTATACAAAACCAATATTAAGCCTGAGTGGATTTCAGACAGTGGATCCTCAACAGGGCTCAGTGTGTTCCGTGAATATTGAGTAACTAGCATGATATTAGAGGACCATCAACCTGTTGGAGATGTGCAGGAGATTCATCCACATGGTGGGAGTAGGAGGAGGCACGTATATTCCTGTATTTAGGAAATTTCGTGTCAGATGGACAGTTCAGTGGAAGAGTGGGAAATTGGTGGGTGAATGCATGGTACATTTCATATTCATATGAACATGCTTTACAGTGAGAGAGAATTGTTCTGACCTCTTATTTCTGAAGCTTTTAGAGATTCTGGTAATCCTTACCCATGCCATTATGAAAGGCATAGGGCAAGAAATCCTAAGAAGTTCTTCCTTGCATTGGCCCTGGTAGGACTCCTGGGAAATACTCTCTCCAGACTCCTTTTCATTAGAAAATGTGCTACCTATCTTCCAAATGGATTTAGGCTGTTACGCCATTCCAGTTCCTGGCTTCAGCTCTCCTAGCTGACTATATAAAGCCATGGCATATGGGCCTTTTTACTGACATAATCCTCTACTGTACTAAAAAAGAAAAGATTAGGTTTCATTCCAGGAGCTGGAAGAACTTCCATGAAGAAATAAAAAGCAGGAAATGGTCTCTGTATGAGTAAAGGATCGTCATATTGAATAGCCTCGAGGTGCTCAGGGTTGAGGGTTTCTTCCTGAGAGTTAAAGCTGGCTGGAACAGCTACGTGTTTGAGAGGAAATGAGATTTGTGTGACTTTCCTCATACAGGTTATAGGGCTTAGGGCAAAGGACTGGTGTTCTGTGACCTGCTATACATCTGCGTGCTCCATGGCATGAAGGACATTCTGAGCATGTAGTATGGAGAGCATGTCTCAGGATTTCCACCTCCACAGCCAAATGTTTCTGCAGTTTTTTTGCTTTAGCCATGGAGGTCATTTTGATCCTTTTCTTACTTACATAACTCCTAATTAAACTTGATATCCTGCAGCCAGCAGCGGATGGTTAATTAAAAGTCTAAATAGGGCTCCTCTTCCAGGGAGAAAGCCAATGAATAGGGACAGTTGAAATATATTATCCCAAACAGTCACTGTGTTTTGTATTGCAAGCTGGTGGTGGACTTTTCAGTTCTAGGATATATGTGTACTCCATACACTGCTTTAGTGATCACAGGAGAGACATTTTGGAGCAGTGTTCCTAAGGGGGTATGAATGAGGGAGTTGTGCAGCTGCTATTGAGTCATGTGGTTTGGAGTGTGTGTGCCCCTCCAGCAAGTCTATCCTCTTTTGATAATTTATTATGTATCTAATCATTTGCTCGTGTTAATATGTAAAAGATTCAAATACAGTTGGTCCCAGTAGACCAGGCGCTGTAGAGGTATGATACGCACTAGCGCATAAATAACTTGCAGTCTACATGACTCAAGCAATATATTTGGGGATGTCTGGGTGAAAGGAGGGGAGAGTTCTAAAATAAAATTACAGCAAGTTGGATGACCTCCAAGTCTCCAGTCCCCAGTTTCCAGGTCCTTGCTAAAGAGGCTTAAACTAATGCTTTCCAGAGGAAATTTGTCCCACAGAGCAATCATTCCACATTGCCTGTATGGAACCTGGTGAGTCCATCTTGCTGGAGGAAAATCCTGCCTCATCCTGCAGACTTGCTCTCTCTCTGTGCTGTCTAGGACTGAATAACCTAGTGCTCCTGAGCTGTGTTCTCCATGCTGGGCTGTTGGGCCCCCTGAAATCAGTCATAGCACTAGCGAGAATTAAGGGAAAAATAAAAGTAAATTTATTCTAGCCACAAGGCAGCACTGAGAAAGTAGCTGCTAGATTTGGGCACTACTCTACAGAAGTGCACATCTTAAAGCATCGACCTTATACTTTATTTTTAAATTCTTGAAAATCTTCTTGATCTTGCAGCAAGTAAATGTGAGGAAAGAAGCTAGTTGTTTTCCAGGCATTGCCATCCCAAGGATGAAGCCTGTGATGGGCAAAGCTTCCCCTTATGAGCTACCTTAATCTCTTGGACCCCGTGTACACCCTGAGATATTCCCTTTTAACCTTTGCTGTGATAATTATTTTAATCAGAGCATCAATTTGTAACTTGCCTGCTAACAGGAGAGTCATACAGAGCTTACGTTTGGTATGTAGAATTTCTTTTGAAATGGAGATTCCTTATTAGCTGGGGTGAGACAGGGTTAAGACTTGCCTGGTCAATAAACACATGTGTTCATATGATGCAATATGGATTTTTCTGACAAACTAATTAATGATGCCAAAGCATTTCTGAGCAGTTAAGCAATTAGAACCTCTGGTTGTGACTTTCTCCACCGTATCGCTTGAGAACATGTTTCTTCAGTGCCAGTAAGGGATGCAGCTTGTTTCTAGCTCCTGGTGGGTTAGGCTGGAAGACCGAGACAGCTACACTGTGTGGCATGCCCATGAGTCTTGGTTTTGGTGGGTAAAATGTGGCTTCTGTGCCCCTCTGTGGCAGCCAGAGCATTGGAGAAGAGCGCATGCCTAGCTCTTCTCCCATCAAAGACCTGGGATATAGACAAGCATGTGGCTCATCCCACCATGTGAGTGCAGTCTTTTTGGATATTAATGTAAATCTGAGGATGGCAGTGTGGATTTGAAAGCGCCCTAAACACAGTCTGCAGGATCTGGCAGATCCTTTCATGAAGATGATTTGTCATGGACTAGTTTATTTTATTTCTTTTAGCCAGTCAGTGCAAGAGATTTCTACCCATGTCATGCAAGAATACAATTTAAATCTGGACTTACTTTCTCAGCACAAATCTCTGAAAAGTTAAACTTGGGGGTATTGCATCAAGGTTTAGGCCTGCAGACACTGTGTGGCTGCAGCAGGCAAAAATACATTACAAAGTCCTCAACTGGTACTTAGGGTATTTTAGAATTGCAGCAATTTGGCTGGCGACCAGTAATAGCATGTTTTAAAGCGTCTGTGGTAGATGCATTTACCAAAGGATCAATTTGAGGGTTGAATGATCTGAGCGTAGGTTAAGGAGCCAGGAACTGCTGAATTCTAATTCTGATTCTTTCTAACAGTTCTTCCTGCATGTGTCTGTGCAGTGCAAAGGAAGTTAAAAGATCATTTTTAAAGTTGCAAAGTGGAGCCTGCAGAAGTCAGGAAGTGCCAGTGCAGGCTTAATCCAGTCCCCCTGGTGTATCCTTTATGATCCTCTAAGATTCTTGATTACGTTAATTTGTGAGATATTTTTTGTTTGTTTGTTTGTTTTTTTCGTGTGATTCCTGTCTCATTGAGTATCCAAGATAGACTTCAGTCCCTTAGCAAATAACGACTTACTATTTTTTTCTCATGTAATTGTTCAATATGTACTTTATTTTCACACACAGGTCTTTCTAAAACTAGAAATATTAAATTGTCATGGATGCTGGTAGTTCCAGTGCCAAGTGCTTTGTAGTAGTAATGCCTGTCTTGGAGGCAAGCTATATGTCCTCTTCTCGTCTTTCCCACTGCCCCATTTCTTCTTCTCTAAAGCTATGGACCACTTTGGCTAGCATTTATGCTAACCATCATTGTAGGACTGATCTGTGTTTTTAAGGGAGCCAGTTAGAGATGATTCTTGAGATGTGATACTGGAACAGGAAGGATGTCTTGGATCCCATAGCCTCACCATCACTTAGAGCAGACTTTGGTGAGCTGTTCATTAGCAGAGTGCATGGATATCTCCATCCAGCAATTTGTGGAATTGCTGAGAGGCTCCTCCTTGCTTTCAGCACATTTGAGATCAGCTCTAACTGAACAAAATACCTCAGCAGCTGCTCTGATGTTAGCATAGGATTTTTGGTCTATCATTCACATTGGTTTTGACATAAAGCCCATTGAAATCAATGGCCCTTCTTTTCATTAACCACAGTTGGCTTTGGATCAGGTCTAGGAAGATGCATATGTTCCAGTGATGCCATTGGATTGTTTCTTTAAAAAGCATCAAGCAAAGATAGATGATGGTACAGGCTGATGAAGAGGGGGGAAAAATCCATCTCTCTTTTATATGGTCTGCTTCCTGCTCATATCAGCATTAATTTTAGATAATTAAATTGCTCAGTTCAGTAGTTGGAAGAGACATGATCAACAAGCTGACTGTACTAAGATATCAAATATATAAGTGCTCCATACCTTTTTTTTTTTTTTTTTTTTTTTTTTGAATGAAAAGCTGTATAATTGGACACAATCTTTTCACCCCAGGCTAACCTAACCTCCACTTCAGAGGAGCATACCAAAGACATTTAAAATCAAATTATGAATGCCAGCACAGTTAGAACATTTATATGGTGATGTTTCATGGCAGCAGGCGAATGGGTGAAATTAAGCAAGATAATAATATCAACTCCCTCTCCATCCCTTGAATTCAATGGTAAGATGAACTGTTCAGTGTTATGATTTAGTAAAACGTAGCCTCCAGAAAAAGTTCAGATATGTTAACGAGCACACTAAAGTCCATAACTAGACATGCTTTTCACATTCAGCCTAGAATCATTGATCTTTGCACTGTCCCTGCAGGGTCTTTGAACTTTTACTGGCATGAGGCATAAGCAGTTTTATTAGATCACACTGCTGAAATGCTTATCTTACTGTTGACTCCAGAGGGTTTTTTTATTATTATTATTTATTAACACACTTTTCTGACTGAATTGCTTCTCTGAAGAATGCAATAGATTAGAGAAACTGCTTGTTTTTTTCCATCTCTACATCAGTTGGTTTTCAGTGTGGGTGACATCTGTAAAAACAGGACAGCAGAGCAGCATCTGGAGGGCCTGAGGTAGGGAATATCGAGCATTTGTGTTTTAATCTCTTATGCTAAAAATTGCAGTGCAATTTTCCACTCTGACATAATCTTTGTGTTTGTCCTTTCTTTTCTTTTTATTTTTTTTCCACAATTCCATTTCTAAACGTGCATATTTTTTTCTCTTCTTGCAAACACATTTCCCCTCTTCGGCTCCTGAATTGCAAGAACGTGACAGGATCCTCTGAGTAACACGGTTAGACCTGCATCCCTGTGGTTGTTCCAGATCAGGCTTAAGCAGGACAAAGACAGAGACAGCAGGATAAAAAGCACTGATTTCTTATTCACAACAGGGAGTTTATTTTCCATGTAAGCTGGTGTCGGGATGCTCTTTGATGTCGGTTCTATGAGAGCCCCTGTAGAAAGCGAGTAGTAAGCAAGCAGAAGGGACTCCAGCTAGGCAGTTCAGCTCTGGACCTGTACAGCATTTTTTGGACTGCAGAGTCATAGCTCTGTTCCTAGCAACAATAAGGGATAAAGCTCAAGAAGACAAAGCAGCATCCCTTAAAATGCAGGAGTGCAAGAGAAGTCCAACAGCGAGAAAAAGCAAAAAATACCTTTGAGAACAAGAAGACCCACTTCTCCTTTGGCTTTTTTTATTTTATTTTTATTTTTTTTTAATGCAGCTTTTTATGGACATTAAATTCCCAAAGTGTATTTGCTTATTGTTTAAAAGCAGAGAGGCCTAGGAGCGGATGCGCGCTGACCTAAAACTCTACACTAACCCCCCAGAAAATGCTCTACCGGTGCTGGAGGTTGTATGGAGCTGGTGTCTGTCTTCTGCACATTGTTTGTTCAGCTGTGAAGTGGTATGAATAGATTAGCACTCTGCCTGTATTTTAAGTGTAGAGAGCTACACTTAACGTAACGCTAACATTTAATAGCATGCTTTTTGGCCTGGGTGCCTTTCCCACGTGATGTTTGCATGTAGCCAGAATGATTCAGTTCTTTATTTCCTATTAAACTGTTAAAAGCAGGACACCAGTTTACAGAGTCCACAGTTTGGTAACAAAGTTGGATGTCACAGGGTTTGCCAGTTCTTTTTGGAAAACCACTTTGTACATCCACATGTATTACAAGGGAATCCCACAATAACAAACAGAAAAGGAAAGAAAGAGAGAAAGAAAGAGAGAGAGAGAGAGAGAGAGAGAGAAAGAAAGAAAGAAAGAAAGAAAGAAAGAAAGAAAGAAAGAAAGAAAGAAAGAAAGAAAGAAANAGAAAGAAAGAAAGAAAGAAAGAAAGAAAGAAAGAAAGAAAGAAAGAAAAAGAGATACATTCTCCTAATTCTCCTATGCCACTGCCAAGAAAAAAAAGTCTCTCACATGATAGTCTGAACTAGATATTACCAAAAAAAAAAAAAAAAAAAAGAGAGAGAAAAACAAAACAAAACAGCCCACTTGGAAATGGGGTCTACTAAACAGCACTGCTTGTTCTTGGGCCCCTCTGAAACCTAAACTTTCACACTCTTCGTTTCATTTCGACCCAAAAAATGCCCATCAGTTCCTGTAATCTCAAGCTCAGCTCCGTCTCACAGTCGTGAACGGAAGCGAGAAAGAAAGTGCAATGTGGGAGACCCCTCAGCAAAAATGCTTCACCTCCAGCCCTGCTTCTGTGAACCCTGAAGGTGTGAATGCCATGATATGAGTCATGCTAATGTGAAGGGGGCAATTTTTTCTCACCAAAACATCCCTACATGAAGTAGGTGCATGTTAAGAAGCTTGGTTCAATTCTCCATGCTATGAAAATGGATAATGGGATGTATTTTGAAATGAATGCTAAACTAATATTGACCCACCAATGAATATTATAGGTACCACAGGTTAAGTTTATAGATTTTAAGCAGATGCTGTGATGTTTTTCCATTATTTTTAGCTCACAGCCTAAAAGTCTCTTCTGAGATACTTTTTTACATTGCTAATGCAGCAATGAGCCAAGTTTGCTGGCGTAGAGCATGAGCTCCGTTTGCAGCCGATGTCTGTCCATCCCAACATGGTTCTGCTGAGTGACACCGGCGGCTGGTCCACTCTTTTTATCCTGGCCTAATGTGTGCTAGCAGCTGACAAAGGTTGTTTTTAATAGTGTATTTATAAAACTTTGATGTTGTGTGAGGCCAGACACAGAGAAGCAACGTTCTGAGCACTCAGCACTAAAAACCCAAAGGCTGGATGGGGGCTCTGGTTTCTCATACCGTACCAAACCCAGCGTTTACTAAGAAGTACACAGAGGAAAAACCTTGAGCCGAAGTCTCCCCTAACTATTTTGAGCAACGCATGCCCTGCTCCCTCTGCAGGAGTCTGGCTGATTGGTATTTCACTAATGTGTTTATTTAGAAGTAAATTTAACGACCGGAGGGTATGGTGATATTTTCATTCTTTTTCTGCTCCTTTTCTCCTTAGCTCGAACCTGGGAGCCTCACTGTGTCACAGGGACATCATCTGGCTGAGGTGTAAACTACAACACCTAGTTGTATCTTCTGGGTTTGGGGACGATGGAATAAGCATCTTCTTGTTTTGGATCCGTTCTTGCATTTATTTTCCACCACTTTCATTTCTCTTTTTTTATTTAAAGGGTACAGGATATATTAGGTATATTATTCTCTCCTTATCTGCATATGACATGGGGTTTGGAAATTCAGGAACCTGTGTTTTGTCCTGCCATTGCTTGGGAAAAAGGATTTGCAACTACCTCTCAATGACTATATAAGTGTTTTTTTTTTTTTTAATTTCCTAAACGAAAATGATATTCAGTTTATCTTTGAGATATACTGTAAAGAAAGCTCTAATGTTTGACTGATCAAGACTTTTAATTAAATGTTGACACAATTCCTGTTTCTCTGCGATTCTCCCAGGAACTTATTGCTAAGGAAATAAATATCCTAGAATGCATAGTCAATCCTAGAGCAATGATGTACAACATGCAGTGTCCCCTTCACACCTTCTGTACCCAGCAGTTGACACTGAGAAGCCACTATGTATGTTACAAGATAGAGGAAGCAGAAACGCAATAAAAAGGTAAAAAGTAACTTGTGCATTAAAGAAGTTTTCAGGAAGTGAGAGGAAGATTTTCAAAGTGATTTCTTGTACAGTGATACAAGGAAACTGTTTTCCACTGTATGTATAGCTTAATACTTAGAACTGAAGTTGTTATGTGATCCGTATAATAGCAATCAATAACACAGCAACAACAAATAAATAATAAAATAGCAATAATAAAATAAAAAAAGCTGGTCTAGTGTTAGAAAATGTGGCTAAACTTCTAACAACCCAGACACTCTGCTTGACTAGTTACGATACTGGCTGACTTAAATGGCTTTAGTCAAGGTATACTTGAATCAATGACTTTAAATTGAAGAACATCCACCTAAGCTTTTGCACTTCTTTAGACCAAACAATTGAAAGATGTGTTTTGAAGCTGCTGATTTTACTCATATGGGCATGGACAGATATTGAAAGTACACATATGAAAGCGGTGACATATTTTTATCATTGAGCATTTCTGAGGCTCAAGAGTTCGAAGCAGCAAAGGCTGAGGAGGCAACTGGTTCTGTGTGGTTTGCAGTTGATTTTATCTTGGCTCTGTGTCGTGCATCTCCTAATGATGAATGTGTGGGAGGGCCAGGTCAGGAATGGTTTCCACTCCAGTGCATTGATTGTGTAGTTGGCAGTGGACTCAATTAAAGTATAATAATCTTGTAATCTTTATCCTTTTTCAGTTCAGGCTGTGGCACATTGAATAGAGCCTGTGAAAGACTATAGCTTTCGAAAAGTAGGTGAACTCCTTGCCTCTTCTTTGTCTAAGTGGTTTGTGTCTAGTCAACTAAAATGACAGAAGAGACAAGTCCTCAAAACGTTGCTCCTCTGACTTGCATCATTGCTTCTGTTTGTGTCTTTGTGAGTTAACACTTGCTCTTTGTTTTCCTCTCCTTTCTCACTAGGCTAACGACTGGATTTATAGCGAGCTTCTTACCACGGTGAAAAGACAAGCTGATGTGAGAAGGGAGATATGTCCATTATGGGAAGGTGCCGTTTATCCCATCTCCTGGTTCTTCTTGCATTTGTGTTCAGTGGAGAGAAGAGCCAGGCACAAAGAGCAGGTAGGCATTGCCGTTCCACGTATCTCCTTGTGTAGCAGCTGGGGTTTTTACTTATCTGAGGTGTTACTGATACTAGGAGGAAAACAATTTAAAAAAAAAAGGTAAACAAGCAAACAAACAAGCAAGATATTAAGATTTTCACCACTGAAAAGATAAAACAGACCTTTTATTCTTTTTAAGGACAGAGATAGCTCAATGATTGACGTTATGATTTAAGTAGACTCTGCGACTTCTGCAGAATTAATAATGCTACCTCAGCTAACAAGCGCAGCTCAGCATACGCCTCATCTACCCTGTGTTGGTGTCGAGATAACGTCTCCCATTGCTTTCTATAGATTTCAGATTAGACCCGGTAGAACTTTTCTAGTTGCCTAAAAGGGGCCGGGATGTTGTCTAATCGTTCATGCTCTCTAGTTGCTAGCATGATCCCAGACATGTTTTTTGTCCTGTACCATTTACCACTTTCTCCCAGATGTCACTGAATGCATGAGGGGACAGTGCAGTTGAGGGATTGTTCTTACAGGCTTGGTTAGCCTTAGACAGGTTTCTGTGTCTTGACAAACCCACTCTGTTTTCTGAAGTAATGGGAACAGTTGAATCATAGGGATGTGAACCTGGCCATACCTTAGAGCCAGAAAATGACTGTAGACCTACCTAATTTACTGTTTTAGAAGCCCAATAGTACTTTGAGATGGAGACATTCTGGCTCCTTTACTAGGAGAGATGCTATTCTGTAGCCTCCTCTAATTTATACTAAAGAAAAGGACTTTTTAGCCTGGCTCTCAGTCTAACAAATAACTTCTCTACAGTGATCTTATGTGATCCATGTACAACATTTTTGAAAAAGTATGACAGGGACAAGAGGTTAGTAACAAAACAAAGTGAAGCTTATCTTTTTTTTCTGTTTGTGGATCAGCCAGAACAGAAAAGATATGGTGATACCATTTATGTGTTCATTCTGTGATTACTTTAAATAATTCTAGACTTATGGCTTGTTTATGAACCACTTTTAATGACAGTATAGCAAAATGGATGACTCAGTGTCTCAGTGGATGAATACAACTCCTGGAATGATGTTTCCAGAGAGCATTTCTGTAATTGCAAAACTGGAGTTCTCTCTCTATGAATTATATTTCATATTCCCTTAACATGAACTGTTTCTGCCAGTAAACAATATTATTATACTATTCCTGGAAAACAATCAATTTTGTACAGCAGTGGACATTATTGTGCTAAAAATGCAGATTAATATTTACTAAAAGCTTTTCTGCAGCATTTCATCTCACTGTCATCAGGTCTGTAAGTAAGGAATCACTGACTCTAAGAAAATGATCCTGAAAGATGATCTTTTTCTTCCTTGCAGCGCTGTCTGAGTAGACATCGCATTTTAAATCTTGAAACCCCAATTTTTTTAAGGCTCATTGCCCTTGAACACAGACAGGATTCATTCTGTCTGTTCTGTTTGTTTTTAAATTGCAATCATCTCGCCTACTGAGAATTCTTAAAATAAGCAACAGGAAGGTCCGTACCTTGTGCATTATATACTTAGACAGTACATTCTTTAGTTAATCTCACTTAATATACTTTCAAAGTATATTAATACAATGGTGATTTTTTTTTCCTGTAGAAAAGTGAAGATTAGTTGCATACTTTTGCTGTTATATGCAATATCCTTTAAGACATGCAAAGAACAAGCATGCATTTATATGAGGGTTTTAGTTTGGCCAGGAGTGCAGCAAGGAGAGTCTAGGGGAACTGAGGGGGGTCACAGGGCCAGGAGGTCAGGGGACTCAGCCTTGCTCAGATCCCTCAGCAAGGTGAGCAGGACCAATCCCATGATAGTAACCAGGTTCAGCCAAAACTCCAGACTGCCAAACTCATAGTGACAACACTGGCACAGTGTCAGGAATGCAAGTCAGTAAATATGGGTCAGCACTGGCTCTGGAGAGACCTGTAGTGTCTGGGTCAACAACAGCTCTTGTAAATCCATTGCAGTGGGGCAGGTCCGGAGTGAGGCTGCTGAGGGAATCTCTGGCTCAGGCAAGTACCAAGGGCAGGAGTGTCATCTTAAAAGCAGATTCAATGGGAAGGAAAAGAAACTTCTACCAGCAGAGCTCTCTGGCAGAGCTCTACCTAGAACAACTGGCCCTGACAGTAACTGGGATGCTCGCAGATCTCTAACACGGTTTAAACTTCCAAAGTTAATCTTCTAAGTGTCTCCACTTACTGTGTTTTGTTTCACTTCATGGAGCAGAACTGGATCGATTTCTGATGAAACTGAACTGCAAGTTGTACTTCAGAAGTGCGTATAATGAGCTTCAGGGACTGATGGACATTTAGTCGCTAGGACCTGACTGGAACTAATCTGGCATGAAAACATGCAAATCATGCATAGTGGGGATGTCCACTTCTCAGGACCAGCTGTTTTGCTGCACAGATCTGGTCCTAGCACTGCACAAGATGTGTTAATGTATAGAGAACTGAACTCCCTGCAACAAGCGTGCCCTGGTGTCAGGCATTCTCACAAATATACCCAGATTTTCTGTCCAAGGGAAGTAGATTATTCAGTCCACATCAGAGACCATAGGAGGTCATTAATGTGGTCATAGTGAGAACAGTTGGGGAATAAGTTCTCTGCAGTATAACAGGAATCAAGACTACTTTGGTGGATGTGAGCTAGATGTGGGCTACTCCAGACCCTGATCAAAGTGGAAGGGTTTGAAGGCAACTGCCAACAGTTTAGGGGACAGAAATAACACTTCCAGGTCAGTTGGGAAGAGAAAATCCGTGTAACAGACAGAAATGAAATGTCACAGGCACTGATATGGACTAGCTCTTTTGTTTTGCGTCATTTTATATGTACCATGATTGATTTATGATTGATTAAACTTTTTTTTTTTATCATTTATTCAATGCAAGCAGTTCTACTTTGTGAGGAGACAGGAGACCAGAACTACTAGAGAAATGTTGATTGTGACCATAGATAAATTGAGTTTGTAGAGATATTTTCGACCCTAAAACTCCATAATTTGTTAGGATCTATGGCATGTAAGACTCAAGTAAATAAAACCTATATATATATGTATTTTGTCCAACTGGTGTATTATGATAATGTATATTTGTCTGGGACTTTTTATGATTATACAGTGTATTGGCTTGGATATACTCAGACAGAGCTACAAGATATCTCCTGGGAGATCTATTTCCTTGGCAAGCGGCTGACAAATATACCACCAGTCTGGGTTTGCAAGACAAGAAGGCTGCAATTAAAATACATTTGCCTTTCAGCTTACACAGGTCTTGGATTATAAATGTCATGGATAGAGCCCAAAGGGTGGTTGTGGGGATACATGAACTTTTTTCTTAGAAAGGAACTGTCCTTTGTTGTCAAGGAAGATATCCCAGTATTCAGTGAGTCATCCTTTAGTCAATAGTCAGTGGTGGACAGCCTCAAAATCAAAATAATCTTGTAACAAACCTGCTTCAACAAGGCATCATGCTGAGCAGAAGAACTGCTTCTAGCTAAGGATAAATAAATCATAATGTTAATGAAAGGGGAGACATGAAAGCTTCACTAGTCAATGTCAGGATTGGCATAGGGAAGGTCAGGGCAGCTCTCTTGATCTGCCAAGGTCATTTCAGAGGGTTACATGAGTAAAGGGAACAGTAAAAGTAACTGCACTGAGATTTTTAAGGGAAAAAAATAGCTTCAAATGCATGCAGACAGTACAGGTGAAAGACTGAGCAAAGGAGCAGTCAGTAGTGCAGAAAAAGAGAGGGCTTGCCTTTCAAGGTGAAATGTGTGCTGATCTACTGTAGATGGCCTGAAATAGGTGAGGTGAGTCACAAGGAAGAAAGGCTGAGAACCTACACTTTTTTCTGTAGCATAGGGAAAGAGTTTGCTACCTCCTCAAAATCATTCACTAAATAGAAATGCCTGCGGGATATTTGGTTTGTCCAATAATTGTCTTTCAGCTTCCCTTAGTGACATATTCTACCACTCCTGCAGGTTGCAAGAACGTACACTATGACCTCGTTTTCATCTTGGATGCCTCCTCCAGCGTTGGAAAAGAAGATTTTGAGAAGGTTCGACAGTGGGTGTCTAATTTGGTGGAAACTTTTGAGATTGGCCCAGATAAAACCCATGTAGGTGTGGTGCGGTACAGTGATCGGCCAACTACGGAGTTTGACCTGGGAAGGTACAAAACTCGTCAGGAAATTAAAGAAGCTGCACGAAAAATTAAGTATTATGGGGGTAACACAAACACTGGAGATGCTCTCAGGTACATCAACAGTTACAGTTTTTCCAGAGAAGCAGGTGGAAGACTTAGTGACCAAACTGTTAAAAAGGTGGCTATCCTTCTGACGGATGGCAGAAGCCAGGATTATGTCTTAGATGCAGCCACCGCAGCCCATCAGGCTGGGATTAGGATCTTTGCTGTGGGTGTTGGTGAAGCCTTAAAAGAGGAACTGGATGAAATTGCTTCAGAACCCAAGTCTGCTCATGTGTTTCATGTTTCTGATTACAATGCCATTGATAAAATTCGGGGGAAGTTGAGACGACGTCTTTGTGAAAGTAAGTAGAGCTCCCACTTCTTTTACAAAATGAGAATTTTAATAGATTCAGTTAGCACATAGGTAAGAAGAATCTGTAATTGTTTTCCTTCATACTTTCCTGCTTATTATTCTGTGCTGCTAATCCTTTATTTTAGTGTCTTTGATATCCCGTTCTGTAAGAGGTCATTTTACTATCTGGGGAAGTGCTGAATTGCTCATTTTGAGTTCCTCAGCTAAGGTCAGTATTAACTATAGGTCAGCTTCCAGTGGTAAAACTAGAGAACAAGCATGAATTTCTTTTTTTTTCTGATATAGTTTATTAACTTTATAATATTTTGGACATAAAAAATTTTCATCTATTTCCAGGGCATCCTAGCATAGATGTGGAAGATGATGTCTTTCTTATTTTCTGATATTATAGTATAGAAAGTGTGCTCTGGATGCTTCTGAGAATAATTGTTTAGGAAGCAAAAGGGGTACCTGGGAACATAGAAACCTCTGGACAGGTGGAGGATATCATCCATGGAGCAGGCTTGTGCCATGTGTGTGTTTAGTTTGTGTGTATTCTAAGACAAAGGCATACATTGCCAGAGCCAAGCTGGGTTTTAATAGACATAATCCTCTGTGAGCTCTTTGGAGACACATGAATCAAGCAGAGGAAATGGCAGAGCATTTTTCTGTTTTACTGGCCAGTGATGACTCTTCCAGTCCTTGTGCTACTGTACTACAGACTGTGTGGAGTCGAGCAGTGCTGTAGACACTGCATTTCACACCAGCAGCTGTTCAGAATCACTTGTCTCTGGTCTCACTGCATGTCTGTCCTCATCTCCATCATTCCATTTTGCTATATTTGACTGAATTTGTTGCTAAGAACATACCACTAAGTGCATTAATAGCATTTTAGCTCTCATTTGATACTGTGGAAGTAAGCGTAGCAGATTTGGAAAATAACATGCCTACTCAGTGGAATGTTGTGGCAGTGGGAGATATTTTTGCCAAACTTCTCCATTACATTTTGGACTATAGTTAGCATGAAAATTTGAATGATGCTTTTGCATGGCAGTGGGAGACATATACTTTGCTAAAAATTCCAAAGATGCCTCATATTTCTAAATAGGGTTTCTGCTTATATACCATAGAGATGAGATGAGGCAGCCATGGAATATTTAAAAATATACTGGCACCTGCTTTTGCTAGGTAAATAGTAGGTTTTTGCTTGTCAAGAGAGCAAATTGCTTTGATTTCAACATAAGTTTCATTTGAAAATGGATTTGATTATGTTAGTGCATATACAGAGCAGTCAGCTTGTGTTAGGCTTAGTTGGGGTTAGCATTTGACATCTAAGCCTCAGTCCAGGGGACACTGGAATGGTCCCCTAAAAAACAGCATCTTCTCAGAGATTATTACTTCTTAAACAGCATGGATTTCAGTACTCTGGATGCTGTGATATTTGAGTTTATTTTGTTATAATTAAGCTAAACAGGTGAAAATATACAGCTTGTAGAACTGGGCAAAAGCATTTTCCAAACCCATTTTCACTGTTTACTGCCTCCATAGACCACGTTGCACCTATGTGGGATTACTAAACTTTTGCTATATGGCAAAATGCAGATTAAACATCCTGAAAAGAAATGTAGCTTTAGAGTTACAGTCTCTGCAAAGGGTTATTCATTCTATACCTAATAACAGAAGAAATGCAAATGGATATTTTCCAAAGAAGGACTATGGGAATATTTTGCTCAGTCTTGGACCAGGAAATCTGAGACAGTGTTTGATATTCTGCAGAGTCTTCTCAGCTGCTTGAGGTGTTGGCCAAAGGGATTTCTAGGAGTGTATTATACTGGACAAAATTTTATTTCTTTACATGACTCTTTTAGTGATTTAACTGACTGGCCAGCTAGAGTCTGGGCAAACCTGGTAAAATCAGCATCTTGTGTTGCCTTCTTCCAGCTGAGATGAGAGGCCTATTACCAGACTGCTCAGTTAGAAGCAGCTCTGTGTTTAGCTGTATACTCAGGTCTTCTTGCAACTTATGGAGAATTGTTGCCTGAACCTTTAGATAGCCAAACACACAGCACCATTTTTCAATACTGATGTCAGCAGAACAACCTGGAAGACTGTTTGTCATGGCAGAATCTGGCAGGCCTATGGCTGTCTTTATCAGAATTAATTAATTCTTGTCTTTTATGCATAATGTAGTTCTTCAATCAGTTTTTAGTTGCCTATGAGATTCATTTATCAGCAATAAGTTCCTCCCGAAGTGTTTAGAATACCAAAAATCATCACTGGAATCTCAATTCTTTATATGCAGAAGGGGAGAGGGTTAAAATGTTTCAATGACTGGATGGTACCAATAGCTTGTCATTGATTGGAATGGGTACAGAAATATTCTCAAAAACACTTGTGTTCATGTGGTTTTATATATATATATACATGTATTTTTTGACTTTGAGTATATATAATGTACGTTTTGTGCTATCACTGTTCTATGTCTGACATTAAAGGGCTCCCTGCCTTCAAGAAAATAACTTGAACATGCTGTTCAAAATAATTAAGAAGTGTCTTTCCTGAAGTCCGTGTTGCTCAGATTCATGGTATATTCATAGAAGAGCTCATCATGACAATGACAGACTTTTCTTCCTGGACTTTAACATCAGAAATATCTCACGCACAAAGATCATTCCAAAGAGCAGACAGCTGAATTGCTATATTTTGGGTGGTAAATATAGAAATAGTAGATAGTTCCCACGAGACATACTAGTATGGCTAAGCTTCACATCTAATGGTATTTACCCAACTGTTGACATGAGTATCATGGTATCCTCCATTTTCTAGTTTTGTTAAGCTTTGACATTTCTCTGTATACTTACTCTTTTCTAGGTAGCTTTGTCATGGTGTAGGAAAGGAGGTGGAACTCAACAAATTGGCAGAAATGGGAAAACTAGACTTTTTACTGAGTTTGACTGTGGTTGTAATTTCTATTCTTCTGGTCTGCAGAGCAGACTTGGGAATTTGTAGATTGATTTTGCTTTCACAGTTTTGATTTTGTCTTTCTCTGAGTTCTCAAAAAGTTCAGTTTAGCAGTAGTTCCAAATACTTGGTCTTATTGCGAGGTCTTAGGGGAGCTGGTTTTCATCATTGTGATGACTTGTAGAGACCTCCCAAAAATATGAACATAGCTTCCTGTCATCTTGACAGGCGTCCGTATGTGACCACAAATGGACCTATACTTTTATTCACAAAATTTTCTGGCACCCACCTCCATGTTGAGTGCTGAGAAGGTGAGACATATTGGAATAATGACTGCTAAGGAACTGGGCATAATCTGAATAACTGAATATGTCCCATAGAATCTAACTTTGTGCTTTCTCCCTTGAAACTGTTATCACTTCCAGATGGTTTGGAAAGCCTGATAAAATCTCAGCAGACAACTTTTCATTTTTATTTTAGCAACTGGAACTAGGCAGTGACCCAGCTGGTATCACTTCTGGTACCTTTTGTTGCTCCTTGATACTCCTGTCTCCTCCAGCCGCAGCAATGGCTTTTTCACGCACTACACCCACCTAAATCTGAGGCATCTACAGCTTGTAGCAATCCTTCATGTCACAGGTGACAGGATCACAGATCCATTATCATATTTGCTGGCTAAACTGCAGTTTTCTGCAAAAGCATAAACTGGCTGTGATAGACTTCACAGATGATTTATCCTTTGTTTGAAAGAGGAGAAAAACTTTGACTTTTCATGGATGATGGTCTGGGAGGAGATAAAATACTCGATGGGCTTAGTGATGATGACATTGTGCAACTTTCTTCTGTTATTCTGTGGGTTAAAGGACAACCTGTTATCGTGGTTTATGGCTCCAGAAAGCATAGCAAAGATCTGCTTATTCTCTTACAGATTTTTTTGTTGTTGTTGTTGCTGTTGTTTTCAAACCAAATGCTTGTTGCAAACACTCAAATTTTATTTTCCACTTGGTCCAACCACCACCATTTTAAAGCAAAAACATTGCAGTGCTGAAATCTGGCAGGAAAAGCCTGGAAACTGAGCAATGAATCTTGGTTATTCCATGTGAAAACTACTCTCTTTTCCCAGAACATGCCTCCCATTGTGTTCTGGTATAGCACAATGTAGGTATCGTTTAAATAACTTCCTATTACACTTGGGACGCTGAAATGAAAAGGTTTACTCTGAGATTAGTAACAACATTGTTTCATGACCTGTTAAAGACAGCACTGCTGCTAAAAATGAAAGTTTTTCTCTTCCTGTCTCCCTTCTCCCATCTGTCAGCACAGACGTTCATGTGGCCCTACCATGAACTACAGCAGAGAGCTGATGAGTATTTGTATTTTCTTTCCTGGATTAGTTTTTACTCAGATTTAGTTCAACATGAAGGCACGTGTACATGCTCTGTCCCAGGGGATGGAATGGCACAAGGTGAGGACAAGTAATTCAGGGAAGAAGAAGAGTTGGAAGAGTTGTAAGCCAGAGCTGGTGTTCTGCTTTCCTCTGATTAAAATGTGCACTAAAATGAATTACTAGAGTGGTTCTTCATGTTCAGACTCAGCTTCTAGGCTCCATGGAACCCTGCTGGGCTTGAATAAACTGTTCTACAAAATTATTCAATTGCATACTGACTGGTCTCATCATCATCGTACTGCATTTTTCTTAAGCAGGCATTTCGGGACGCATAATTATTTATTATGCTGTTACCACTGAGTTACCCCTGACAAATTCTTACTGTTCAGGCAGTACTACAAAATTCTCCCTCCTCAAACATGTGTCTCTCTCTGGCTCGAAGCACCTTGTCAGGGTTCAGTGATAGGTAGGATGAGCAACCCAACCACTACTCTCACCTACATACAGGCTGCCTGGTATCTCCTCCAGGCAACACATTGTGATCTTGCAGCCTGGTAGCTTCTCTCTTCGGAACAGATCTTAGTTCTGTTACAGTTTTAGAAAGAGATTTATTGATTTATTTTTCTTCCCTTGTTTGCTGAGAAAAGCAATGTCTTGAGAAGGGAACTCAGCTTTGTAGCAGCCGTGGTCTGGTTTCTCTTTTTGTTCAGGGAGCAAAGGTGTGGACTCAACAGTCATTTAAACACCACAGTTTTAGAAATAAATGGCAGAAAATGGAATTGCTTCCATTCTTCTTTGATAAAACCGAAAAAAAAAAAAAAAATTCTGTTCCTACAGATCTCTGCAAACTACTGAGAGCCTTAATAAGGGACTTTTTAAAGTAGAGTCCTAAGGTATTATAAAATGAGATCAATCTTTTCCATTTTCCTTTCTCATCTCCACTTTCTTTCTTGGTTGCATAAAAATAGTATCATCATAAAACATGGACAATTACTTTACACAAAACAATGAATCTCTGGATTGCCTACAATGTCTTGTCCCAAATCACAGAAACTAGTTGAATGATGACATCTCTCTGGGTTTATAATAGTGTCTTTCTTGTCTTCCAGATAAGAAATCTCTGAACAATGTTTAATGTACAGTAAAACTAATTGTAGAGGCAGAAAGAAGATTAGACTCATGACAGATAAAAGTAAGTCCCAGACATTAGAAAGAAGCATTGAGACAATCAAAAAAAGTATGGCAGGAGAAGTTACATCTTATGAAAAAGTAATGTGCCGTTTAGAGAACAAAAAGTGGAAAAATATAGTGACTATGGGAACCATTTCTAAACAGTGTTGGAATGAAAAAGAAATGCAGAAATAGGAACAGACAAAAAGCTGGAACATATTGTCATGTGCTAAAAGTTATTAGCAGCTTGTTTTTCAACAGCGCCTGCAGCCCTCATTGATTTTGCAGGAGCTGTGGGTATTCAACAGTTTCAAAAATTAGGCCGTGGAGCCCAATACTTGCAGGTGAAAACAAGGGGAGAGTTTCTGTCTGCTCCAGTGGACTCCAAACGATGGGGTAAAGGAGAGGACTCATCCTTTGGGTAATGGTGTCTATCCTGGTGCTTGCTTTCTAATGGGCCGATGAGGAATGTTCAGTAGAAAGAAAAATCTGTGAAGTCTTGTGTGGCAGGGCCAAGGTCAGGGCAGACGCTTGGCAGGAGTCTCGAGGAAGGTGCAGAAAAACCTCTGAGGTCTCGGGTTTGGCTACAGGCTTTTCTGCCCAAACAAAATAGAGAGCCGAACAGCAATCTCTTGCCATATGTTCTTTGCCAAGCTGAAGGGACTTTAAACTTCAGCAGGCCAGGGCAGCTGCTGTGCTGGCAGGGCTTCTTTTCTCCTTCATTAACACCCCTGTGATGGTCTCATTAAATAAAATGCACTTATTTAAAGTTCTACACCTGCCTTTTTATGCTTTATGGTTTTTTTTTTTTTTTTTTTCCACAAATTCCAGAAATGCCACCAAAAATCTAATGGTGTATTTCATCATAGACTGTTTCTATTCTTTGGGTGTAGCTTGCAAGCTTCATAGTAGGATGGTGAGCATGGTTTCTCATGTTTTTTTCTGCTCCTGGCTCCATATATTAAAGCTCCCAAAGCCTGTGATGAGGAACCGCAATGAGAAATGCAGATCTTAACATCCCAACATCCCAGGTAAATCCGTACTAGAACATGCGAGCCTGGAGGTCCCACCATGGGTGCTGGATTTCCATGTTGGGGCCAGTGCTTGCTGCAGTCTGTCCCTGAGGCTCTTCAGCAAAATCTTGATTAGAACAAAAGGTCTGGACAAATAGCTGTTTTCTAATCAAGTATTTTTACTGGAAAATTTGTCACCTTTTGCACATGGATTCCTGTCACCTGGAAGTTAAACCTCGATAAACTTCAGGCCTAGTTAATATATCTGCTATTTGGCAACACCTGAAACAAATTACCCAGGATCGCTTATTATTATAATCTTGGGATGGAAATATCACCCTGTGCTCAGGACCAAATCAAAACTTGTCTTTTAAAGTTCAAATAATCTGAAACTTTAGGCACTGATACCTTTAAACCTTGTCCTCTCCAATGCAGATCTTCATCCAGATGTTGTTACTGGGATTCATGCTTAGATAAAACAACAATTTCCTTCTTCATCACCTTTTCCATGGTTCACATGGCCCACTTTCTTCTGTGGAATGTTTTTAAAGGTTATCAGTTCTTTCTGCAACTGAATTTCACTTCTCATTTTGTTTTCAAATGCTCTGACCCAACAAACAAAATTGAAGCATCTTACAGTGGTCTGCTGGGAACATTTCTTGGTTTAGCTGGTGGACTATTTTTGTTAGCAAATTGCAGGGTTAGTGTTTCAATCCCATCAAGGTTTCTACAAGTTACACCCAAAGAGCAAATTCCTTTTCTCAAATCGGTAATCTGTTTATAAAATGAAATAAAAGCAGTGGGAGCATTTTGAACACCTTGGGAAACTGCTTTTTGATAAGGCAATAATTAGTTTCTTTAAAATGCAAATAGGAGTCTGAAACAAGTCCTGCTGTATTAAGAACTTACAAATGATGGAGAACAGTTTGCAGCTCTCCATAAAATGCCTTTAGCCATACCCTGCATTTTGGGGAATGGTGAGTACTGATGCTAAATACTGATCAGATGTAGGGAGGATATCTTTCAAGAAAGATCGCTCAACTGGGTGCAGCAGTCACATGCTGTCCTAAACTGTTGAATGGCAATCTGATTGGATATTAGCTTTCAAAATTCACTTTGTTTCCTTACAGCTTAATAGTCAAAATTTAACATCAGTTTGATTATAACTTCATCTGTACTTTAGGTAATTAAGAATTTTACACATAATACACAGAAACACCCACACGTATATATATTTAATCCTAGAAAAAAATGCTGTGCCCTTTCAGCCAGAAGTGGAAGGTTTTTTTTTTTTTGTGGTTATTGTTTTTTGTTTGTTTGTTTTTCACAATGAGTTAAATAAAAAGTCATAACATGTTAAAGCTCCAGTGAAGAGGAAATACAGGACGTTTTTACTGCGATGTAACTGGTCAAGATCAACTCAGTCCTCTACTTCTGGGCTAGATTTCGTTCAGTTACATGGCGGTAGAAATCACTGTGGTTTGTTCTCCCAGGATTTTGTAGCAAGATAGATAACATATTAGTTATCTGCTATAAAAACTTCTCACTTTTGTCAGTGAAGACACTGCGAGAGGCTGCAGTACTAAGATGACGCAAGTAGGGTGGTGAGGTAGAATTTTAGTTGCAAGTGCTGTTGCTTTTTGGCAAATCACTCTAATTTCTTGAGGGTATTTCTGAGATTAAAGCAGATGTTGGATCAAAACTGAGATCTATAAATTCAATTAAGCAATATTGTGTCTTTACCTTCAGGTATCTTCAGTGGGATTCAAATTGCTTAGCTTCAGCAGCCTGGAAATTATTCATCTAGACTCTTGATAGTCAGCAGAAAGAGAGACACCTCCAGAGAGTGATTCATCCTTTTCTAAGACTGTCCAAGACAGGCATGATTCAACTTCTGAAGCCTATCTCTTTTCATTAACTTTTCAGAGAGCTTAGATAACTTGCACATAGTGGATTCTGCATTTTGACAGCCAGAAGCAAATAGACTAAATCTTTCCCCATGGTGTTCTGGGAATACAATAATATTTAGTTACTTACACCAGTAAATCAATCTTCCGGGATTTACATTGCAGACACATATATAGGCCAGCCTGATTATATTGTGCACCTTTCTCTTTAGGCTTCTGCTGCTCAGAAGTGTGTGTTGGGCTTCTTGTCTAGCTGTCTGAGGCCATGGTATTTGTACAGTCACAGGAGAAAATAGAAATTAAGGAAACTATTATCAAATATGTCATTATGGATCTAACAGAGTACAGCTAAATTGTATGGAATCATTGTATGGAATCATAGAAATTTTCCTTAAGTTCCTGTGGAACTTTTGGTGTTTCTGTTTGTGGCTGTTTCCTCTAGTCCTATCAGTGGCCACCACTGAGATGAGGCCAGCACCATCCTCCTCACTGCTTCCCATGGAATCATAGAATGCTTAAGGTTGGAAGGGACCTCTAGAGATCAGCTAGTCCAACCCTCCTGCACACGCAGGGTCACCTACAGCATGTGGCTCAGGACTGCGTCCAAGCGGGTTTTGAAGATCTCCAGAGAAGGAGACTCCACAACTTCCCTGGGCAGCCTGTTCCAGGGCTCTGTCGCCCTCACTGTTAAGAAATCTTAAGAATCCTTAAATCGTGCGCAGGAGAGAAAATATACATGAAAAAAAAATGAGTTCCTCTCCTTTTCTGTGTCACTTATCTCCCTTATATTGTGATGAATTGGCCCCTGATGAAAACAAAACAAAACAAAACAGTGTGATGCTGCCTGCTGCAGTCTGTTGATGTATTGTACCAAGGAAACAGTGCTTTAGAGACCAACTGATGGCTGAAGTACAATTAAGAGTAACAGAGATAGCTATTTTAATTACTGTAGCTGAAAGACACCTTTGCTGAGAATAGCTTTGTTGTTGTTGTTGTTGTTGTTAATTGAAGCATGAAGGATGCATCTTGAGATAGGCTGACAAATCCACTTCTGTTTAATGATCTTTCAGGTTCTCATTGCAGTAAAGTCAGGCTCAGAAACAAAAACTCTTCTCCATGCTGGAATCAAACTGGAAAGGACCTTAACTGGGACCACAGAGCCCAGCCGTGTCACCAAGCTCATCCATACCGATCATCTTCTCATACTGTCAGCCTAAGAACTGACATGTAGGACCTGGTGATAAAAAAGCCCAATGGAAGAAATGTAGGTTTGAGGCTATGAACAGGACTAGAAGGATAGCAAATGACTGAATTGACAGTGTTTCTACATATGTGTTTAACTTTTGGTAGGTAACTTCAAACATCTTTCAAGTTTAGTTTGGGTTACCTACTCAAGTAGGTAACTTTAGCTTTAGGTAGGTAACTTCAGCAAGATAAAATCATCATCTGTTCCATTTGTACAAGCCTATGTTTTGCTGGAAGACAACATGGCTCATTCAGAATATTTTGCCTTGTGTGTATGTGTGCTATACATAATAAGTGCCATGATCCTAGAGGGGACATGCCTGGGACAGACAGTTCATCTTGTCAGTTCTCAGATGATTGAAATGATCCAGGCAGGTGTTTGATTTTCAGACACCTAAAACCCAATCTCAGTTCTATTTTTATAGAAAAGACTACTTGTGCATAGCTCCAGCAGAGGTAAAAGAGGTCTCTTTAGCACTTTGGAAAGTCTCTTACGTGTCTGGATGAAGAACTTTGGATATACTTTTTTTTTTTTTTTTCCCCAAATCCATTGTATTTTCCAGTGAGTTTTGGGAGCATCTAGCCTCACAGGTCCCATTAGAGAGCAAACATTAGTTTTAACGCTCTCAGAGATCTCCCTTCTAGACTTATGGCCTTTTTGTTCAGGTGTTGCCTGCTCTCCTTAAGAGACATAAGAGAGGGCAGAGCCAAACGGGAGGCAGCGTTATATTACTCATGTCACACAGACCATGAGATTAGCCGGAATCGTGAATATATATAATGTGTTCTGAAAAAAAAAAAAAAAAAAAAGGGCAAAAAATCCTACCAAATTTACTGTGGTAGTCCCAAATCAGTATTTTTGGGGGGATATCTGCTAATTATTCCTCTGAGCTACCAGAAAGCTCTGTTCCGGAATAGTGAGTCATGCATGTTGATTTTTAACAGAGCTGTTTAAAAACTAATGCAAAATTTCTGTGCTTTGCAGAGCTGCAAACATTTTCATTCAACATTGTTTCCATTAGTTGTTTTTTATTTCCATTAGCAAGCATAGGAACTGATGCTTGATTTGTTTATGTATCTGATAAACTGTTCTTTGACTCCATAATGACATTGATAGTATTCTGTAAATTAATTTCCGTAGTCTAATATTAGATTTATAATGGATTTCTAACGTGATGACTTTTTTTTATATGCTCATAGCTATATATGCTGTGAGACACTGGTTTCACAGAATATAAGATGGTACAGAAGAATCTCTTAATGTCTGGTTTCGAATAAAGGATTTTTATAATCTATAATTAGCAATTAATCCCAGTGGGTGGGATTTATTTATTTTATTTTAAACGCTTTATGAATATTATTACGTAGTTAAAAATACAGTGCTAGGTACTTACTGTCAGCATAAGAATACAGCACATAACTGCTAAATAAATTAAAATGAGATGGATTACTGTACCCTGTCACCACATTCAGTTCTGCAAACTATTTTCAAGATGATTACATCTCTCAAGTTATACCATTTGAAGGTGGGTATATTTATTTGTTTTAGTGCAGGGGGCCTATAATAAAGAAAAGTCTCTGCTTTTTTGTTTTTTTTCCTGTGATATCCATGGATTGCATACTTTGGTCATACTGTCAACTATTAGGCTCTACTGAAATTTTCAGACTCATCTATTGATCTCACAGGGACAAGAATGTTTTTCTTTACTCATATCCTACTGCAGGTTCTTCCTTTCCTTTCCTTTCCTTTCCTTTCCTTTCCTTTCCTTTCCTTTCCTTTCCTTTCCTTTCCTTTCCTTTCCTTTCCTTTCCTTTCCTTTCCT
>VZSV01000267.1:178520-222908 GCA_013398735.1 Nothocercus julius | reverse complement strand
GACCAGCAGCATTTAACCTTTCCTGCTGGATACGCTACTTCTATTATGCCTCTTTTCAGTGAAAGGGAGAGATACAGATCTGAAATGGAAGTTTAGTTGGTGGATACTCTCGTAGGTTAAACAATCCAGCTCCAGATTCTAATAATGTACACTACGACAATATTAATTAAAAAGCACTTACACACATCAGTTATATATATGAATACAGTTATGTATGTGTATGAAATAATGAATACAAATAATAATTACTCCATAATTGCGGAAAATGCCATCCCAATGTGGTAGACCAGGTACTGGCACTGCCTCTGGTGTAGAGCCTCTAAAACATTCCCCCTCTCTCATTCCCAAGCTGGTGCTTGTAGAGCCCTCCTTGCAGATCAGCATAGAAGATGCAGCTGAAGTCTAATCCTCTATGTCTGTTTCCAGAAGTGTGAGTTCCAATTACCTCCTGATCAGTAATTATAATAAGTGTGACTCTGTCTCATGATTCAAGACTTGCTACTGATCAGGGGTGAATTTGTCCTTTCATAAGAAGAACTTCACCACCCAGAGGTATAATTCCCATTCTCTCTTTATGTACTGCATGTTTACCAAAAGGCCTGTGAAGTCCCTCTGGAGCTTCTTATTTTATTACACTTCATTATATCACCTTTATTACACTCAGAGAAAGGTGTTTGCAGTAACACACTCTGATTAATGGAATGGATATTATTTACTTATTTTATTTTATTTATTCTCTTCTAAGGAAGCTGTTTAAGATATACTTCCCTCAGAAGAAGGCTGTCAATCTATTTAGTGCATAAGTTTGCTATAGGCTGAATCTGAGTTTTAGCTTTAAGTTACTGTTTGATCAGGAGTTATAAATGACTTAATAAAATCATGACACATTAAACACCAGCCATGCTAACTTATAAACAAGTTTCCCAAATCCCTTGCAAAATAAAGAAAGGAAATACATTAGGGGATATGACTGTCAGTGACCATCATGCCTTTGAGTGGGAATGGAAATATCAAAACAGTGGTCCAGGCAGCTTTGAAAAATAGTGTCACACTGATCATCTCAGTCCCTTCACCAGAGGCAAACGTAGGAACTGGAGCTTGAGAAGGGGCATGCAAGAGGAAAAAAGTGCTTTATTTAGCTCTGAGGATAATTAATCACCAAGGAGGATGGGAAATTGTGTCCCTCTGGCTTCTTTAAAATGCAAGCTGATGCCTTTGTGGGAGATTTGGTCTTGCTCGGCTTAATTTCAAACTCTCATATTTAACAGCATTTTCTTCTGAGAAAGGAAAAAAAAAAAAATCTCCCCCACTAGGGGATGTCTCTGCAGGACGTGATATATCTGTTGTCCTGTACAACAGGGGCCTAGATGCTGGTCATAGTTGTAGCTCTAAAATCTGTGAATCTGACAGTGGGAGCTGAACTAACGGTTAAAAGCTCCTCAAAACATTTTCTTTATGGTTTCTTCCAAAGGAAGAGCCACCAGAGTGGCTCTGTTTTGACTCTTATGTAGCAGACCCTGCTGGGAGGGATGTTTAAATGTATATGTGTGGAATGCAGGGGTTGTTTCATTACAGCAACTTGACTCTGGTGTGAGCAGAAGATGGGAAGGAGGAAAAATGGCAAACATGTCACTGATTAGAAGGCCAAGTGCGCTCTAATGGAGATAATTAGAGACAAATTGGAGACTTTGTACATGGGCAATAGAGTGGTTCTCTTGTGTGGTGGCCTGGAAGGCTGCCAGGGTATTTCTCAGTAACTAATCCTGAGTCAGTTAAGGGCACAGTAAACATTGTCGCATGTCTAGCACTTCACAGAGAAAGAGGCATCTGCTCATGCCCACTTCAGATGGGGACCACTGGGTCCATATCCATCCCTCTGTCCCAGAAAGGCGGCGGTGGAGCAATTAAAGAACTACCTGTGAGCCTCAAAATTATAAATGTGATGAGTTTTTATGTTATTATGTGAGGTATATTGTGTCCTGCCTACACACTGAGGAAAGAAAAGGAGATGCACATGGATGATATGGGTCTAGTCTAACTTTGAAAGGACTCTGTCCTGTATTGTCTTGCTTCTGGAATGAAAATCCTTTCTTTCAATATATCGTATAAAATTAGGTTCTGCTTGATGAGGGCCCTGTGTAGCCTTTTATAAGATAGAGTCACCTTCATCTGCAAGGTGTTCTGCAGCCATCTCCTTGCCACCATCAGGACAGCTACCGCTGGTAGTTTAAGGCAGTGTCTTGATTAAGCTTAAGCTACCAGTAGTAGCCGCCACTAGTGGTGTATGGACGTAACAAGTCCTCATCTCCCGTGCATTCTGTTGTAAGCAAAGTTGGACTAACTCAACCACATCCTTGCTGGTTGTGGATAGCTCACAGAATGAGCCCTGGGACGGAGGCTGCCACCTAAGATGTCATCCTGGCTGGGTAGCTGAGCTGAGGAGCAGTGATGGGGCACTTTACGTTTTTGCCACAGTGGGGGAAGGAGAAATGCAGTCCTGAGTAATGTACTTTGTCAGCTCCAGCATTAACATCTACGCCACTACCAGAACGGGGCCTGTCCCTGTGCCACCAGAGGTCTCCATGGGACCTTCCCTGGGATGGGTTTGTTCTGTTATAATGACTCATCTCCAAACATTGACCAGACATGGTTAATGGACCAGCATATCCCCAAGCAAGAAAACATTTCTGAAAGTCAACAGGAGTGTGGTATCCTCTTTCAAGGTGACGGGGAATGGAGAGAAGAGTCTGTCTCTTCCTCTCATAGTCTTAAGACCTCATTTAGACCGGTTTTACTAGTTAACATGGAGGCATATGAGAAATGCTGGACACTTGACAGCAGATGGGACTGTTTAGTTATGGAAGCACTGGGGCAGATTACACTAGTGTTACAGGTAGTCTTGAATGCTTGCAACTTCTTGCCTTTCACCAACGCAACCATGTAGTCCCTACACGCATCCCATCCTTGCTCCACCTGGATTTGGATTTTCACACACTGAACGTGAAGTCTAATCTGAAATGTTGCAGGGATAAGGGGCCCAGTCCAATACAGACATGTGCTGGACAACTCAAGAAGGCCAAAACCAAGAAAATGACCTGTTATATATGGAGATTCATCACTATTTATTAGGCCAAGGCTATCATTGATCTCTTCAAGTGGGGGACCTTACCTACCTCCTTTCTTTGCTCCACAATAACTCTTTGTGAGCCTCATGTAGATCTCAATTCACCAAAATGTTTGATCGACCTCAGGAACAGCTGTGGATGTTAGCAGCTGTATTAGGACGCATCCCTGTTTCAAAGCAGGCCCTGCTCAGGGCTCAGTTTGCCATTAGTTTACATAAGCCCTGCTTTTAGCTTTGTTTCTATGCCATCAGCCACATCAGCAGGCGGGTATTCACAAAACAAAACACCCAGCTACATTCTGTGCTCATTTACATTGATCTAAATCCAGATTAATTTCACTTTAATGAATGAGTAACTAAGCAAAAGAGTTGGCCTATCGCTACACTTAGCACTAATTAGTATTTTTCTTACCACTGCCTGCAGAAAGGCCGATCTGCTTTGTGTTCCAAGCTGAAAAAGCATCCTCTGGTTCACAGTAATTTTCAACACCGGCCTGTATGTCATTCCCCTAGGCTTCCACAGCTGCTTAGAAAATCCCGTTGTGGGACAAAATCATGCAACTAGGCTGCTGGTGTTAAGCAAGCTGGGTGCTCTCTGCCATGGGGACTCCATGGAATTCACCCTGGCCTCTGTTTGCCTCTATGTTTTTCTTATTGTGAGAGCTGCTTTCCATGCAAATAGAGGAGCTTTTGTGAGCGCCCGGCGCAGAGCTGCGTGAGTGGCAGCTGCGCTCGGTGGCGAGGTTTCCTTCGCCTTTGTTGGCGGGGTTGGTACTTTCCTTCCGTTATTTGGAGCCTCAATTAAACCCATCGAGCTGTGGGTTGTTAGTTGTGCTCGCTGGGGCAGAGCGCAATGAGGTCCTCGAGGGAACCCCCCCGGCTGTTTCAGACAGCTCAGCCCTTGAAAAGATGGGGCAAAAATAGAGAGGGGAGGCAAGACAGAGCTCTGGGCACTGGTGCCAGGCAGGGACACTTTGCCTGAACATGTTATCTGCAGTCCTGCTCTCCGTAGGGGACACAGGGCAATGCGTGGGAATGGTGCTGGTGCCAGCAAACCCTGGCAGTGGCGCTTTGTTCCTCGTCAGCATTTGCTGAGTCCATGGATCCAGTTTTCACTGCGTCAAAGCTGAAGGTGGCAAAGAGCCAACTGGTCCACGCTGGGACTCCTGGGGTATGTTTTGGACTTATTAAATGTTTTAAAGGAGTGGATTAGCTTTCTTAGCTCCCCTTCTACATCCCCCACAGTGCCCTCTCATGTGGATATTCCATAATTTTTATAATGAACTTGCACTTTCAGCCACTTTATGGTTTTGGCTGCTCCAGCTAATGATAATTATACAGAATATTTATAATCTTATGAGAAACTGTCAAAGAAAAGCTTTAATATGCCTAGTCTAATCCTGTTGAAGGCTTCACCACTTTGTTCTGTACATGTCTCTGTATTAACACACAAAGACCCAGGGCAGTTTTGTACCCCGCTCCACTTCTGCAAGTGCAAACTCATTCACCTGGGGTCTTTGACCAGGGATGATTTCTCCACCTTAGGCTTGACTTCAAAATGCTGGGTTTGCCACCCAGACTCCTTGACTGCTGTCCCTCCGTTCTTTCCAAACAACAGATCACCATTGGCAGGTGCCATCAGGGATCTTCCCAGACATGATATTGTCATATCCCAGCCCAAATAACAGCTTTGCACTGATCAGTAACTGATGCCGTAATTATCCAACTCCTTTGAAAGAAGCACCCACGCTCCGTTCCTATTCTTTGCCCAAAGCCCTGTACATAAAGCATGAGAAAGAATTGCTAAACTGTTACCAAAATCTCCCCATATTACTTTTTTTTAGATCTAGCTGCACTAGTTGCATTCCGCAGCTATGCTGATGGAGAAAGAGGGAGGAATGTCTGGGATAATATATATGAAACCATGAAAAAAATTCTCAATGAGAACACTAGTGTCTATCCAGCTCTCAATATCTATGTGGCTCTGATACGAGAAGAGCTTCTTTGTTTCCTGGACTGTTCTAATAGTTTCCACTGTATATTCTGCAGGGGAACAACTTAGAAAAACAGTGTGAAAGGAGGAAAAGCAATTGTCACTTGGCCTGAATTTAATATGCAAGTGTCAGGAGTGTTTGGAAAAAAAAAAAAAAATAGGGGTCTGCAAACCGAAAAACCTTGGGGATTAGTGCTTAAAATATGCAGTGACTCTGCAGGGACACCTTCTGGTGAGCTGCTTCGCTGCACTCCAGTTCTTCTGCAGAACTGCTGAGGGGTTTGCTGGCAGTAAATGTGTTTCTTGAGCCAGTAAGAGCTCTTCTTGACTCCAAATACACAAATAAAGAGACACATGAATATTGCACGGTCCTGTAATATGGCACAGGGCTTGAGAAATGGGGTCTTTCCCAGCTCAGATAATGCCTTAGTGGGAAATGAAGATCTCTGTGTCCAGAAGTGGCAGGAATAGTAGCTACAGTTTGATACCTGCAGGGTTTTTTTGTCTCTGAAATTGTTTCCTTTTTGTACTCGGGGCTGATTCTCCTTCCTTTCTTGCAGAGGTGGCTTGTCCTTCAAGCAGCATCTCAGACCTCTTTTATCTCCTTAACAGAAGAGGTTTTTGAGGGAGGAAACTTGGCAGGAGGGAAGAGGAAGATCATGTTTAACTGATGTGTGCTCCTGGCTGGAGCAAAGGAGCTCAGGTTGTGCCTCCTTTGATTTATAGCCCCAAACAGCGGCTTTCTAGGCTCTTCTAACACCTGCTGTGTAGGCAGTGGAGAGGAGAGGGGCAGATGTGATCAAAGTTAGTTGCTTTTCTTCTGACTGCTTTTAAAGTTGAGAGGAGGGATTCCTGAGCATGCCAGTGGGCCCACATCCACATCTAAAGAATTCCTCCTTAGAAAGCATGGGCCTGGTGATACAGGAGCTTGCAGATGGAAAAGGGTGTGCGGATAGAATGAAAATTAGGCTAAAGTTAATTTTCAGAACATGAGTCAGAAGTGAACTGCGTGCTCTGAGCCTGGGTGGAAGCGGGTTTGAAAATTCTAAAATCTAGCTAGCCCCTTAAAAGTCTTTAAATTGGTAAAGTTGTCAAGGGTTGATATCAGAGAGCCTTTCAAAGTCATTGCACGTAAGGTAGAAGCCCCTGGGCTGGACTCTGCCATCCTTTATTCATTTGGAATAAGGTCCTTTCTCCAGCTGGATGCTGCAGACTTGATGATGGTAGAACCAGAGAAGCTGCGTATAGTGAGGCTCTGTTTTACTGGTAGCCTCTCTCAGAAGGCCTTGTGGCCCCTCTGTCTATCCCTATTTCACTTATTCATTTGTGCCCCTGCTTATGTTTCCTCAATCCATCCAGAATGTGAAAGTTTTGATAGAAGTGGAAAGCTGCTCCTATCCCCCTCCCTTACTGTATCTCACGAACATCTTCACAGCATCAGAGATGTGATTCTTCAGCAGCTTTGGCTGCAGGTGACTCCCAGCACAGGGTCCAAGGGCCAGGGAACTCGTTGACAAGGTAGGATAGTGCAAAGGAAAGACTATCACTCCCACTTACTGCATTTCTATTGAGCCAGAAGTGATTTCTCTACTAAGGTGCAGTTTAGGACTCACTCATTCCACAGCTTTGTCCTTTGTTTCTTTATTTGATGGATTGCACAGATTTAGGTAACACAGAGGGAGGCAGATGGTTGGTTAAGGAAGAATTTTATTTTTATTTTTATATCTCCAATCGTCATTTGGAATAGATGTGAAAATGTGGTCTATTGTTATTTGTGCTGTGACTGCACATGTTGCAGTTTGACCCCTTTTGTTGCAATTGTTTTTGTAGCTCAGGATACTAAACCTGGTCCAGAGGCTGTTTAGACAAAAATGGGATCTCATTTTGCTCCACTTTGGACCATCTTCTGCTCTCCCTCAGCAGATACAGAATCACACTATTCTCAGAAGAAACAAAATTTGTCTTATCATTAGAAGTCGCTCTGGTGGGTCTACGTGTGATCCCTCTTGTCCATTCTCCCTGCTCTTGAAGTAGTCTGAAAGTTGCACTCCGGCAGAGATCTGGCAAACTGGGCCCCTAGTATTGCCTGAGCGATGCGTTTTTGGCTGAATGTTTGTGGAACAGCAAGTTGGAGTCGGGAGTGTTGCTAAGGGGGTTGGAGGAAACATATTCTCCTGTAGTTAGCTCCAATGACATTTACCAGGTGCATCCCGAGGGAAAAAGAAAATCTCATTTAGACCATTCTTCCACAATATTAACTTAATTTATCCCAGCTTCTTCTATGAGGAAACTAAATCACTTCATTATCTTTAAAAAAAAAATATTTTGCAAAGGTGATTTTACAAAACAAAAGCAAAGTCTGAACCATCTCTCAGGCCTTGTACTTATAGGGAAATTTCCTGGCTTTGCTCTTATGATTATAATTATACTTCTGTTGGTTTGGATGCCACAGCCTCTGTTACAGTATCCCAAAAAATGCTCACATGGAAGACAACACTCTTCTATCTGTAGTTGTATAATTACACCAAAATAGTAATGCCAGTCAGATTCCCTCTTAAATATGTCCTTGAGCTATATTTCTCTCTTGAAAGTTATCTGAGTACTACTAGTATATATTTGTTGATCAGATGGGAAGAAACTGGCTTTGAACCAAGTTGTTTCTAACTAACTCATTCATTTTTTGAATTACTGTGAAATAAGAGAGTATTGTGCTTGGATTTCTTATTGTTTAACAGCAACCTTAACAAATAAACTAATGTTTCCAGTCTTTGCAAGTTTTGTTCTTCAACATAAATTATGAACTCTAACTTTGGGACCTTGCCATTTTAATGGCTCTTATTTGAGCCATTTAATGTGCTCAAATAAGAAGAATCTAAGCTCTTTTTTTCTGTGTTGTAGCACATGTGAGGATCATATATAGTCTTGCTCCTGCTCTTCATGAATACTGCATGCAAGTGAGATGGATGGGGCTTTATAGCAGAAATATTGTGATATTTCTAGGCAGTGAGAGCCGGTCTAGGCAAACTGCACACACTGCGTCTATTTTTACTTGCAGTTTTTTTCAGTTACAGGACAAATGCAGAGTTGCTGCTTTAAAAGCCAAACAGGACAGAAACCCTTCTCTTCTTTGTCGGCAGCATTTTACAGCATTTTAGTCTGTTCTAACAGCAGCCGTCGCCAGATGAGATTTTTTGCTACTACCAACTCTCTGTTGTGAGGTTTGCTGCTGGCAAAATTTTGATTCTGTATTATTTGTCTAATAGTGCAGGAAAAAAGTAAGAGAGATCCTGTTAGTGGAGATGCTTTACTTCCTATCTCTTTAATCAACACTTGCACATGTCGTATTAATCTCTACAGGTTTTTAAAGGATTATAAAGCACAGGCATTTCAGCTCACACAGAGCCAGGAGTGTCACTCAGATTTTTAGGAAAGCTCACACGTTTCTGTGGTCTGGCCATTTCTTCTCCCTTACAAGAGCACTATCTTTCAGAGGACAAGACAAGAGCTACCGTTGTACTTTGTTTACTGCTTGGTTTTAAAGCAGTATATGCTAATTATAACAGCAATCCATTTCCAGATGAAAACCAGCTGAAATTAATCTGCATCCAATGAGTTTGTGGGAGACCAAGACAGAGAGTAAAATCTGTGGTTAGCAAAAGCCAGAGGGAAAAATCTGCATCAGTTCCAGACCAGAAGGGCCTGAATTTAGTTCAGCTCTTGAATTAGGAACTGCAGACTTCAAATAGTGCAGCTAGGATGGGTGCTGGTGGAGATACCGCGTGCCCGGTGCCTGCTCCACTTTGATCTTGGAGGAGTCAGTGGAGGAAAAGGAGGGGTCATTTGCAGGATAATGTGAAACCTGCCATTCTGTTGGGAATGCTGCCATTCCCCAAACTGTGTTGTAGCCTTCTGATGTGTACATATGTTTTCAGACCCAGGTTTTGGAATTATTAAAGAGTGACAGGTCCTAGCCATGGTGGGAGAGGCTGTTGTAGGACCAGTGCTGGGAATGTGTCTTCCAGCAAAACACCCTTTAAGTAGGGGGTCCTAGTGAGAGAAACATCCTGGCCCTGAGTGCAGCAGCCTCTTGGTCTCCATCACACCAAGGGCCAGGTACAAGGGCTGGGATGAGGGACAGCAGATAAGGCTGGCCAAGCTCCACAGTGCATGAGCCTTGTAGCCTTGTAGCACCTTCCTCTCTCAAACCCAACAAGTGCCATCACTGGCTTGATGATGTCTTTGGTGGAGGGAGAAAGCAAGCAAAGAGGAGATCCTCCAAGAGGAGGGATGTTCTGCACCCATGGAGATGCTGCTGGGGAAGGAGCTGCGGCCGTGGCTGCTGGTGCCTGCAGCACGTGCTCACACTCAACCCAGCGCTGTCGCCCTGTCAAATGTTTTACAGATCATCAGCGAGATGCCATGTTCATGGCAATTCATCTGCTGAGGTGATGATTAGCTGCTTGAGGGAAACCCTGCTAGGCTCAACAGGCTTAACAAGGTGAAGCCTCACCTCCTTCCCATGAGGAGCCAGCCAGAGAGAAAGGAGGGGGACATGTGTCCCAGGACAGCAAAATGAGCAGCCAGGGCAGAAGAGCTGATAATTCCTTTCCTCAAAACCTTGCCCTCTTTTGCCTGCAAGCTCCTTGGCACGCAGTCTGTGTGTTTGTTTAGGAGTGCAAATTAGCTGGGAAGTGCCTGTTGGTATGTACGTAGTTGCCATAATGCCATTTATTCCTGTGGAAACATGTGCAAATTAATTCTGTATGCTGCTCACTTAAATGGTGCTAATTGCATAAGTCCTCTTGCCACTCTACATCTGCTGTAAGCAGTCCAAAGAGTTTCTTGCATCTGTGGGGGCATGTTAGAAAGGGATGGGCTATCAGTGAATCATGCAAGGTAGGTATCTCTTGGAGACATGGGTCTTCACTAAAATTCAGGAGTCTTATTACTAGTTTTTAATGAAGATTTGTATGTAAAGCACAACCAGAAGTAAAGTATGGGGAAAGAACAATTTTGTCATTTGTCACTAAATTCAAAGGAACTTCAAGTGTTTTGCAAATACTAGAACACTCTGAAGTTCCCCCAGTTAAGCAGGGCACAACATTTCTTGGCTTTTCAGATATACCCTTCCCCCTAACATTTTTTTTTTTTTTTTTTCCCTCTGGAACTTACTGCATTTGAAAGTGACATGTGACCATAAAAGGAATTTAGTGCTTTTGCCCAAGATGGTCTGTTTGGTCTCTTACTGTGCTCTTACCAAAGGATGGTATTTACAGGCTGTAAATGCAAAAATGACCAGAAGCGTTCCTTGGCAATATAATACAGTAATCAATGCTGGTAAATATTGAGAATTGTGTCTGGTAGACTTTTGGCCCCAGCTCTCTCTGAACACTTTTAGGGCCCAATTTGGCTCTTTGTGTCAGCAGCTGCCTCATTTTGGAGGATAAGACCCCTTGTTGGCATAGGTATGGACTTTACTTCGCCATGGCCTCAGAGTCCAGGAAAGCATCCAAAAATGCTTGTTTTAACCAGCTGGATGTCACTGCAGCCCCTATGGTAAATGTCTAACTCAGAAACTATGGTCCTTATGTTTTCCTTGCAATCAGTATGGAAGGACCTGTGTTTTCAGGGATGAATCAGGGCACCTAAAGTGAGTTTCTGTTCTGAATTACCCTCTGATGGAGCACTTGTTTCTCCATTCCTACAGAAGGAATGGAGGATCATTCCTAGGAAGAGCGATGTCTTGCTTGGGACCTTGAAGGAACATGGTGTGAGTAGTCCTAGGATGTAATAAGCAGTAATAGCTACAGGCCAGGGCACAAAATGTGTGGCTGCATCTCTACTCAAGGCACCACATTTCCTGGGCACTGTGCTGATAAAAGCGGAGAGAGGCAGTTCAAGGCCATTGCTGTCCAAAATCAGGTATCTACATTTCCACTGCAGTCACTTGGGATCCAGTTAGCATCATTAAAATAAGAGTACAATGGACAAAAGTGACAAAGTTACCAGCCTTGTGATATTTTGGGCAATAAGATGGGACACAACTGCTTGTTCACTCTGTGAGCAATGCTCTGACGAGTGTTCGTTGCTCTCCATCCATTTATTGTACCTCTGACGAGTGTTCGTTGCTCTCCATCCATTTATTGCACACATTTATGAGGCCTCCTGCAATGGTGACAGAGTGTATTAGTGTGCACATATGAAACCCCATCCAGGATCATCGTAGTCACTATTTGAGGGGAAGCAGGGAGAATCCACCTCAGCTATTGTTGCTGTTAATAGTTCATTTTCCTAGTGTTGCTTGACTTCAAACTGCATAGCACACTTGATAGGGTGTGATTTCAGAAAGGAAATGAGAATTACACTAGGCATTAAACCTGCAGGATGGAGTGATAAAATTGCTGTGATGCTCTGTTTCACCTACTCCTTGCTACAAATTACAATGCTATTATAGCCACAATTGCAATAGCACGACACTGTCAGTGCCACCACTATAGATGAAGTGAAAGACATGCCAGGTTTCTTCCTCAAGAATTTGTTCCAAGTACTTCAAGGATCAGTTACTTTGTAAGGAACGAACATCTGACAATGACTGTCTGCATCTGCGGTATGCAGTATGGGCAGAACATGCAGGGACATTTTTAAGAGGATAAGTATTTTAAAGAGTAGAAAAAGCAAACTTGGATTTTGAGGCTTCATATCAGTATATGCACTTTCTTTTTAATTAAAAAAAAAAGGAAAAAGAACAAAAGTAGCACTAAATATGAATAATTTTCAGCATCAACAGTTTGCAGAGCCATGGGGTCTGGAAACCCTTCTCTGAGACGCTGGCTTCATGAAACTTTTCCATGTAACTTTTAAGAAAAATCTCACCAGGCCCTTCATTTTTAGTTTAGATTTTGATGGGAAAGATTGATGTCTATGTAGAAAAAAATGCAATCTTAACTGCTAATAAATGAAAGACTGCTCTTTGCAACCTCTCCAAATCCCCCAAATCTCTCTTACTTGCAGGGTTATTATTGTTTAGCTCTGGCAAGCTAAAGATCTAAAACTCATCTTTGCACACGGGCTAAAGAAAAGTCATTCCTTGAAAATGCTTTGATTTCTGGTCTAAGTTTTGGGAAGATAATTTTTAATGGAGCCAACATTTGCCAGATATTGTCTTATCTATAGGTAGGTTTTGTGATGGTGTAGAGATGGGTGTCAGGGGACGAGACAGCTCTATTTTTTAGTTTGGGAACAGCATGCTTTTTAAGCAATTGTGGAGACACGCTGCTGCAGGAAGGGCAAACTGAAATACAGAGGGCAGCTGAAACTGTGAAATATTCTGCAACATTAAAATTCTTCCTCTGGGGGAAAAAAAAAAAAAAAAACACAAAACAGCAAAAAATATTGTTTGCCTTAACCTTTTTGTGTTTCTCTTCTCACCTCTCCATTTTATTCTTGTATAAGTTGACAGCTACACATGTTCAGCATTCATTATACACAAGTCCCTGGAGGAATCACTGGCAGCCAAGGGCTTAGTTATTCTTAAAAGAATAAAAATGAAAATGAGGAAGCTGTTTAAACAGAGGATAAAAGGATGGAGCACAGGCAGACGGGGTTTGTGCTCCAAGCTCTGTGTGTGAGGGGAGGTTTCCCCAATAAAAAAACTCAATGGTCAATGGAATCTCAATATTCCTGGTTAAATGTCACTGCAATAGTGATGTGGTTTGGTGCTGTGAGTTTAACCAAATATGCTAAATGAGGGAATTTACTTCCAAAAGGAGGGTTTTAAGAAATCGTTGTTGATATTGGCCTCACTGAGAAGGCAGCTCCTCCATATCATTCCACCAAGAGTTTCCTGCCCATAGGGTCTTGCTGAGATCTTCTGAGGTCTGATTTGGGGCACGCAGTGAATGGAGATCTTCTGTCCTCCTCTCGTAGACTAGTCCAGTCATTGAAAAAGGTAAAAAAAAAGAAAACTCAGCAAGAAAAAAAAGTGCCTCATAGTTTGAACCTGTCTCACTTTTCTTCTAGGGAGAGTTTGGTAGATTGAATAACCCACTACAGTCCACAATATTTTATCCATTTATATGTCTATAGATCCTCAACAACTCTTTGTGTGTCTAATTAAACAATTCTTCCTTTTCCTTTTTCCTTTTTCTTTTTCTCCTTTCTCTCTTCTCTGTTCTTTATTGCTTTCTTGCTTTATCTCTTTTCTTCTCTTTCCTCTTTCTCTTTTGCTTCTCTTTTTTTTTTTCCTATTCCTTTCCTTGACTTTCCTTTTAGATAATGGGAGGCAGAGCTAAACTATCAGATCATTCACATTGTTCTTTCCCAAACTCTCATCCCTGTTATTACACTTTCACATCAATATGTTATTAATGCTAATTTAATGCTAGTGAAAGTTCCTGAGCTGACAGGCTCTACTGACATATCTCTTGCAGTGCATATATTCTATAAGATCTACTGTCACTTTTAATTTTAAAATGTTTGACAGCTTCCGGATAGCTTCACAGGGAATAGTCTAAAAGATGATACGTAAAAGTGAGGCTTAAATTATTCATTATCGTCAAACAGATCTCAGCATGATTTGCTGTAGAAAAGGTGTTAGTTGTAGTGTTCAGATCAATTTAAGAAACCTGCATTGTGCCCCCTTGTACCAAGAAGATTGAACTTAGCAAGTGAGCTTGTCCAGAGACGAGCAGTGACCAGGGAAGGATTTCAGTCACATGATGCGGGAGAGTGAAACCCATTTCCTGCAGACCCAAAGTATTTTTATGATGGGAATTATCTCACCTAACTTTACCTGCCTTTAAATAAATCATCTAGTGTAAAACAGAGATGCAAACGCCGTCCGTACTCAGTGCAGACAGAGATGTCTCCACAGAGTGTTTCATCCTGTCTTAAAATCAGTTCTCTTTGCTGTCAAATATTGCTAAACAGGTTTGTGCTCTAAATCACAACTCAAAAGTGGCATTTCTCTCTTTTGACTGTAAAGGAGACCTATTTTGACCTGTAAAGGAAGCCTAGAGTAGTCTTTCTAGGCTAAAGTTAAACTTTGTGAGTACTTGTCCTGTCTTTCTTCTTTAATCACAATGAATAATACTCTGCCAGACACATAATCACTATAGGATGCATGAGCATTTTTTTAAGGAATTCATGATACATTGTTTTCCATTAGGAAATGTCTCTGACATTTAGAAAAGACCAAACTCCTCATTTAAATAGATGCAATATCCAGTTCTCTGAGGGTCAGTGGCCACCATGACTACAGTAATTCTTTCATGGCATTTCCCCTTTCTTTTTGTTGTTCTTAAGCTACTGCTGCAGGATAGGTCTAATGAAAGTGCTACTAAGCTAATGACCCTTCAGGTTTCAGACCTTGTAAGATGAAGCAAGAGAAGACAGAGACCAGGGTAGAACAAATACGTCCTGGATGTGGCACTCAAAGCTCCTCTCAGTGCTGTGTATCTGTGGTTATTTGTAAAGATCACCAACAGCCATGGAATAGGAAAGATGGAAAAATACTTTCAGGCTGAGCTGAGTTCTTGGTTTCCTTACTGGTGTGGGATCCAAGAACAGTTAAGAATCCGAAGATCGGAAAATAAGAAGGGAAAGAGGAAACTAAAAGAATCACTTGGTTTTCTTATATGCAGCAAATCATCTGCAGAGGAATCTGTCTCTAGACTAGTGTCTCATGGAGAAATCCTTCAGATATTCCAACAACAGACGCTCTTGTTGTCAGCAAGTTTGGACTGCCAGGGACCCAACAGTAATAAGAGAGAAGAAAGGTACTTGGGATAACATTTAGCTTTCTGTAAAGCTAATTAAGTTATGGGGCCTTGAAATGATGATAATGTACTACTATTAAAAAATGAAAAGTGATCCCTATGTATAGGTGTAGCCCATTTTGCCTGATCTTGCCTGCAGAAAATAATAGAACAACTGATATGGAAGCCAGCGAATGAAGTACTACAGAAAGGGAATTATTTTGCAACCCTAGTAAAGGATTATAGTTTTATGGAAAAGCCGTCATCACAAACAAAACTCATTTCTTTCTGTGAGGAGATTACTTTGCAGTTGGTATGGTAACTATGTAGATAGAATACATTTGCTTTTAGGCATTGCTGCTGTTAGGCATGTGAATTAAAAAGTGACACTCTGCAGTGGATTAAGAACTGCCTGATCTCAAAGAGCAGGTATTAGTGGAAAGTCACCATGAGCAGGAGCATTTCTGATGCAACTGTAAGAGGAATATATAGTACTCCTGGTGCTATTCAAAATTTCCATGATTCATGTGGGTATAAATGTAAAATCTTTGCTGATAAAATCTGTGGACAAAGAAAAAGATAGAATAATGTGTGATGTTGAGAACAAAGAAGTCATTCAGGTTAACCTGGATTGCTTAGAAATCTGAGTCTTTTTATACGATATGTACTTAAACTCATATTACTCTGACTGACTTTAAAGGAAAAGATTGAATTTATTTTATACAATAAAATATACAAAACTTTATTTCATACAATACTTGCATGGAAGGAAAAAGCTAGCTACTACAAATTTTCTAACATGTCCAGAGAAGTCGCAACAAGGACCAGTGGCTGGAAACTCATGTCAACTGATGCATCTTCTCTTTTGCAAAATTTTGAAATATTTATAAATAAGTGGTATAGCTGCAATGTGAATTTTATTGCTTTTTCTGATTTTGTGTTGGCCACTCAGTATTGCAAACACTAAGAGAAGTTCCGCGAACACTCACGCTAAGTTTGGTATGGCATTGGCAGAAGGAATGTTCATAAGGACCCTTCTTTGATGTTTAAATGTCCATGTTTGCCAGGGGTCTTCCTGAAAGGCTCCAGCCAAAGAAGAGGAACAGCTCCAGTCTACCTTTCCTCTCAACACACTTCTGGACACAGCAATTTAGTACTGAATGCCAGCTGGCACTACATGTTGTGCTGTCAGTTCGGTTGAACATATGGATTTGCTGTATAGTCTTGGTTCCAAAACAGAAACTAAAATAAGAAGTTGTTCACCAGCTCATACTTCCTTGCTAGGAAGTCATGGTTCTTTATGATTTAACCTAGCAGAGGCTGTGCAATGTTGTTAAAGGTTGGAATGATAATTTGTGTATCTGTAATTAAGCAAAATTACTTCACCTTTTCATTTGAAGTACCTTAGAGTGCCTGAGATCTGTTATAGTCTTGTCTGTGTTTCTCTTAAGATACACTAACATGTGCGTTGTGTCTTACTTATGTCTACCTTTTTTTTTTTATTGTTTCTTTGGGGGAATTTTGGTCATTTTGAGATTGTTGGTGCTTATTTTACTGGAAAACTGTTCACCTTCCAGTTCGGAGACTGGGACTCCAACATGCTGTGTCCTGAACTGAATCAATGCCTGTAATCAAAAGCGCATTCACTATGACTAAAAATGGAGAAGTTAAAACAACAATATTAACATTTGCACAGCACTTGCTGCACTCCTAAGCAATCTTTTGCTGGTGAAGCTTGGTCTTGAATGGGTGTGGAAATAGCATAACTTTGGCTGTCGCAAGTCTTAATGACTACCAGAGCTTTAAAAGATCAAAAATCCTTTTTAAAACTTAACAGTATAATCGAAGGCAACAGTAGCTTAGTTTGACTGAAACTTACCCTAGAATGAAGTGATAGCTACCTGACACAGAATAGACTTTAAATAGAAACCATTTATTATGACAACTGAATAACATTTTAATGTTACTTTGTTTCCTTGTTATACTTGTCAGTTATATCCACCAGGAATAAAATAAATAAATAAATAAATAAATAAGAGAGAAAAGAAAAAAGTGTTGTTGACAGGACTGTGTGTTGGCATCGATGCCGGGACATGCTGGCTCTCCTGAGAGGGGGAAATATGGGTACAGATCCAAAAAGTGACCGTGCTAGAGAAACAGTTGATTTAGGGTGGAGATGTGGAAGTACACATTGAGAAAAAAGAGGGAGGAAGCCTTCCAAGTGGGAATGGGTGTTCACCTATGATATACCATCGTAGAACTGGAGCATGGTTGGAAAGAACTTTTATATCCTTTCCTCAAGGTGAACTTTGGGATCCCAGCATAAAAATAATGAATCTTTCCACACACTAGAAAAATAAGCAGGATTGTGGTTGGGGGAGAGAAAGCCGTGCAGCATAGAGGGCAGTTTTGGACAGACGGTGGTGCCGTTTAGCCTTTGATTTACCTAGAACAAGAGAACTTTCCTGTTGTGTTGGAAAGCTGTGCAGAGCTCTGATGTAGGGAAAGATAGCTACACATATTCACCTGTTGTTTAACTGGAAGAGTTAAGCACGTATGTGTGAAATATCTTGGCTTTCAAACCATCAGACATCAAGGAGCTAAAGAGAACTCTGGCTAAAGTTCAGATGAAATTGTCATTTCTGTCAGTCCATATTGGCTCCTCGTATGGTGAATTCTGAGTTTTATCTATAAAAGCAGCAGCTACATTTGCTTTGTGCCCCTGAAAACAGTCCAGAGTTTACTGGATTGCTTGACTCATGCAAAGACAAGTATGCGTACTTTGTTCTTCCCCAAAATGTGCTGATAACAACTTTACTAAAGTTGCTCTAAAAGCATATCAAATAGGTGAACTGTACAGGGGTTGACTTTCTGTTGAATGAATATACTTTTGGACTGCTGATAAAAAGTGTCTTTAGTCCTAAATGCATCTTCCCGCTTGACCAAGGAGTCCTGGGCTTTGGACTTTCGGGATAGTGACTGCCCTCTGGCTTTCCCCTTGTCCAAGTGAAGGGGTGAACAGATGCATTCAACCCATGTGGGCCCTTGGGACTTCAGGAAATGGCTTTTGCAGTTCCCTTTCTTTGCACTGAGCTGAGAGAGCTTCAGCTGCAGCTAATAATTTGCCCCATAAATTCAGAAGCACAACAAAGAAGGGAAAATATCTGATTTCATTGCTAGGCTTAACCAAACATTGCAGAATATCGTATTTGTTTACTGGGAGTCTGGGATAAGGAGGAGAGATACACGGCTCTCTGCAATGTCCTGAGAAAAGTGGTTCTTGTTTCGTGGTTTTGGATGAAGGTTTCAAGGTCCTCTGTGGGAACCCTCTGCTCCTGGCTCACCATCCCTTAGGGATCAGCCAGCCCTTACTGCTTGCTGAGCAATACACAAATGAAGGATACTGGAGGAATAATACTAGATACCAGTTGCAGGTAATGAGAACTACTGTGTGTCACTGGATGGGTATTGCAACTGTAGAAGATATGTGCATCATTGTGTGTGCAAGCAGGCAAATGAAGGAATGGGACTTGTCTGTCCCTGCTTAGCTGATCTTTAAATTAGAGGAAGGGCATAAATGTGGGGCTGTGCATGCAGTGAAAAGTCAGGGGTACGTTTTTATATTCCCATTAAACTGATTCCTGGAGCGAGCTGTCCCCATTGTTTACAAGTGAGAAATTACCTATTGATCGTAGAAAACAGATTATAAATAAATGTTACTTTAAATATATTGCAGAAAAGAAGTGGATGAGTAGACAGTTCTTTACAGAAAAGCATTCACCCTCACTTGTGTTGACGTTAATTGGAAGCACTGAAATGCCTGACAAAGGCTGGGTATTTCCATGATTTTTGAAATTTGTGCTTGCGGATGAATGTTCTTCAAAGTCTTAATCATACTTAACGCTGCTTTTTTTTTGTTTAAAAAACCTCGTGGTCCTGGAGGAGAGTTGACAAGCAGAATACAGCAAAATACAGGAGACTGGGCTTCACTTGCTCTCTTTAACCCCGACCTGTTAGGGGATCTTGACATAAGTCATTTAATCATCCTTTGCTTTGGATCTCCTTTCCTGTCTCATCCCCATTTCATCTTTTTTCAGGGGCTGTGAGTTTTTTTTTGAGTAAGATTTGTCCTTTCTGAAAAGTTTGGACCATACCCAATCTATCTCAGCTAGACCTCCAGAATTTGCCACAATACAAATAACTCTCCTGCCACCGTGTTTGACTTTAAGGTTGTGAGAATGTTTTTCTTGTGTTTCATGTGTTTGTGAACTATCGCCGTTAGCCAGGGAGAGGTTGTTTACGGGGACATAGCTTTTCACCAGTGGACCAAGTTGAACACTTATGGCCTGGTATCCTGAGAAAAGGAAGTTTATGTGATTGTACAGCTGGTTGCTCTGTTTTTTCAACTGTCTTTGCATGTCATGTCTTCCCACTCAATAACTTTTTGAACATCTTGCTCAAATTCAGCCAAATGTGAGAGTGGAATCATAATCTCAGTGTTTTTAAAGTTTTACTACCTTCATGCCTATTTATGGACCAGAATAGGAGAGAGATCCAAAATAATGTCCTAGCTGGGTGAAAGATTCAAGTCATTTATTCTGTTTGGTTTCTGGGATGGCCAGTCAGCAAACAGTGAGTCAAGACCAAACACAGTGTTTGCTCTCTTGCCTGGCCTGGAGATAGGGGACAGGACAGGGGCAGGCATTCAGGTGCATTAAGACAGGGAAGAGAGTTGTTACATTGGAAATGTTGGTTAAAAAAAAAAAAAAGAGAGCAGAAAAGAAAAGAAAAATCAGGTTTTGCTAGTTTCATGGCTTATGAAATGATGCATTTATCTGTGATAACTTCTAAATGATTCTTTTGCTTTTCAGACGTTCTGTGTCCAAATGTCCATGTGGAAGGAGACCGATTCAAACATACCACTGGGGAGACTGATGAGATTCCAGGTAAAAAGGCACACTGCCGTCCATCTGTGAATTAAAATGATATAACTGTGTGCTTTTGATAATGTATTCTGATTTGTTACATGTTTTCTAGTTTGCATTTTGTTAGTTCAACGCATATTCAGTGAAGTAGAAGTACAGTAAAAACTACAAGAATGGAAAAGAGTTATTTGTTGACAACAAATTAATCATGAGCTTTCTTGTGATATGGCGGCAAATTAAAAAGGCAATGGAGCTTAGTGTAGAAGATAGAGGAAGGCAGTATGCCTTAAAGACAATGTTCTTTTTGAATACTCCATGTTTGATTAGTTTAGGTATTCATTTATTTGCTCTGTGATTGTTGTGAGATGTCCAAGTGCAATGATGATTACCCCTGAAGAAATAGTTATACAGGTGTACACAAAGAAAAAAGATGAAAAGTCCCAAGAAGAACTCTTTCTTCTGAAACACTGTCATAAAATAGAGAAAAGCAGACCTGGTGATATCTCTGCTTTTCTAGGAGCTCTCATACATTTTTCCAGCCAGATGAAGGACTTAATTTCTTTGTCAGATGTATGAAGGTGTTGCAGTTCTTTTCTGGGACTCAAGACACAAGATTATTTAAGCCCATAGTGAGACTATCTGTGGCCGACCCTAGAAGTTAAGTCACAGCTGTGGGAGGTGGGAGGATCTTCTGCAGCTTGACTGAGAGTAAAAATGGCCAAGACCTGACAGCTTTGCTGCTTGCTATAAGTTTCTTCACTGGGGGATTTGTACTACACAGAATACCAGTTCCAACTATGTTGTCTGTAGACAGCTTATTTTGGCTTTAATGTGGTTTCATCTTTACCTGTGATAATGGTAGGTAGTGGCATCTTTTCTGGTCTTCAGAGTCAAGTCCACAGTCCCCAGACACCCATTCTGAGCTGCTGACCACTGCTAAATCTTGTAGTGGCCTATTCTGATGGTCTTCCTGTTGCTGTGCAAACAGTATAACTATTCAGCAAATATGTTTACTGTTTCTCAGTGAACCTATTCATGGTGAAAACTTCTGCTAAAATGAGTAGGAGGTTTGAATCCCTTCTCAGATGAGCATTTTCAATGTGATCGCTTTGAGAAGACCGGTGTTGTAAATAATTGCCTATATGTAGACAGTGTTTATCTGACTAGTATTGTAATTCATGTGCTCTTCTGTAAAGTTACTTACTTATTTTTCCTTTTACCTTCAAATACTCCTTCCTTCCTAGATAGCACCTCAATATTCATAACTTTCACTTAAAAGATAACTTTGCAGTCTGAGAACTGTAGACTAGTTCAGATCGTAAGGAACCTATGGAAGTCATATGGTCCAACCTCCTGCTCAAAGCTGAGGCTAATCCAAAGTTAGATCCACTTTAATATTAAAATAACTTGCTCAGGGCCTTGTACAGTCCAGTTTTGAATACCTCTAAGGATGGAAAATCAGCATCTTCTCTGGGCACCTGTTCCAATTTGATCACTGTCATGGTGAGCTTTTTTTTTTCCTAATGTCTAATTGGAATTTCCTGTGTTGCAGTATGTCTGTGATAGCACAGGGGAGTCATTTACTAGTCCAGGGATCCTCTGTCCACTGCATTGTATCATGCAATGACTTAATAAAGAGATTACTTGAAGTAATTGACTACAACAACATCTCTGGTTCCCCTTTGCCAATACAAGAGGTTTCGTTGAAGTAATCTGATTGCTCGTGCGTGGTGAGCCAATAATAATTCCTCTTTTTGATTCTGTTTTTTTAGTAAAATGTTTGTGCTTAATCTGGACAATGCTCAGCTAAGGTTCTGACTTTGCTAAGAGTCGTTATGAGACTGGAAATAGTCAGCATGGGACCTAAATGTTGTTTATATGTTTAAATGTTTTACAGTGTCCATAGTATTTTCTTAACACAATAGCCCTTGGGTGCTTTTCCAAAAGAGCATCATTGCATTCTCTCAGCTACTCGGAAAACTTCTGTTGATTTAATGGACTGTATTTCCTCTTCCAAAATGCTTCATTGTGCTGCTAGCTGATGCCAAAGGGCTTTTGTATTCTGCCCTAAGGATGACTGCATTTCAGTATTGAGTATGGAGTATTGAGTATTGACCTCTGCTTCCCGCTGCCTTGTGTTGGTGAGAGCAGTTCAACTCTGGAATTTCTGCTGGTATAACCGTGACAGGGAGCGAGGTTCTTCGTCTCCTAACCCAGCCCTCACCCATTCAAGGCTTTGCAGTTAATACCAGCATCTTACATTCCGCTTGGAAGCTTAATGAAAGCCAAAATTGATCTCAGCCCAGCAGGCTCCTAACACAGCACTTCACAGCTACATCCTGCACAAGCTTGTTTCTAGGGGGACTCAAAGGACAGCCCCATAGAGAGGATGTTACAATAAGCCTCATTTTGTCTGCAGGGGATAGGATTAATATGCTTCTCAAAACCTCTTATTTCTCTCAGGTAGGGAGAAGATTTCAGAACCGGAGTTAATAGAGAGAAAACAAATTTTTCTGGCAGTTTTTATCTCTTACCCTTTTATTTGGTGAAATGCAGTAGCAGATGGCATACACAGTTGTTTCACACAGAACATCATCAGCCCTCTTGGTATGCCATATTTGCATACTAGTTATATCATGACCTGGTACCTTTTAATACGAGTCTGCAGTTAAGTGAATGTGAGGTGAGTCACTCTGGATTAAAGAGAAAGAAAAATAAAGAGTAGTTCATAAAATGAACTGTAAAAGGACAAGCTTTGGGAGATCAAGGGAACTGATGACATCTATCTGAGTGTTCCATTCAGGACTGAGAAGTGGAAGCTTCCTGGAATTTCGTAAAGTTACAAGTGAGGAAGATAGGAAGCATGGCTGCATGCCGAATCAAATGAATAACTGCATCCAAAAGCACATCATGAATTGGAAGAAAGCCAACAGATGAAACAGGTATTTTCCCCTGAAAAGACAGGCATTTTCTTCTTTAGACAAACAGAATTAAGTAGATCTCATCTATTAGGACTTCAGCAAAGCATTTGATTGAGTACAGTATTGAAAATCATTGCTAAAATAAATAAAAAAAAAAGAGATTCATAAAACTTGTAAATTGAGTTAGAAATTAGATAGCAGGGTTTGTAGGAAAGGAAATATCAACCTGAAGGGCAGACAGTAATGGAACTCCTCGAGTCCAGTTGCAGGTCTTATGTTCTTTGTGAATTCCCACAGTATAGACTGGGTTGAGAACATTATGAAGGAGGCTGGCCTCAAAAACTTGGAATGACTGACTTGGGATTAAATCTATTAATTTAGAGGGCTTGTTCTTACATTTAGGGATCATACTCTGGAAACTGTCTTGATCAGTCAGTAGATGATTATGATCCTCAGTGCTATCTAGTTGTGGAAAAAGGCAGAGGTCATTATAGGATAAGTCTGGTAGGGATAGGAAAGTGTTCAGGTCATTGGAAAGGTTATAGCTTATCTAGAAACCTGTGCTGAGATCTCCTTTTCTCAGGACAGCTGGGTTTCAGCCTAGAGGAGAGACTGATGTGTTCAGAGACTGGAAAGAATATTGTCAACCAGGAGATTATGAAAGTTTGATTTCTTTAATCTTACAGAATGCAGGTGGAAGTGGGAGATACGATTGATCGCTTTCCACAGAGATGCCAAGGAAATAATGGTAGGGTGTCAAGGGAATCGCCTAAGCTAAAGGACAAAGGGATCATAAGAAATGGGTATAAACTGTCCAAGAAATACCTTCAGATAAGGCATTTGAAGAAGACTTCTACCTGTCAGAGTCATGAAGTCCTGGAACCAGCTGTGAAGTAGGAGTAATGGAGACAAATAGACAAAACGGACAGGGCTACCCCTCATAGCAGAGGACTGCACTCTATGACTCTCTGATATCAGAGCATTTAAATGAAAAAATTACTAGGCATAGCATTCAGTGAGGGCTGCAATACAAGTTTTGGTGGTGAAGTGAAGCTGCATCTGCTTAACAGTTTGTAACACATAAATTCAGAATATAAATGATACTGCATGCATTAGAAAACACATAGGGGATTTTTAAGAGAAGAGAGAAATCTGTTTAGGATACCAGGGCAAACATGGTTTCTGTTTCAGAAATTGAGATATTTTAAAACAGTGCATATTAATAATTTAAATTAAATTCTCACAGTATCTATGTGAGTACCATGTTATTTTTATCAAGAACGGAAATGAAAAAAGAGGATTTAACTCAATTGCCCTGAAATATTCAAAATAAACCCACACCTCTAATACTTAATTTCATATTACCAATTTCTCATTTTGGTTTCATCAACATTTAAGAAGGGATCATAGCGTGCTATTTGTTATAGACAGGTAGGACAACACAGTGAACATTTTGCACCATAAAGACAACCTCCTCGTGTATTTTCATATATAACCGATACATTGCAGTGAAACATAAAATATCAAGGTATTGCAAATGAATTATGCTTCTTGAGCTTCTAAAACTTCACTTTTGGATTATTTGTCTTTTAAACTAGACCTGCAGGACATAGGATTTGGTTGCAGAAATAATGAATGATCCTTAGAACTAAAAAAAACCAACCAACCAAAAAAAAACCATAGCTTTAGTACTCAATATTATCCACCAGAGGAGAGAACACTCCTGAACAGATATTGGCTACTGTTTTCAGAGGGATATTGGCTACTGTTTTCAGAGGGAAGATGTAATGGAAGTAAAGAATTACTTACAATGATTCCCATAAAATGCTGAGAATGCTTTAGCCCTGGGAAGGAATGCTTGCAGCCCTTGTGCTGCATTGTGTAGCATGAGCGTGTACAATGGTGTTAATGGGGCAAGGAAAGAGCATCAGAATCCTGACTCTAACTCCTACCTAGCTGCAAATGCCACATGGATAGTAACTGCAGGAGTTGCACTATGTGTTGTATTACAGATTGACTTCAGCAGTCCCACTAGAGACTTTCTTTCCCACCTCTGAAACATCCATGCACAAGGGAACAAAATGCCAGTGTGGTTTCTGCCATGTGGTCATATGGTCTCTGTATTTTTCTGTAGCTCTATAAAGGATGTTTGGGCATTTTACCATAGAGGTACAAGTTGTAAAACTAGTATCCTACAATTACAGACTAGAATGGCTGTGTTTGACTGTCAGCATGTCTCCAGTTTCCTGAGGTTGGTAGCACAGAATTTGCATTCCAGAGATGCCAGTGATTCACCAACTAATTATAATATTGTTGGGACTATTTATATTTGCTCACTGAAACACGTGGTAGCAGGAGGAAGTTGGAGTGTCCAGGCAGTTAAACCTTCAGAAGGAGCAAATTAGACTGGTGTCCCCTGGGGAAGAAAACTGTCCTTGTTGTGCCAGGGTATTGGCCCTCCCTTTGCACTTGGCACTCCGTGTTGTTCCTCTGATAAGCTCCTTAGAAATCCCCCAGAGAGGCAAATGGCAAATCCAAGAATAGCTGCAGAGCTCTGTAATGGATTGCAGGCTTCAGCCAGCAAATGCACAGGCTCTGTGGTCACCAGCAAAACCTGCACATGTGCAGCGATGGTGAAACCAGCTATTTCACAAGGCACTGCTCACTCTTCTCACTCGTATGGGCAGGACTGCATACAGCTGGGATGGAGATAGAAGAGGATAAGGCAATGAGGATGGGAAAGGGGCTAAGGACTTCTTTCCTCCCCACACACTTTCCCTAGTAAGTTAAAGTTTGGTCAAGAGCGATCAGCACTGCCATGAATGTATCTCCAGTCTCTAAGGGGCTGTAGAACTGGATTTGATTCCTGATTCACATGCATGCAGCAATAGCTGTTGTGCCTCTATGGCATATAGGCATATATGGTATACAGAGAAAGTAGCCGCTGAGCTTTTTCTGTTGTCCTAAGAGTTGTTTCAGACTTCTGTGATCTCTAGAAAACAGATGGACTTGTTCTGTAGGCTGAATTCATCCTGGGGGTTAGTAGGTGGGATACTTTAAGCGCTAATGACGTTAGCAAGTCCCTTTTGGCCTTGCTTTCCAGCAGTCTGTGCACTGTGCAATAGCTGGTCTCAATATTATAGTCTAGATCCTTGCACTTAAAAGACCTTTGAAGTTTTCCAGAGGTCTTCAAGTGATTTGCCTGTGCTCAGGAACATTTTAATACCTGATAGCTACAAGAAAGCCAGGTCAAGCAGGGAAATAATTACCAGTAAATCATCTGGGACTAATAAAGCAGTCACTGCAATCCTATGGTCTAGCTCTAACCTATGCATTATGTTTGCCCCCTGACATCTCCCATGTACAGATGCCTCAGTTATCCAGTATGGGGATGTGCTGTGTTTTCCTTTGGGCTTATGTACCAAGGAACTTCCCTTCAATAGAACTAGGGAATGAGGAAAGGGAAGTATATGCTCATCCCCACAGGAGCTAGGGTGCAGCTACAGTGGATTTAGGAGCCCCAAAACACCCAAGGGTCCTATCCCCTGCACATAACCGCAAAGAGCAGCAGTGATGGGCTCAGGAATTCCTTGAATTTAAATCTCATGTGCTAAATGAATCTTTTCTATCATATATCCAGATGTTCTACTTTTACCCACATCATGAGCTTATGTGGCACTTCATAGATACTGCGGTGTGAAGAACCTTACTGGAAATAGGTGTCAGATCAGTACTGGAGCAGGTAGCCCAGCTGGGCTGCTTAAAGGCACCAGTAAGCAGGGAGAATGCTGAAATTACTTTAGGATCTGCTAGTCCAGGAAGAAAACTGAAATCTAGTGAAAAATGAGCAGTTCATGAGAAAGACTGGTCTGAATCACCGCAGTGTCAAGCTCTAATTCTGAATTCTGCATTCACACAAAAGACCAAGAATAGGAATATGCACATGAAGTATCCTGATTTTTATGTGTATTGAAAAATAAAATCAATCCCCAAATCCCCTTTAAGCTAGCAACATTTGCCTTCTCCCAGAAATTAAACAAAACAGGATTTCTTCTTGATCCAGTGTATCTGAGGTTGATGAAAGGGAAATGAATTCAATTTCTGCCTATTCATAGCTCAAGAAGCTGCCAGTCCTTTGGTTGGGTTGTGTAAAAAGATTAATAAACAGAAGTAGCATGAGATACCTCCCAGGTATTCCTTGGGTTTCTACAAATAGTCTAGTTTAATTCTGCTTCAGAAAGAGTTTGCTGCAAAAGAGAGGATTGCAGAAGCAATCTCTGAGATTCTTCATCTCAGAGAGATTTCTGGCATTTGTGCACATATAATGGGAAGAACATGTATACACAGTTTCAAGAAATTCTTCTCAATATTTGGAGATAAATGAATCTGTCTGATGTGTATGACCTCTGTGTTCAGTTTCAGATTATGCTTAGGTCTAATTTGTTTCATACTGATGATCTGTCATAAAGAAAGGCACCACAGTTTCACTCAGAGCAGTCTTTACCTGCTTTCAGATTAGGCTTTGCTCACAGCTGCTGCAATTAATGGGAATATTTTCACTCACATAAATAGCTTGGTGGTGTTTCTTTTTTTTTGTAAAGTGTTTCCCCTCAAACACCTTTTCTCACCCTCAGAATCATGCTAGTCTTTTCTAATTCCTACAAGAAAGCTGTAGGAATTATTGCTGGTGATGTTGAAGTCACGTGTCATTCTACTCTACTTGCATAAACATTTATCCACTGGCATTTGTTTCAGCTATAGGCACAGATTTCTCTTGGGCCCAGGACTGCCAACAAACCTTTATTCAAAAGTAGAGAACTCCCCCGCTCACTACTATTGCAAACAATGAGTTTGCAGCGATGCCATTTTATGGCTTTCCTAAAGAACACACAGCACCTTAGCTCTTGAGGAACTCAAAAGAGGACTTCAAAATAGAACAACTAATTAAAACTAGAACCCGATACAAATGGTCCCGGTAAATTCAGCTGGGGCAAACCTATCTGGCATAGAAGGACATCAAAGGAATAATGAACCCCTGTTTAACCTTGTAAATCACTGGAGCAGGAAAGGAGCTGAAAGAGGGCCCATGGCACTGAGCCAAATGTCCATCACTGGGGAAAGTGCAGAATGACTTCAACACAGAAAAGCCTTCAGTAATGAGGGGAAGAGCTCAGTGTCAGAAACAGCTTTTGGTGTCGTTCAATATGCCACTTGCAACTGTCTGAAAACGGAGAGACAAGTGGATAAGAAAGAATGAGTGGACTGATACAGATAAATAGAACAATGCAGCAAATAAAGTGACGTGTTATTAGCATGAGATCGGGTGATGAAATGTGCTGCCTTTGAGACAGCAGCTTTAGACATTCATTTATTTCCTGCTTTTACAGAAGGATCAGCCAGGATGACTCTTTCACCTACTTTCTTAAGGGTTTGACCTGTCTCTATGTCTATCTCTCTCTCCCCCCCTCTCTCTTTTTTTTTTTTTCTTTTTTTAATACTGTAATTTTAGTTTCATTTTCTTGTTGGTTTTATATCCCTTTTACCTTTTCTGTAATGGTACCTTTCCCTTTCTGTGCAGTGGTGCCAGCGATCTTTATCTGCCCCCTCTTGTTTTGGCTGAAGCTTTAGGTTGAGAGTCCCAAAAGAGGATTACCCCATAGTTCAACCTGGTGACTTCCTGCTCACCTGCCCCACTACCTACCAATAAAAGCTTGTTATTAGTTTGAGTTCCCACCTGATCTCCTCACTGAAGCCATGGTAAAAGTCCAGTGGATCTAGTGGGATGACAGTTAGGTCAGCATGAAGTGCAGCTCGAATCCCTATTGTAACATTGTGGAAAAAAAGGGCAAACAGTTAATAGCAAAAACCTCTTTAAAACACTTTTGAGACACATTAATCCATAAGCTTTGGAGAATTTTATAGTTCCAAAATTCCCTTGCAAGCTGCTTGTAAAATACAGCAAATTAATTTTTTTTAATGACTTGGGCAACCCCTTTGCTCACTGCTGAAGGGCTTGTGGGCAGCTAATAAATGTCCTTGGTTTGTTTGTTTCTCCAGAGGTGCAGTCCTTAGTGCTCTGGGAAGAGATCAGATAACAGCTGTTGGCTGGTGGTGAGGAATCAAGCTGTTGACCTGGGAGTGCTGAATGTGGCATGAATTAGCTATGCAGAATATCAGTTGATGGTTTTTCTGTCTTTGCTGGAGAGGTCAACTAAAGGCAAATATAACAGTGTAAGAAGGCAGAATTCTGTGTCTGGAAGTCACTTCTTTTGACAGCCCTAACAGGGTGTAGAAAATGTGTCCCTCCCACTTTTTTTTTATGGCAGTACAGGTCTAATCAGCATCTGAGCTGCAGGTTTCTGGTCTTTGCTGTTGTCTAGACCACCGTGAGCAAACATCAGTGCCTCTGTGTTCCATGGGGACAACGTGAAATTCGATGTCTTGCTGCTTTGACAGTGACCCCAATGTTGCCACCATAAACAGTTCACCAATCCTCAGCGCCAATGCCATTATTCTGGAAGTAAAACTGAAATGTTTGAATTGAATTGTCTCAGTAACAGGATAAACCCAACAGTACGGCATTACTTCTGCTGGGTTTTATCTATCTGCCCTGCCTGCGAGGAGGTGATCATTAGGAGAGAGGAATGGTGCTTTGTGCCTACTGTCAGCATGTCAGAAAGATGAAGACCATGAACTGTGATAGCATCAGTGTTCAGACTTACCACCTCTTAAATACTTCTTCTGGCTGCCAAGTGAAACTATGATTAGGAAAGGGATATACTGAGATGGATGTAGGCAATTTTACTGTGGTGGAACAACCTTGGAGATGGAGACTTCAGTCATCTCTTAAAAATATCACTAATTATCTGATGTACTGTCAGCTCTTGAAACAATTTCTTTTCCTGTGCAGGGAGGAATGTCAGGAGTAGTGAAACCCCTGATGACGGCTACAATAACAAAAACAGCAAAATGTGTTAAGCAAAGTTAGTAGGTTTACCCTTCAGAGTTTTGACACTTTTATTCATTTCCAGACTCCAGACTGAGATACATCATGGCTGTTTGGAAATAAATGTTTTTAGCCTAGAACACTGTGGGACATAAGGATGCCAAGTGTTTAGATATAGTAGAAGAAAAGTCATCTCTCATCCACATTCTGACTTCAAGAAGCTAATTGCCAGATGGCTAAATGCATTTTTTTTTTTTTTTTAATTCAGAGTATGCCTTAATAAAGATTTGTTTCTGTTTCTGATTGTTTGTTTTAAAATATTAAAGAGCACAGAAAGTAACTAGCAGAGGTATCAAAAATGGGGACCTATGATGGTGGCAACAGCCTTGTAGACCGTACTGAATGAATTGAATGTGATGTCTAGGATGCAGAAAGCAGCTCACTCTTTAGCTGACTCTGGGCTTCTCTTATTCTTTGTGAGCACAGACCATCCACGAAGGCTTAACTTTGGAAAGTGTGGATATGTTAGGCAAGAAAATTGGTAAGATCTTGCATTTGCTGAGAGACTCCCAAGTGATACTGTTCTTCCAAGTAACTTATATGCTTTTCCAGCCTACCATAAAGTTTGTTACCATTAACCTCATGCTAGTTAAAGTAGCATATGCTGTTTTATCGCAGGCAATACATATAGGCATTTTCAGAAGTCACCAACAAACAGTAGCTGCTGACAACCTCTCTTGACCTTGGCAATGGGTGATATTCTATCAGCATGTTGACAAGAGTAATAATTCACTTGAGAGTTTAAACACAACTAATGTATGGAGCAGTTCCTGCAAAAGCTTCTGTTTTATATCAGTAGTCGTGCCTGGAGAACCGCACTGATAAATATATTCTGAACACATCACCGGGGGCTCTGGTATCGTGTGCCTTTCCTGATTCCTTTCTCATCACGCGTTCCAGGCAGTCCCCCCTTCAGAAACTTTTGCAAACGGAAGTAGTCGCATGGTTCCTGCAAGGATTGCCTTAAGCTATTTAGAAATGCAAGGCAGGACACTTTTCTTGTGAGATTTTTGTCATGTCAAAAAATTTGTTGCATTTATGTCGTGATGTTTTTTTTTTTCTCCCAAATACCCAACAAGGCAAACAGGAAACTCTCAGCATGAAGATATCAGCTTCTACCACGCTGTCCATGTCAGATACTTAATGGAGATAAGCAGAATTCAGCTCATACTCACAGGAACTGATCATGGTCCCTTATCTTGAAATAAATATATGGAAATAAACCTTATGGGAGTACTCAACAAATACAGAGCTGTCTGGACACTCTCTGGCTATGTTTTTGGATGTGATTGGCTGCAGTGTGGACATTTTTCCTGTAAAAGAGAATGCACTTTTATATTACAGTTAGGATGATGTAGAAATTGTCCAACTCAGTGCCAAGTTTCGCCCATCTTTTCCCTGCAAGACGCAGATCTGACCGTGCTTTCTAATTCTGGAAAAAAATGGGCTGCTTCCTGTAAAGAGTTATTACTTGCAAGTAAAGAGACAGTGAACTGATTTGATCAGTAGAGCAGTGCATAAGAAATTACTTTTAAAGCCAAGTATGCTGTTATGAATCTGAGCTTCTCTTTCAGGTCACTATTTTAATTTCAATGTTAATGGACTAGGTTATGTTGCTTTTTAGAAGACGTAATCAGGTTAGAGGATTTCAGTGGCCTCAAATTGTTTTAGTAACCATAATGAAGTAAGAAGCTTATGATCAAAGAGCATTATTCATCTTATTAATTGTCATATTTAATGGCATTACTGATTAAATAGTTTGTAAGCCAACTGGTAAACCACACCTGTCTTTGTACACAAAAAGCCACATTTTAAATCACAGCAATGGAGAACAGAAAAATCATACCCTTTCATCCTGTGCTCAAGTATGGTGCAATGATTGGGTAAGGGTAACTTTGTCCTTGATATTTTGGACTGATATGTTCCTTCCCATTTCATTTGGGAAAGTCTGGGAAGCTAAGCGTAGGATCTCATTTTCCTTGCCCTAACTCAGTACTTTGTTTTGTCTTCTAATCATGGTTCTGTACTGAGATTCCTGCCTTCCTACATCTGGTTTGAGGAAGTTGAAGACATCTGTGAATTTTCCTGGACCTAAGGACGACTCCATCCTATATCATCCTCCCTTAGTAATGGAAAGCCAATGTACAGGTGGGATTTTCTATCCCACCTGGAAAATATGCACTGGCTAATTTTTTTGACTCAAATGACAGTGTTTTGTGTCTGTTTATTTCTTCTTCCACCCAGAAATGGGTTAGTATCTCTTTAAAGAGATACTTGCAATAAATGCACAATGTAGTAAGATTAAGATACTGCTAGCTACTCTGAATTTAAAAATCATCATCCAATAGTCCTGAATGTAAATGAAACAATGTAAGTTTAAGTCATACGTGATTATTTATCTTTTTTTTTTTTTTTTTTTCCCTCTAGACTTCTGTCTCATTCAGTGCACAAAATGCATAACATTCCCTAAAAGTGGAATTTATCTCACCAAATTTTAGGAGTCTGAGATGTCCCTCTTGGCTCCCTTTCAGGAAGAGATAGACACTGACAATAGTGTTTTGGCCTGTCCTTAGAAAGGTTCAAGGTAGATGGGATGAACTGTCTTCCTAGAGGCTCCAGTCTTCCTCTAATGCCCAACAAGGCAACTGAAACAACCTGCTTACAGGAGACACCTCATTTTAGACAGATAAAATGAGGTGAGACACATCTCATCCTTAACAACAGTCTTCTTTATCTGCACTGTGGACCAGTGCCAGATTTACTGGGATGACACTGAAATCCTTCTGCAGCTGAACTATACATTGCCTCATGGGCTTTGGTTAGCAATAGAGCATCTATGAGTGGGAGTCATTTCAGCTAATTTTGGACCCCTACTACGTGAGCTTTACATACAGCCTGGATATCCTATGTTCTCTTTATGTCAATGGAGAGGCAAATGGACTTTTGGCACTTCTTTTAGTGTGAGATGAATGTCTCCCTAGAAGTGCTTGTATTCAGTTCTGTATGACTAACTGAATGAGAGTCTGTATGATTTTTCTGCCTACAGAGCTGACATTTACCCAGAAGAGACCCATCTTAAGTACTCTATCAACTTGAATTAGTTTGTTTCAGAGCTCCCTCTAAAGAGTGTGGAGGCAGTATCTGTATTTGGTATAGAATGCAGTCATGAACTGAGTAAGGGAAAAGTCCTTGCTGGTTTGAGGTGTGTGGTCTGACATGTCCAGGGCTCAGTGCTTCTGTGGATTTACATAGCACTTGAACTTTGCAAAGAACAACCCTCATAGATTCTTAACTAATAATATATCAAGAAATTTGTAGTTCACTGGTCCTTAGTTGAAATAAGAAGGATTCTACTGTGATTTCCCTGTGTCTTTCTGAGTGCAAAGTGTTCTTAATATTGCAAGTTCTGCTTGCAGAAGAATTTTAGTAGGTGTGCTTATGTTTCATTATGCTCTTTAGACTCTCTCTTTAATTTGCATGTTGTTTGGAAGTTTCAGCAAAGAAAAGATACTGGCTTACCAGACTCCTGATTTGTCTGAACACCCTAACAGTTGCTTATGATGGCTTAAGTTCTCAGAGAAGGATCAGAGTATGTGTGGAGTCCGAGCAAATGATGGTAATGCTGAGAAGGCCATTTTTGTCATTGCAATTTGCACCTGTTTAGCTGAACAATTCTCCATGGCTTGAAGAGCCAGGCGGCAGGACACTGCACTGAGGCTTGGGCAGCATTCCAGCCTTCTCCATTCACAAGTTATCAGCTCCTATGAGTGATTAACAAGCCTCCTTGCCAGTCACTGTGGTCTCATCTCAATAGTAACACTCAAGCGCCTTCCTCACATTTCTGTGGCTGGTGTGGATGAAAAATATGTATTGCGTGTACTAAAATGGCTTGTGGGAGATCTTATATGGACAGATCATACTGTGTTTTATATGATAGCCAGCAGGGAGCTTTCATGTTCTGATAACTTCTATTTGGAACAATTTATGGAGGCAATCATGGCTGATTACTGTATATCAGAAGGATGTGTCACTAGAGTTGCTGCAGAGGTCATTACGAGGTGGAGCCAAGAGACCCTGGGGTATCTTAACCACCTTATTTGCCCTCTTGAATGTCCAGTAATAGCTGAAAATAAAGAAGTCATGAGGGAAAAGCTGTTGACAGCTAGGAAAGTTACTGTAATACAAAAGGCACCAGGCAACCATTTCTGTCTTTGCAAACAATTAAGACTATATCTCCTCAAAAAAGAGCTATTTCTTTAGAAAAAGCTCTGTGGTTGAAGTTTATGTTTTACTTGCTCTCTGCTGTTGCATCTTGCTTTGTCTTGCTGTGGGCTGGCCCCCACAGGTTTTTCTTTTATTTATTCTTAAAATAATTACACATGATACCATTAGATGGGCACCTTTTCCTGTTGCTGTCTTTTTCAAGCTATGTAATGGCTTTTAGCCTGAAACTGTAGGAGCTTCACAAAGGCAGCTGAGAAAAGCAAGATTCTTCTCTTAAGACCTAGGTTGACAACACAGCAATTTGTACCTACCCAAGAAGAGTTTTAGGAGACCACTGACTAAACAAAGTTAAAACCACTGCCCTAGTTTAAAATCAATTTCCCCGAATAAATCATTCTATTATCATCTGTTTTATTGCTGTAATTACATCCACGGGAGTTAATATATATAATCATGTATGTGTGAGGGTGAGTGGAGATGGGAATAGCCTAAATAAAAGAAAAACACAGGTTCTGTGTTCAGTCACACTCAACCTGGGAGTGTCTTTGCTGCTAAATCCACAGTGTGTCTGGATTTGGGTGTACTTACTAATTTGGATGCAAATCCCAAGAGCCCATTTGGACCTCAAAGCGTGATAGTTGCAGTCACACAGTAGTGGCCCTCTTGGACCTGGATAAGTTCAGGGACACAGTGTGGATACCTTCCATCTGGCCCTAGCAGTGTTCAATAGCTGGGACTTTGTGCCACCCAAACATGAATTGGCTGTGGCTGGGTCCACATCAGCACTGGAGATGCACTGGCCTGTTTTTTTGGCTGGCACTTTTGCTAACAAATCCTGTCAGAATGAGATGAGCTTAACAGAAATGTTTGCAACCGAGATAAACGGCTCATGGTTATAATGAGTAGACTGGGCTATGCCTAAATAGAATTGAGATGGTATGAAGATTATGTGTAGACAAGGATTTTGGACTGTGTAAACGTTTCTGTCTTCACCCGTGTTGTTTCTTTTTCTACCTTATCTGAGCATCCATAGGCATTAGTGAACTGCACAGTTTTCAAGATGCCAGAGCAATGCAAATAAAAGTTATCATTGATGTCTGGGGAACTCTGTTCTCTCCAGGATCTGTTATGGTTTGACTTTTTGCTTGGTTTTGTATTTTGGGGCTGTGCAGATTAGACCCTGTTACAATTTTGTTCTGTCTTTGCCAGGCAAGAACAAAATTAATTTCTGGAGAGCTGTCTGAGCTCAGATACCTACCTTAGCCTAAGTATGGCTTAAGACATGCCACATTGCTCTAATTTTTATATTGCAGCCTGATCGATGCCTCATGTTTACACTTTTGTTATGAACAGGATTTGACCTGATGGATTCGTTCAGTGTGAGACAAATTTTTGGAATGAAAGAAAGAGGAATTCAGAGCTCTTATGTGCGTCTCGGAAGCTTTCCCATTGTTCAGAAAACTGAGTGAGTACCTGGTCTTGCCTTTTGTTTTCATCTGAACCTCTGATTTGGCTCTATTTTCTGGCCTCTATTACTTAGTTCTTTTAGGTTAATCTTGAAGTGGTTACCCAGTACCTGTGCCACCACAGCTAGCACACACATATTCTGCTGTTTTGATCAGCTCTTTCAGTTTCTTCAGACAAGGTGCCTGTGCACTTGCTCCACTTTCCATGCTGCTCAGTGAATCAGCTTGTTTCAGTGCATCTCGGTTGTTTTGAAGAGCTGTATTAAGACATTCACAAACAAACAAACAAACAAACAACAAAAAAAACCCACTTCAGTTTAGGTACCTAAAAGGCCATTAAAAGGAGTATTTGCTAGCACTCCCATTGAACTACATATTTGCTAATCAGAAGAGACCAGTTCCTACTAGAAGTTGCTATCATTTTACTGATACATTTTTTTGGCTTCCTAAAAGAATGAGCAGTTGTTAATCCTGTGTCAACATGGATTCAGTCCATTATAACCTGAGGCTGCCAGCTGTGTCTTAGTCTATCAGAATAGTTTCTCTTCAAGTTGTCATTTGAATCCTGCTAACATTAGCCTTGAAAAGACCGAGTGCATAATTTTACTGTGTAATCATGAGCGATGGATTGAATTGTCATCATTAACATTTTTGCAGTAAATTTCACTGTGGTGGTGTTGAACTTCAGCTTAAAAAATCAATAGTAATTCTTTTCCTTCTTATGGATGAAGGCTGTTATATTTTATTCTGTTTTGCCTCTTTTACTCAGCTTGCTGCATCTTTCAGATTGTACTGTGATTTGCATTTGCTTGATTTCACAATATTTTTTCATCCTGGAGCTGACCTGGATTGATTTGCCCTTCTCTCTTCCACCTGCTTCTCTATATAAGCATATGGTCTTTAGGGGAAAAAAAAAAAAAAAAGTATAAATATGATAAATTGAAAGGAAAACTCTTTGCTTTAAAGTCCATAAATGATGTCAAGTCTCAGGGTAAGTAAATTCATGATCTGGGAGAAGGCCAGCAAACTAAAGACACCTTGCTCTTGATAAGAAGCATATAGAAACTGGGGTGTGCAGTGAGAGGAGAAAAATGATGTTGTTTTGCTCACAGCTGCCTCTGGGCATGACTCCTGCTTGGTGTGGCTTGTAATAGCTCGTGGTACTGTGCTTTATCACTAGAGAGGGTTATCACAGGCAAAAACCTTTCAAGTAGGGAGGTCCAGGTTGTACTTTAAAAAATCTGAGAGTGCTGAATCTGAGCTCTGTGAGATGTTGGACTAATGCAGTCCTTGGGTGTATAAGCAAGAACTGAAATATTATAAACAGACTTCTTTGATATTGAGGAACTCTGTTGCTGCTGCTGTACTACTACATCCTGTCCTTGTGCCCATAATTCAGTAGAGAAGAATGAAGTCTATGAAGTGTTAAGGAATCTGGCAATGTGGCTCGTAGGGAAAGACTCAAAAATGTCTGGGTAGTCATGTAAATTAGGAAAAGGTTAACAACTGAAGTGATCACAGTTTATAACAACTGAGAGGGAATCAAAGTTTAATAAAGAATCTTAATTGTGATGAATAGCGGTAAATTAAAAGTCAGTAGCTACCTGTTAACAACAGACAAAAAACAGCATGAATGAAAGGCATGTATTTTTAACAATGAAGATAATTAATCACTAGAATGAGTTAGCATGGATTATAGTGAGCTGTCTTTTGCATTCCTTTTTTAAATTAAGACTTTAACTACTTTGTTGTTATTGCTGTTGCTTTTTGCCTAGCAAGACTGAGGAAGTAAGTTCAGACCAACCAGCCATAATGGCTTTCCTTCTGCTCAGATTATTGATGCTATTTTTAAAATAAGGAGAATATTTTTTTGCTGAGGACAATTAGAATTAAAACATACTAAATTAGTAAACTGAAGTGACTAAGCTTCCTTTCAAATGATTAACTAAAAGATGAAATTGTGGAATGGAATGTTGCCATGGAAGGTGACTGTATATTTGGTCCATTTCATCTTTTGGATATTGGGATTCTGTGATGATGCATATAGGACCATTGCTCACAGAAAATGAAATCATATAAAGCTGCACAAAACCAATAATTGAAATACTTAACAAAACAAAAGCATCTGTCCCTTTCTGCAGATAACCTGAAGCAATGTTTAACATCTCATAATAGCAACATCTCATAATTAGATACAAAATCATTAACTGAGTAATATGTTCACTTTGCTTTATTATGCATCCAAAGTATTTGTATGGCTTTATATAAGCACTAGTACTTGTACAGAGTGCCAGGTTAGTGGCCCAGGAAATGTACCTATTCGTCTTCTGAATGCAGAGCCTACATCTACAATGTAGCCAAAATGAGTCTCCAAGGAACTGGGAAACTGGCAGGTCTCTCTAGGTAGCTGAGGACGGTATATAAAGCTGGCTGGCACTTTTTCTCACTGCTCAGATAAGTGAAGCTATCCTACCATTTCCTTTCAGCTCCTCAGTGTCCACAGCTGTGTTTCAGGATTTTCCTTCTGAGTCCTTGGACTTGTCTCTGTCCACTGTTGCCTTGGTTAGTGCAACCAAGTGAGGCAGTTTCTGCCTCACTATCCTGGTATCTTTTCCATCTATTTCTCTGCCTCTGGAGCCTTTGTCCTGTTATGTCCACTCCTAGATCTTCTCTTCACCAGCTTGCCTGACCTCATCCCAGATTGGCTCGGTCCTCATCCCATCTTTGACCTCACAGCACTTCCTGATACTTAGCCTGACCCCTAGTTTTGATCTGCTTCATCGTTGTGTTAGGATAGACTTCTCTGAGCCTTTTTTGTTCTTGCGTGTGAATATCTTGGAATGCTGGTCTGGAGACTCAATTTACCTTTCAATTTACCTTCCAACTTTCCTCAATTTACCTTTCACTTCATTTACCTCTCTTGGGTTTCCTCATGAGGTCCTGTCTTGATCTAATGACTCGACCTGCTCCACAGGGAAGAAAGTTCTACCAAGAGCTGCCACAAAACACAGAGGCTGAATAGGAAACCTATTTAATTCAGAACTGCTGAATGCTGTACCCTCTCTCCCACTCTCTGCCAACCCAATCTTTCCCCTTCTCCCTCTCCTCCCCAGGTCAGATGCAGCTGGCCAGGTCTATGGCACTTGCCAGTTTTCTATGTTGCCACACAGAAAAAGGCCAAGATACTGTGAGTTTAGCTGAACTGAGCTCATGTCTAGGCAATCATTCCTGACCATTTTTTGTCAGGATAGATAAAAGCACTGAGCCTCCTTCTTCAGAACAAGGAGAATAAGCATGACTGAAGTGGAATGACAAAAGACTTTATTAGTCTTCTAGAACATAAAAGACTGAAGGGAGAGCCAACAGACATACTCAAGAGGGAGAGGAATTTGTTCCCATAATTCACTGTGGGAAAAACTGTTTGAGGAGGCTTAAACTGTGGCAGAGGTGACTTAGGATAGACTTTGGGAGGAGCGCTATGGATAGTGAAACACTGGGAAAAAAAACCTAGAGAGGGTGTCATCCAGCAGTGAGGTTTTTGAAGCTGAGATCAAACAAATATCTGCCAAGGATGTATATTTAGGGTTGATTCTCTGTTGCAGCAGGACCTTGAAGGGAAATATCCTGAAGTCTTTCCTAGCCTTTCTATTTTTTCCTTGTTTTTCTTACTTTCTCCAGTCTTGTTTAATGGACATTAGTGAATGTCACTGGCTAGTAGCAGCTGTTAGCTATTTTGAAAATGGTCACATACTGAATTAACGACAAACCAACAAAGCCAACAGGGATTTTCTCTTTGCTTCTACATTTTTGTTTCTTAATGTTGTCCCTTCCTCGTGAAATGCAAGCACCCTATGAACTGTTGTTATATTTAGTAACTGAAATAAGAAGGGACAATACAATTTTTCTCCACTGTACTATTTTTGTGTGTGTGTGTGTGTTGTGACTGTATTATTATTACAGGTGAAGGATCTCATGCTGCTTATTAGAGATGTAGGCTCTTACGCCAAACAAAAGCATGTAAGAAGAAGGCTATATCCTGGAAACAGGCAGCTGTTAAGAGAGTTTCCTGCTTTTTACTTTTTTTTTTTTTAATGTTGTGACTGCCCTGACCTTGAGGCTATATTAATTAATACTGAGCTGAAGCATGGCAAGGAGGTTCTCCTGTCTTGGAGTTTTATAATAGGCTATTCTGCAATCCATGTTGTTTTCCGAGTTATAGAGTGAGGAGCCAGCAGAGAGCTTCCTGTAGGTACCATACACCCAGAAAAGCTCTGGGAAACATGGATTGTCAGCTCATTTCAGCCTTGGGTGAGCAGAGGGAAATAAAACATTTCTGGGTATAGCAATTGCTGCCCTTGGGTTTCTGAGTACAGCTGAGACTCTAGATGGAGATCACTTTTTGGCAAAGAAATAAATGAAAACTCATAAACAGAGCTGTTTTTATTTATGTGGTAATGCAGCTCCACAATATATGCAATGACCAAGGACTTCATAAAGAGCTTTTATCGTATCTTCAGAGCAACAAGAGTATCTTTAGATTTGCTTTGGGCTCTTTCACTGCCTGGGACTTGAAGTCTATTCTTCAGCACCTTTAAAAATCAGTTGAGGGTGACAGGTAATAGGACATTATAGCTTTCTATCAGTTTAAATCTGAATGATGGGCCATTTGTCAGCCTCTGTGTTCATGAGGTGTGGCCAGACCCACAAGGATAGGATTTAGGTACCTAACTCATGGTTATTTCTGTGGGCGCTAAGCATGCAAAAGACTTTTCTGCATTGGAGTTTGCATGACAGTGTTCCTGTTACCAACTCAGAGATACCAGTAATTCTGCACAGGCTGTCTTAGCACAGAGGCCAGCAACTGGCTTTTCTGGATCTGAATATAGAGATCAGGCCCCAAATCAGTTTTGACATCAACAGAAGGGATTAACTTAACCTTGTGCTCCTATACCTCCCTGCTCAGCAGAGCATTAATGCCACTGCCTTTAATTCACACTTAGAAAGAAGCATATCTGCATGTGCAGAGCTGACAAAGTCTTAGCAAAAAGCAGCATTGAAATTATGTGCCCTGCTGCTGGGACAAAACCAAATGTGCTATGGATCAAGAGGATGGTTAAGTATCCCAAGAACTGTCTGTCACTCTGCTGCCTTGTGCCACCACTGGATTAACCATGGAATCATTCTTTGACTGGCTTTCATTAATTAGGAGCTTGGAGTTGGTAGTGGGTTGTAGCTTAGAGAAGTAAATGAATGGGGCTGTCTGTGCCCAGAATGCAAGTCAGGATGTAAAGAACTGGGTGGAGGGTGAATTCATTAAACACAGTGAAACCAGATTGCTTCCTGCTGCTCCCAGCTGCCAGAAAGGGCACTTCAGCCATCACAATGATTTAGGGCTCCGAATTGCAAGTGGGGTATAAAGAGTCTGCAGCAACGGGGCTCTCAAACTGACAGATGGAGAAGAAAAGGCAGCATGGAGGCAAGAGAAGAAGGGGCAAAGCCTGGGCATAAGGTGAACCAGCTGGCAGGGAGGAAAAGGCAGGGAGAAGATGATCAGAGGGAGACCTGAGGCAACTGCTGTTTGGAAAATAAGTTGTGACTGTGAAGATACATAGTGAGAGGTGAGTGAATGAAGATAAATGTACTAGGATTTTATGCTGAAGTGGCAGTGTTTTAGGAGCTGAACCCCTGGGAACCCCCCACCATGCAGAAAAGTCCATGCTTTTTATTCAAGAGGAGAGAGTCATTAAGTAAAGTCTTTCTAACCATTGACATTACTGCCTTCAGCAATGCTGAATTTTCTTGATGGAATGGAGGAAGACAGTCCAGTCTGTCAGTGACTTTAGAAGCCCAGACATGCCCTTCCTCTCCAATTTACACAAAAAGAGTGTATGAAGCCAGGCAGCCTCTCAAAAGGGGCTTTGCACTGAGACACGTCAATGAAAAGGGGACATGGCTGGGTGCCCGGGTGGGAGAACCGATACAACCAACTTCGCTGCCTCTTGCCAAAAATCCCCTTGTCTTTCTTGGTGGCATTCACTGCCACAGTCATGTTGGATGTGTTTTTCACGGCAGCTGTGCCAGCAGACAACCAGCAGGCCTCTGTTTTTGTCACTAGGGCAGAGATAGTCTATTTTGTGTGCCACAGGGGAGATGGACACTGGTGTGCAGGGGATCTGTGACCAGAGGGGGTTTGTGAATAACTAGCACCAAGAAGTGAGAGCATCTTGGCTGCTCATCTAAGTGAGGGATTTTTTGAAGGTGCTGGTGGCAGCCTGGTTCAGATTTCTCTTGTGTTCAAAGAATTTAGAGAACACCTGTGTCTTCCCCTGGGAAGACTAGCATATATGGTGTGTAACCTTTGTGGATGTTATTTATTTGTATGTGGCATATATGTGGGGTGTGGGAGTGTGTATATACACGCGCACATATGTATGTGTGTGTATATATATGCATATAAGTATACATAAATATATGCAGTATAAACCATAACAATTTGATTTATTGACATGAGTCAGAAAATACAAGCCACATTTAAAAAAAAAAAAAATGACTGCATATTTTGCCATTAAATAAGAGTGGCTCTGAATCTTTGCTGTAAATGCAAAACAAAATATTTTGGAAATTTTGCAGTATGAGATTTTTGTTTTAAACTCCAGGAAAGGCCTCTACTTTTGTGTGCCTCTGAGTTCTGCCAATAAACTCCAGTGCCAGTTTCTAGGTAGTGTTGGACAATGTCACGTGTTCCATAAGAAAATTTCTGTTCATGGTTTTGTTCTTTTTTTAGTTCCTTACCAAATGATGTTGTGGATGCAATAGGTTTATCTGAGTTCAAGGAACTCAATGAATGGAGAATGGAAAGGTCCATGCAAGAGACAACCACAGAGGGTTATGGAATCTGACTGCTTTAGTTGTCTCTCAGTTTGACCCCTGAATCATAAAGAGCTGGAGCCTGGGGGAAATGTTTGTTCTGTCTTCATTTCTAGGCATCCACTTATGGCCAGTGACAAAACCCCAACAGATATTGGGTTAGATGTATGTTCTGTCCAACTGCGTAGACTCATTGTCACATTATGTTCTTACGCTGGGCTGAGTCAAACAAGCTGCTGTTACTTCAATCATAAGCATGGACCATAGTGTCACACTGAGTAGATCTCTGACGAATGTGTTTTAAAGCATGATTTGAGAAGATTCTTCTCTTCTTTCAGCGTCAAGGGATGTTGCCTTGGGCGAGCCTGAGGCATAGTGCTTGTTTTGGGGGAGAAACATTCCAATAACTAGTGTTGTAACTTGGTACATTCACAGAGGGCTTCAGATATGCCATTCCAACGCCACAGATTTCCAGTGCATCTGGAAAAGAAACAGAATGTTTTACAGGCAGCATGGATTGAAACTCAGCTGAAACCCAACTTTTGACATGATGGATTCCAAATTTCAGATTTTTCTTATTTATTACTTAACTCAAGAGCTTCTCCACTGGAGCTGGGAAAGGCTCATCATGGACAGAGCCACTTCAAGGGAACAAGCTTGTGTTGATCTCACTGCAGGTTTCCAGATCCAGCAGAGTTTTTAAGGAATGATCTAAGACTTTTGAAAAGCACTGCTGGGACATTCAGAGGGTTTTTTAGAAATCATGCTCTTCACTGTTAAGCCTGTTTTATTGCTCTCTTTTTCCTTCCCCGTGCCAGGGATGTGTTCCCACAAGGTCTGCCTGATGAATATGCCTTTGTAACTACCTTCAAATTCCGAAAGGCTTCCAGGAGAGAAGACTGGTATATTTGGCAAATTATTGACAAGTACGGCATACCACAGGTACAAGGCCCTTTGTAGCCAGCAAGAACAGCCTTTTTTTTTTTTTCTTTTTTTCTTCATGTATTGCATGAACTTACCTTCTTGCCTTAAGCTACCATTACTTTTTCCTTGTGGACTAATAAAAATCTCTTTGCCTGACTTTCTTTCAATAATTTGTGCTGAAAAACCTTTGCCTTTAATTCAACCCCTGCAGGAAGATTTTCTTAGACCCAGCTTGTTGTCAGCATACAGTTAGATGTGTTAGCTGGAAAAGGTGGAGAGGACATACTATCCTTGCTCTTAAAATACCACTCTGGGTTTTCAGTTGTTTTATTTGTGTATTTCTGTTGAGAGAAAATACTTTATCTGTTTGGAGAGAGACACCCACCCAGGTAGACCACAGGACAAAAGAGAAATGAGCTATTTCCAGATTTTACACAGACTTTTTAGATATGGGGAGGCATTATGCATTCCCTATTTAGAAGGGAAACACAACATCTGTTACAACTATTTTACCTGTAAGAGCAGAATTTGATCCAGTAGTATTTGTAAAGTACTCTCATATTCTCAGAAGGAAAATGCTACAGCAGTACAATAAAGGTCCTCCTGTTCTTATAGAGCATTGTTTGCAGCATGCTGTAGTTTAAGGGAGTGTGTGTATTTGGAAAGCAGGGTGGTTTACTTTGACTGCGTGTTTTGCTGCCTGAGACAAACATGGTGCTTACAGCATTACCATGACTCTAAAACAGTCTGACTTGGTCCTGTTATGCAGTATTGCTGCTTTGGGACTAATTCTGCAAAGGACTCTAGGAACTTGCAGCAGGAAAGGTGGGTGCAGTATGAGAGCTTGGCTAACTGAGTCTCAGACAATGGCAAAAGGCCAATCTGAAAAATATTTTGATAAATTATCAGCTGCACTTTGCTAAAAGAATTTTAATTTATGGTGCTACATGCATTCCTAATCCTTCACAGTAATTATGTATAAATCACTAATTATTTTGTGGCCAGAGCTGCATACGTGAACCTCTTAGATGTGGGGGGGAAAAAAAATAAATAAATAAAATTGAAGAAAAGCCCAAACCACCACCCGAGATGCTCAGCAATATTTTCAAAAATGCCTTAAATTCTTGTGTCAGAAGTATCCTAGAGCCTCTTGAGCCTCTTTTTTTCTTTTTTCTTTTTTTTT
>VZSV01000267.1:152416-169439 GCA_013398735.1 Nothocercus julius | reverse complement strand
TTCCTCCCCCTCGATATCTTAGGTTTAAACTGTCCAGGTCCTATGCAAACCACTTTTGAATGCAGGTAGTCCTTTCTGGCTTAATAGAAAATAAGGTCTTCTGAAGTACCCGAAAGTGCTCTTTGCCTTGTCAGTGCATCCTGAGAGATTATAGGAGCATTAAAAATAAATAAATAAAAATCAATTTTAGAACTTGGACATTAAAATCAATATAAATGTGATGGAGTCCCCCCAGTTCTGGTAGGAGCTGGAATCTTGTTAGAAGAGACTGGTGGGAACAGAAATGTTCATAATCTTAGCCAAAGCCTTACTGCACTACTTTACAAAGAAAACAAGTGACCCACGAGCTAACAACAGAATAAAGACTAATGTGGAATATCTATCAAGTGAGGCCAAAGGGGAAGGAAAAGAGGAAGTCTTACCTGTTATCTTCATGTCTCTCAAAAGAGGAATGAATTATCTCTATGGTATAAACATCCTTTCTTCTCTTTCAAGGGAGAAAGTGGCATCCAAGGACTTCCTGGGCTCCGAGGAGAAAAAGGAGAGTCAGTAAGTAAGAAAAAATTTTGAAAACCAAGTAGTTTTGTTTTTTCTCTACACTGAGGCCTTTCTTGCCATGCCGTATGCTTTGTTGAATACGCACCTCTTGCTGCTCATTCATCCCAGGAAGAAGCTGATCTTTCTAGTGCCCAGTAGCATCTCTTGGAGAGGGAGAAATGGACGGGTTCCTCCCTGAATTCAGCTGATAACTGGCCCAGTATTGGCCTTTTGATTAAAATATGTGACTTGGTTGTCCTGGATTTTTGCACAGATGTTCACTGAACAGGGGCAGTACAAAACAACTGCACACAAAGAAGGGGCAAGTCTGTCTCAACTGTTTTGCATTCAGATGAGTGAGATCCAGCTTACCCCAGTTGCAATTAATGCAAATGTCAGACTGGGTTTTTAGGCAAGAACACTTTTAACTCTGTTTAAAATTCAATCTAATTAGGGTTGTTGGCATCTTTGATTTTAGAAACATAATGTTAGACTCCATCCAGAATGGAGAATAAGACATTTTCTGGGGCTGAGGGGAAGAGTGGGGATGGGTTCTCTATTTTCATTCCTCACTGTTTTATTATGAAGAAGTTACTACCAAGGAATGCTACTTAACCTAAATTAGCTGTCCTATAACTTGTGTGTCTATATATGTATGTATGAAGTGTGTGTGTATATATACACACATATATGTCATAATATGACATTTATAAGCATAATTTGACATCTCTGATATCAAATGTACCTTTTTCTCCTCTCCTTTCCAGGGCAGAGCTTATGGCAGGGGAGAAAAAGGAGAAAAGGTAAGATTCAATCCTTCATTGGGTTAAATAAACTATAGACACTTCCTGCTTAGCTTGAAGGCTACTTTTGGAGTGTGCAGAATGCAGGGGATGTGACAGAGATCACAGAGAAGCTTTTGTACTGTTTTGAGCTTCTTTCCACAGCAGGAAAAAAGAGTGTTCTTTGAGTTCCATCTGTGAATTGGACATGTAAAACACTATCAAACTGAACTCTTTGCTTTGTGTAAGTATCAGTGATTTTATGGAGGATAATGAAATAAAGGAACTGTTTTGGAGCAGATGAAAAACAAAGGGGAAAGCATGAGTATATTGAATTTTCAATGAGATTAAATTGGTGTCCTGAAGAGATTTCTGTAACATTTCATTTCATTGAATATTTTCATTAGTAACCTAAAGGAGGAAAGGCAGAGTCTTTTCTTAGTGCAAATACTAAGCTGGACAGAGATTTAGGTTTGGAGGTTAAAATCAAAGATACAGAGTAATGTTTAAAAACTGCATGGTCCTCTATCTTGGAAAAATACATTAAATAGGAAACAAAGTATCACTGGACTAATTTGCATTAAAACAAACATGGTTTTCCAGGTAATTATGGCTGCAAACTCCAACAAAATGCATCAGCATATCTGGACTGCAGAAAAGAAGGAGCAATTTCCTTCTGCAACCATACTGCACTCAGTTGCAAACACTTTATTGCCAAAATGAAAATAACTGAGAAGAGCAACAGGAAAAGACCTACAAGTTCTAGGGGATATCTGGTTAAATTAAGAATGAAGTATGGATCATACTGAAAACAAGATTGGAAACTTGTGGAGCGGGATGGTCTGTGGTTATCCAGCTGTTCAGCAGATTTAAAATAATATTGGATTGTAGAGTGAAAGGAAGAATCCTGCACTAACAAGACTGTGGTATTTATGATCGTTGTATCTTCTCGTTTGTTTTTGTTTTTTTTTTTTTTTGTTTCCTGTGATTATGATATACTGATTGTATATGGCAGTGAATCATGTGAAATTGCATTCTAAACGAGGGTTGCTTATGGCAGAAAATATCTGAGCTGTGCTGTAGATGTGGAAGCGGTAAAGAATACTTTTCAGCATCGATCTTTCTGCAGTCCTCCTACTGACAGCCAGTATTTAGCCTCTGAGACTCAGAATTCAGCCTTTGGAAACCAGCTCGTGTTTGGCAGGTGGTGAAAGTCAGCAGTCTGATGGGAAACATCATATTTACAATAGAGCTGTGCTGCAGCTGAAGTGAATTCTTGCTCTCTTACATTTTGGCTTCTGCAGAAAAGCAGCAGAAAACATCATTCTACCTACATTATTGCCTTGTCTAAAAGAATAAGTTTGGATTGGGGCATGGAAGAGAAAGAAAACAACCTACAGATGTAATATATCTGTTGGACTTCTGTGTTTGGGATAGCCGAACAACATTGCTGGCTGCTACAAACACATGTGTAGGCATAGAGATCCATGGGGTTATGGCCAGCTTGTTTTGTTTGGTTGGTTCTTCTGCCGGCTGAGGCAACATGCACCCACGTTCAGTGGTGGAGGATACCATGTGGAGGACACATCAGTACCCAGTGTGTGTCCTGCGTGTCTGCCCAATGGTTGAGGTTTCAGTTCTGATGCTGGTGGAGGATATTTCTGCTGTGCAGAGCTGGCTTGATTAAAATAGGAGCTGGGGAATATTTGTGTGTGTGATTGCACATACAATTTTTCCTGGACTCAAAAGGTCACGTTTTTGGTCCGCCTTCAGCAGTGGAAGGGGTTTCTGTCTGTGCACCACAGTGAAGGACTGTGCATATGTTGGATTAGTGATACAGGAGGAGTATGTGTGTGTGCGTGTTGGAGTAGCCGTTGTACGGAGGACTGTGAAATTCAGCGAACTGGATACAAGTGCTTGTGATGGTAATTACAGTTTGTACCTCTGGGGGAAAAGAGGGAGGGAAAAAGGGAAAAGAAACTATGAAAAAGGAGACGAGAGGAGGAGATAGAATAGGAGGAACTTCAGACTCAGGATGTGATGCACATGAAAGGAATTGTGCAGTTTCCAGTTGTGTGCCTTCTGCATTGTAATGGCTACCTGAACATGAATTCCTATTTTCCCTCTTGCTATGAAAGCTTTGTTTCCTGGAGCTTTATGGTTATGGGGCATCGGTAGGAAATCAAATTAGACACACAGAGCTTCAAACAGCCCCAGTCTTTGTGATATTTTTTCTATGTGTGTGCTGTGGAGTCCTCTGTAAGGACAAGGCTCACATCCTACCTACTGATGGAAGGTTATCTTGCCACTGAAAAAACTGAGATAGTGAAATTAACTGCCCCCACACAATACTTGGCAAAAGCATGACATGGCAGGTGTTTGGCACTAGCACAGCTGGAAAACGCCATAGTAAGGGGATGATTTTATCTGAGACATTTGTTAAAGAACAAATCTTGTTCCTTTCCAAGAGGCCTTGCTTCTCTAGGCCATTATGTCTATGTTAAAACTAGAATGATGCTTGTAGATAGGCACAACATGCCAAGCACATCATTAGTGGTGAACCAAAAGATAATAGCAGCTGCTGACACAAGGACTTGTGTGATTTTTGAAGATGAGGAAAATCATTGTGATGGCTCAAGCGACAGCCCAGGTATGTTCTGCCATCTCTAAATATGTCAGTCTGATGGAGGATGTTTGTTATGCACAGAGCAGGAAGTACACACAGATAAACATGGACAGTAACACAGCACATCTTCAGGAGCTCATGCCCACTGTTCTCAGGTGGGTTTACTTGTTTAGAGCTGATTCAGTTGCCACTGCTTTGGATTGGATCTTACTTTTCAGCTGTTGACTGTCATCTTTCCACTCTTGCTGCTGTCAAGTGTTTACCCCTGTGGCGCAGGACAGCCTATTATATTTCTTCTCATAAATTGGCACCTATGTATTGTGTGCTGGCTTGTTTTAAATGTATCTGTGTCACCAAACTGCTGCTATACATGGGTTAATATGCAAAGCTATAACACAATTGCTCTGAAGCATTGCTTGGCTCTGTTCCATAGGTTATTTGAACTTTGCTAAACCAGATGGGACCCTTCCTGTAAGGATTATAGCACAAATCTTCAGACCTCTATTTCTCCAAGAGGAGTAGGTGTGGGAGATGAGTGAGGGGAGAGAGAATAGCTGAAGAGCATTTTTGAGGATGATTCAAGCAAGACAAGGTTTCAGTGACTGTTGATCAAAGTCTGGGAAATCATGTTTGACAAGGGAGGTTCTGTACGCTATGATGGCTGCATTCCTGGGGCACAGCCAGCCACATCACAAGCTAGCTTGCCCTTTTGATTCCCCCATGTAGACTTTGCCTTAGAAGCTTTTTAAAATTTACACCCTATTCTTGCAAGGCAGTGAGCATGACCTCAGTGGTGCTGAGCCACCTTCTTTAATTGTTAGAGCCAAGGATAATGGTAAGGTTCTGCGGGTGGGAAGAAGCCTGGCAAAATGGCAACTGAAGGACTTTGGAGGGGGTATGATAGAAATCTGTAAGACTTGTGGCATGGTGTTATCAGTGGGTAATTTTTTCACTGTTTCTTCCACTGTAAGAGCTAAGTGAAAACATGCAAATAGCTGATGTCAAGTTTAAAATGAGCAAAATGAAGTTGCTCTTTGCACAGTATGTGTTCAAACTCCTCTTTACATTATACTCTGGTGGTTAAAAGTTTCTGTGTTGAAGTATATACAAATTGAAGAAGACCTGTCATATGCAAAGACATTATCTCTGCTTGAGGGAGTCACTGAGTTGCTTCAAGGCTTCTCCACACCCTAAAGAAGTTGCACACTTGACCTGTTCCATGCACTCCTGGCCACTTGCAGATAAGATGCAGGACAGCTGTGCCTTTGGTGTGACTGCTAGTAGCAGTTCTTCTGTTCTTAAATACAATTCTTGGTGAATATCCATCAACTTATTGAAGAGAAGGGGAAAAAAATTGATGAGGTTACTTGTCCAAGAAGGAGTGAAACTTTACTGTGAGGTATCAATATAAAGTCTATGTGTCCCATCAGCATGGCAGGCTCACTTCTGAATTGACTACAGTTGCTCCAGATGCTGCCTCCCGTCCGGTGTTCTCTTCTGGCTCCTCAGCAGAGATGTGCCAGTTGTCTGCACAACTGATAACTCATTTGAGGATGATTTGTGCCACCACTGTCTGTAGCTGTAAGAAGAGTGTCTGACTCCTGGCGTTCAGAGGAATGAGTTATGAAATGGTTCAGTTAGTCATGTACCTGACCGGGGGAAGCATAGGAGTCAAGAGATTGCTACTGTGATTTTTATTTCTTTCCCACAGAAAACAACTCTGTAGGGAGGGGAAAACTCCAACAAGGAGCATCCACCTTCCCCTGCAGAGACAAGGAATGAAGGTTTCATTCTGCCTTACAGTGCCCTACAGGAGTTCCCTCACTAATGTTACCAGGAGTAACTGAGCTCTTTGTGCTTTGTGTTTCTGTTCATACTAATGATCATATAGACAGCAATGAACATGAAAAATAACTTTAGCAGTTTAATTTTATATTCTCCTAACAATGTGTTTTCATGGTAATGACTCTACAACAAAAAAGTAAGATTGTTATTATAGGATTTCTAGAGATAATAAAAGCTCTGAAGTGGCTTGGCCTATTAGAGACACAGACAATGCAAGGCCAAGTGCAGAAAGTAAAGCTAGGGAGATGGTTAAGGCTATGGGCTAGACTGCAAGAGACTTAAGCTTAAGGCGGAGCTCGGACAGATCTGCTGAACGTGGGAAGTTAACTAGTGTTTGTTCCTATAAAATGAAGACAGAGAACGGCTTTCCTCCCAGACTTTATCTACCTTGTCTTCCATATCCTCCAAATTAAGGTTTTACTTCCCTTGCCATCATTTGTCTTCCAAACTGGAGATACAGCCATGTTTATAGCCTCCAGAAAAGCTGTGGATATTTACTCTATGAAAGGATACAGCCTATCCACACAGAGCCCTGTGCTCTCTCTCTCTCTCTCTCTTTGCTTCAGGGCAGCTGAACACAAGGAAGGTCTGACCTGAAGGCCATGCAGCTTCTTTACCCCAGTGCTGGGCTGTCAGTCGAGCTTACCAAATTAGCACGGGTGCAGAGCCTGTGGGTCCCAGCTGGCTCTGATGCAGGAACTGGGAGCACGAGCGGCAGGAGTCCAGGTCTGTCTACCAAAAGTGCTGCAGATGGAGCTGGAATCTGACACTGCCTGGCAGTTGGAGGGCAGGGGTAGCTTCTGCTTCGGCATTTTTAAAGTGTGTATTTTAGGACATTAGAGCTGTGTGTGCTGCTCAGATGCAGGTTGGGCTGGAAGGTTTGTGTTTTCAGTGGCATTTTTAGATCAACGTCCCAGTCTTGGATTAAAAGCAGCTTGGATGCAGAGGAGTTGGGGGGTGGGGGGCTTGAATAACCAACTAAAACCCTGGAAGTGGGGGCATGTGTTTCAAAGACTTGCATAACGTAGAACTTTGGCTTGTAGTTATTGAGACGTAGTCCTTATGCCCACAATATCTGAATAAAAGTAGTTCTTGATTCTGGGGCTGACTTGAATGCTCTTTTCACTGCTAAAACCTGAGTCCCTCTACAAGGGAGGTGCTCCAGAGAGGCCACAGGGTTTATTTGGGTTGCTGTGGCATTCAGATATTGTCACCAAGATCATGAGTCCTTATGTTGTTGAGTTTGCCTATGGCTGGCCAGTTGAAGGATGACTCTGGAAGACTTAAGAAGCAGTTGAGCAGCAGCGTCCTCAGAGCGCTGAGATCCAGAGCAGTGGTCACTGTTAAGCTGGAAAATACTGACAGTAACAAGATAGGAAAATCATTTCTAGCTTTAGAGATGCTACGAAGTTTAGAATTGAAATATTTAAAATGCCCAGTAATTGGTGTTCCTAAGAGACAGTGGCTGTGGGGCCCCTGCAGGTTTGGATTCTCAGTACTCGGATCCTGTTAGTTTATTACAGGATAAAAAAAAAAAAAGGCACTGTGAGCATGGCTCAAACTGACCTGGTAATGAAACCTGAAAATTGCAGCATCTGCAGAACTTTATTTTCTGCTGGGTATGTTATCCCTTGGGATCCATTCTTAGCTACTGACTTCATCTGGTTAAGGTCATCCAGCACTTAACCTCAATCCAACATTTACACATCTGTATTACAGCACTTTATCTACTTCATAAGGCTGTCGGGCGACTCTTTTGAGTCATTCATTTCTGCCATTTCTCTTCTGAATCTTTAGATTAAAGGGTAAGGTGTATAAATGTTTGTATCAGCTTTAGGACTCTGTGAGCACAGTCTAAATCCTCTTGTGTATGCAGGCAATTTCAGTCTGCACATCTATTTTTTGCATCCTCTTGCCTGTAGTTAAAATATGTTCTGCACAGTTAAGTAACTGTGGTTCGATGGAGTTCTTATTCTTAACAATAATTAGAGGGTTTTAGATAAATTCTGTGGTTTTCTGTGACCCAGAATAACAGCTGCACATTGTAATAAACAACTCAAAGCCAGATCACATACTAATTGTGCATCGTGACAGCTTAATTCTCAGCAGTACAGGAATACTAGTACCTTATTTTTTCTTTACAAAAACTTAGAAAACATTACTTTTCAGTTTTGGCTACTGGCTTTCAGGCGCATTGCTGGTATGTAATGACATCTGCTGGCAACCAGCGGGGGTTGTGAAATCTCCAGCATGTGGTTCTTCAGACAATTTCTGTGCAGAAATCCCCTGGCTGTGTGTAAAGGGAGCATGTTGGAAAGCTTTGCCATCCCTGTGCTGCTTTTGACAGAAGAACTAAAACAACAGCAACAACAAAAAAACCCACAGTCAAAAGAATCTTATTTTATAGATAACTGTTGTTTGGATGCAGGATACTCCAAGCTGCGTATGGCAATTAGCAGGTATGGATTAGCTATCTTTCCTAGCAGCCAGGAGTATATCTCATAGCCTAGACAGCAGAAGCCTTACATAAAGCAGGCCATTACTCCCAGTCTATCAAAGGCATCTTAGGTGTTCCCTGCCCTTCTCCCTACTACACACTTTAACATCTGTCCTTCATCTCGAGCTCTTCAGGAGATTCTGGTCTCCTGTTCAGGTTAAGCATACAAATCTTCCCCTTTGCATGTATGCAGCGTTCCTCGCAGCTTGCTGTGTGACCATGCACGGCTGAGGACGGCACTCTTTGTGCAAGCGGAGAGGCAAGTGAAATGGGTTGGGGAGCGGGATTGGCAGCATGAGTGTTTCACAGTGTTCTTTACTTGCACAAGCACCACGCAGGACATCTGAGATTTTTCCCTTTTGGGTCTCCAATCCTTCTTCCAAGCATTATCTAGAGATTGTGTCTCCTCATGTCCTTAAGACCTAGTGTTTCTAGGTTTGACAAAAAGATGGTGTTTTTTTTTTTCATTTCACATGCATCTGGGTAGCAAACATGCAGTAGCAAACTCCAGGCTAGGAAAACACTTCCTTCTTGACAAATACATTTATTTTTGTGGTAAGACTATAAGCTGAGCATTAGTGGTCATTATTTCAAAATAATCTAATTCATATGGTGCTATGGGGAGGCAGGTACAAATTTTGAAATGTTGGAGGTGTTAGAGAAGGTCTGGGATTTGGGGACTTCTGTAGCTGAGCAAAAGCAATTAGCAGATTTTTCTGGCAATGCAAAATAAAACAGCAACAACAAAATAACAAAAAAAGCCAATGTCATGATGAATAAGACTGGGCTATTTTTTCTAACATGGTGAACATTTCCCTTCTATCACTTGGCAAGCTGGTCCTGAGCTATGGCAGATGCTAGGAAAGATCATTGGCTTTTACCTCAAGACCGGGAAGTTCTTGGGGCAGACTGTTCTGGTTTTCACATTTCAAGGGATCTTTCACTGTGTCTTTAACTGAGGGCCTGATGTCCCAACCATGCAAACCACAGAAACTAGAACTTTAATTTCACTAATAACTTAATTTTTCCATGTGAGCAGAAATTTAGGATGGGTGAATGGACGTATCTCACTTGGAAGTTAGAGTGTGGGTATATTTGGAGTATTTTTTATGTTCATTTAATGTCTGAGCACTCGATAAAGATGTGAGAGTATTATCTGCTCTCGTTATGCAGGGGAAAGCGGCATCCTATGACTCTGTTGTATGCAATGAGGACAGTAGCCTTCACTATGCTAAGGCAGGATACAGATCATATGTCCATCAATTGCTCATGTTGCTACATGATCTGTAATACAAAGTCATTTTTTTTTGCTTTCATTTTCCTGGGGCAAGTCTAAAGTACTCTGTCAGGAGTTATCATGCTTGATTTAAGTGCACGTGGGAGTTTAAATTCTGCTTTATTGTGATAATCTTCTGCTGTTGCAAGATTTGGTGTGGGTACAAGAGACTAAAGGAAATGCATCAAAATCAGCTGATTTGTGCCTTGTTTTTACTTGCAATGTTTTTCTCTGAGAACCACAAGGAAAGCTGCACCCTAGAAACACTGGTTCTTGAAGTTCAACACCTTGTAGCCCAAATGGGCAAGCTCTGCACCTTCTCTTCTACAACACCACATTTCCGTGTGGCCATGTGCCACGTTCACTGATACACACTCATTTCATGTATTTTGATGCAAAGGTGCTTCAAAGGTGGGTTTCTTCAAGGAAAAGTATCCTTTAGACTCCCTTGAAAACAGTGCATGTACTCTTCCCAGATGATTTAGTGACTAGGACCAATAGGGCCTTTCTGGTCCCAGGATACTGTATTTGGAGACCACTGAAAACACAGGGTCACCTGAATTTCTCCTGGCAATGATGATGTGCCTTTGGGAACCATTGTGCTCTATGAAACGTATTGAGTAAACCATAAAGGCTTTAAGGTTAAGCCTATTTACAGTGTGGAAAAAATGGCATCTTTGTCTTTCCCTCCCTTTCACACAAAGCAAACCCAGAACTGTTGACGTTTTGTATGAAAAAAAATTTCTTTTATCTCACTTTGGTTATGAAACTGTGAAATCTCTTTTGCTTCATGCTCCTGACGTGGCTTTCTGAGTTAGAAAACCCTAAAGAAGGACTCGCGTGGTCTGTTGGCTTTCTTCAGTCTTCTCATCAAACTTTGAAGGCAGTTTATCATGGGCCTATGGATTAGCCATAGCCACTTCCTCATGGTTTTGTGGTCTATTCTTTGAGAACCTCAGCAAGTTAAATACAGGCAAGAGAGCCAGAAGAGTGAAAGATTAAAGCTGTCAGTGTTCTAAGTGGGTAATTCATGGAGTTTTGCTTGGGTGATTTTTGAGGAACTGATTTTAAAGGACTCCCAGTGACACTTTTACTGATTTTTTTTTTTTTTTTTTTTTAAACACAATAGAATCAGAAATTTTTATTTCACTTTTGGATAAAGAGAAGGTACTTCCATGTGTAGGCCAGTGTGGAAGAAAGACTAAAGAAAGTCTATAGAATTGACCTTAAAATGATACAGCTTCTCTAGTCTGTTTAGTAAGTTGAAGGAAAAGGCCAGCGATTTACTTTAATTTGACAGGAAAATGAGAGTCTAACCATGTGGTTTAGACTGATGTTTCCATTATTTTCTTGTTTAGTTTGCTTTCATTTCCATTAACACAGGCCACAACCCGGAGCTCAAATAAAATATGTGATTATAGGCCACAGCTGTTCTCAAGTTTGAAAAAAATGTTTATAAACTTGGCAGCTGCTTGAGGAGCTGCAAGTGCAGGAAAGAGAAGTAACTGAACTTGAGCAGATTGTGTAAAAGCTTTATTCCTTCATGTGTTTTTTTGCTTTCCCTTCAGGATCAGTTAATACCAAATTGCTCTATCACACCCTTGTATCTTTCCATGTGCCTGCAAAGCACTTCTTCCATTTATTTTAAATCACTTTGCTTTCCAAGAAATTTTAATATGACTCTGGATATGGCAAAATTCCTGTGCAGTACTAGTTGTTGCCACTGTGAAGGAACATTATCTAACAATTAGGTTAGCTGCTTTGTACTTTCGTAGTTATCTCCATTCCATGGTCCGAGGGATCTGCATGGGGTATAGATATAGTTTGGTCACGGTCCATATGCATTATGTGCAGATAATTACATGGGGTAGTGATGCTCAGCATAACATAGCCAGGGCAAATCACTGAATAATATGCAATAAATAAAGCTACTCGTGCATATGATGAGCGTGTAATGCAAGGTAAAAGTAGTAGTCCTTTTTGGAGGGATTCCTTGAAGTCAGTGGGAGTATCTTTATGGTTACTCACCCTAGTAATCTGTCTGCAGCAACTGAGAGTTCCTATGCTCAAATGTCCCTTAGGTCTGAACCAACCATGGAGCCCGTGTCTTGCTCTGGACACTTCCTCTGTACAGCTCAGAAAAGCTTCCCAATTTCCTTGTAAATCTTGCATTGATTCCTTCGGGAATTAAAAATGGAGTATTCATTGTGATTTGCCTAATGGTATATCCTTATAATTTGCCATATTTGGTGTTTTATAAATTTTCTAGGCCAAACTTTCATGTTTGCTTCTTCACAGTTATTTTTATTACATGTTATATTGTGGGGGGTTGGACTAGATGATCTCTAGAGGTCCCTTCCAACCTCAACCACTCTGTGATTCAGTGATTTGTATTAAAAGTGAATTAATAAAATATAAACGAATATAATATGAATATTTTATATAAATACAAAAGCTCAGACTTCTCTCCATGAAACTATTGGATGAGAAATCAATAGGCCACCCCTAAAGTGTATAATTCCTCTGTCAAACCCAGAAAGTGCAGGCTAAGCTGAATGGAAGCACTATTGGAAGCTGTGCTCTCTTCCCCTTCTGAACAGGAGTGTCTCCAGTCTTTGCTGTTTTTCCCTTGTTTCTTGGAGGCTTGTTTGGTGTTACCTTCCTGTGCTAGACCAGGTGTTTCTCCAGAAAGGGATAGTATTCAAAGCTTGGATATCCCTAGCGGGTGATGATAGAAATGCATGGGAGGAACATCCGTGCATGGTTTACATGTCACCACCTCAATCTTATTGAACTGCACCTGGGAACACGGCCAGCCTGTGGAGATACAGCTTTATTTTTAATCCCTCTCAGTGGCACCAGCAGTCTTAGCCTTGGTGCAAGAAATGCACTAAGATTTTCTTCTGCAGGACTTAATACCAACTGCTAGATCCAACCCATTTTTGTGGTGGGATGCCTGGATCCTGCAGCCCAGTGCATTGCAGAATGTGTCTGCCTGGCGGCTGTTTCACTGGTCTGTGTCCTCTGTCTCTGCTATTTCTCTATTATATTTACACATTGCTTGTGATTTCAAAATGAGCTTTCAGATGCAGCAACTGTCATTTCATATTTATTCATACAGAGTGACCCAGGCAGGGAATAAAGGAGGCATTACTGTAATTTAAGTAAATAGTAATGGGGTGACTATTGAAAAGCTTAAAATGGCATTTGTACTGTAGAAATATGTAGCTTCAGTGCTTTTAGTATGTACCTGCTCCCTTTTATGCAGCAACATATAGTTCCCTGAGCCTAACATCATAGCCCTATAACAAGAAAAATCCTCTAGTTATATCAGATTACAGCTTGCCAAATTTAGGCTCTTTTGACAAATATACTTACAAGCAATAGTGAGTTAATGAATGTGACTATTTACCCACTAGCCCTGGTGCAAAGGTTTGATTCAAGTTCACTGTCTGTGCAGCACAGAGGATGGATTTGAGCAAGCGAAGTTGGATTTACAAGAGTAAGAAAAGGGCAGCACATCTGTGAACCTGCAAAAGAAAAGTGCTCAGGAAAATCTGCTACCTTCCCTCTGAGCTTAATTTCTGAAGTTGTAAATTCCCCAGCAAAAACACATTTTCAACAACATTACTGTGATTTCATCTTTGGCTAACTGCACTGTCTTCTTCTAATTAAGACTTTCTTTGGCTGTATAAAGTGTTTTCCAGAATAGATGCACTAACAGAGCCTGTTAATCCACAAATTGTGCAGAGATTGGTAACCTCTTTTATTAAACCACCTAATCTAATTGGAGGGGGTGAGGGAAGGGATGGAAACCCTTTTGGATATGCTGGCACTTCCATACATGTAAGCAGTACACCGAGAGTCATGCTCTGGGTTAACTTTATATTGGATAAGTGGAGAGAAAAGGTGATTGTTTTATGACTTGGCTTGACATCGGGAAGCTGTGGTTCAAGAAAGTTGCTCATTGAAGTAAACTGAGGTGGCAACAGGACTGTCTTCCAGCAAGCGACATCCTCACTGGGGCTTTAACCCTGAGTTAAGGTGCAAGTTGCTGCATCCTTTCCCCATCCCTGCCTGCTACAGCTATTTTGGCACTGTTTTAAAGAACACCAATGGGCATGCTTTTTGTTTTGATGTAGGCAATGCAGTTGGTTCTTTTGCTTTTATGAAGGCTCAAGCAGCTGCTGAACCTAGCTTTAGCCTGGCTAGGTTTTCTGCCTTTTGAGGGACACCAAGTGACTAGTTTGGGTTAATGGGGAGTCAGTGGAAGCAGCAGAAGTAGAAGCCCTCCTAGTCTGATGGGATGCGTGCTGGTTACTCGGATGGCCATGGTTGTTAAATCTGTCTTTAGGTTGCTTGTGCACAGTCCAGGTTGCTTGTGCACAGTTTTCTGCCTAGGAAGGGACTGGTGGCTCCTCAGAAGTTGCTACTGCTAAAACCCACATGTTTGTCGGAGAGTTGAGGATAAAACTGATCTGCTTTGCTTAATAAATGAATAATTAATGTGTGAATAAAAGCAAAAGTCTCTCGCTTCTCCCGGGATGCCGTTGGCTGAAGATGCAAGTTCCTAATTGCATCTGGGAAGAAGAACAACCTTATTGTTGGAGGTTTTTAAGACTAAAATTACGAAAGCCCTGAACAACATGGTCTTACTTCACTGTTGATGGTGCTTTTAGTGTGAGGTTAGATTAGAAACCTCATGAGATCCTATCCAACCTGAATCACTGTATGAACACTATGCATCAAACTTACTGACTGATGCAAGGATTAATTTTTCAGCCCTACCAAGAGTTGCTATTTCATGGAAAAAGAGCAAGAGCAAAATGGTGTTTAACACTATTTCTCTGCTTTGTAAAGAAAAGATGCATTTTTTTTTCTACCTATGTTGCACACTTTGGCATGGAACAGCATTTCCTTCAAGTAATATTGACCGCTTTGAACAAATGATTTCCTAAAAAGTCATATTTGCTGTTTGATGGGTTTTCAGTCTCATTAGGGAGCCATTCAAATATAGCAGATTGGATTTTTACCACTAGCTGCATTAGTCTGGAATTTCTAAGTGCTTCATGAAGGTTCAGTTAGCAAGAAATGTGATTATAAAAGTATCTAATGACTTGAATTTGCATATATAGTGCAGATACTGTCTTTTATTAACCTCTAAGTGCAAAATATGCCTATAAATAAATAAGGACAAGTTTTGCCATTTTGTCAAACACTGACTAGAACTTTGTTCAAGATGTTTATCTATGTAAGTTTGCTGGACTGCTCAGCAGGAGAACAAATTAAAAAAAAAAAACACAAATAAGAGTGAGAGTGACAGAATTTGGCCTGTATTTATCTCAGTGTGTGTGTGTAGGTAGTCCTTGTGTATTTACAGGCAACTTTACTCAGAAATATATGCAGCAATTTGAGCATTTTCTACCTTGCTGCCCACATCTCTCCCTTCGTAATTATTCTCATGCCCAGCTCTCCCAGAAAACCCAGCAAGGCAGGATTCCTGTGTACTGCTGGGATATCTCTCTTGTAGAAAGTTGACCATCCCAAATTTTAAGCCCCTATGCTTTGAAATATGGCAACAGATTTTTTTTTTTTTTTTTTTTGAAATGTTTCTAGTATTTCTAAATGTTGAAATCATTTAATAAGGATATACTCCTAGTTTTGTTCTCTGAAAAAGATAATCTTCTGGTTTGTGATCAGGAAGAAAAAAGAATTAACCCAGAGGTATACTTGGAGGCAAAGATTGAGATGAGCTAGTTCAAGTAAAGCCAAGTTATAAGTGACTGATAAAACAGCGTAATTACAGCATGTAATATAAGTTGGCATTGAATCACAGAAAACAATAACTATGCCACCTATAATTCATGGAACAATACTGTATTCCGTACTAGGTGTCTTATGCGCTTGCGTTTTAGGGTGAAGAAGGATTTCAAGGCTTTCCTGGACTGAAAGGTGAAAAAGGAGAAAAGGTAAGCTTGAGTTTTTATTAATTGCAGTGTCAAAGCTCATAAGTTTGTAAGAACACTGTGGAAGCTTTTGAAATCAGGCCATTTTTCAAGTGTTTTTTACCTCTATATTTCTTGGTCTGTGGTAGCAAGATGTCAAGAAAAGGAGACTGCACTGATGTGCAGTTTGTCTGCAAAGTAAAAGAGAAATCTTTGAACCTGTTTGACAGATACGCGGAGATCTTAAGGGTGTGAACACCGTAATAGTCTGAAATAGGCTATAAGAAATGCCAATACCTCCACCTGTGGAAACATTTTAATTCTTCTGTATGAGGCATGGAAGGTCAAAGGTTGTCATGTCTTGTCTTGCATCAAACACAAATACTGGAATGACTTGATCTTTTGCTGCTTGCTCTGTCAGGCTCTTTTAGGAAGCAGTGATCCTAAACCAGGCTTGCTGTATAGACTCTGTTGTATTTTGAAGGCAGCAGAGGGCTATTTTGGTAAGAAATGAATCCCCTTGCATTAGGGCAGATCCTCAGAGGTTAGAGGGACTGGAGGTGGCTGGAGGGATCTCTTAATAAGAGGTATCTCTTAATAGGGATACCAAACACCATGATAACCATAGGCCCAAAGTGGGCAGCACCAGATTCACGAACAGTCTGTCGACTGTAGGTCTGACAGCCTTCAAAATAAGTAGTCGAGTTCACAAACAGCCTGATTTATTCAAATACAACATTTACAAAGCAGATTTCAGATGTCAGTACAGGAAATTCTCTACTACAGTGTGGGTTTTTTAGCTAGCTCTGATGTACAAATGTGCAATCATCACTCACCCCAGAAGATGGGAGAGGGCTCTCCGTCTCGAGTCTCCTCAGGCGGCGTTCCAACCGGAGGAGAGGAAAGGGATTCAGCCCATCCACTGATCCAGAAGCAATGATGGAGTCTTTCCTCTCCCTTCTTTCCTCCTTAGTTCATTTTTTTTATTTTTTACATTTAGACAGAGCTTGAGTGACTGTAGTCATATTCAATATGACTATATTCAATATGATATATATTCAATATGATTCAATATTCAATATGATGGGTTCAAAAGTTTCTCACTTTCATTTAAAGGTACAGTCAATTGAAAATCTAGAGTGCATGCTCAGTGAGGAGTGGTCGTACCTCGGAGACGGGTAACTTTTGGGATGGAGGTGTGTTTTGACATTATAATGAGATTGCAGTGAGCAAAGTTCAAGCAAAGTTCATCCGAAAGGAGTGATTTGCCACCCTTGCTGGCTCAGCACCGGACGTGTTATCATCTATCTCCCTTGGGCAGCTACTGTGCGGCTGATCAGCGGATCAGGGAGTGCAACAGAGTTTGGCCGCGGTGTCTTCACTCCGCTCCATCCTCCACTACTCCTCTCTGCAGCGGCAAGGAGGGCAGATTGTGTTGGCTGGGAAACTATGGAGGAGCAGAGTCCGGGCCTACCAACCATCCTGGAAGTGGCAACTGTATCTCACCCCAAGCAA
>VZSV01000267.1:96825-143911 GCA_013398735.1 Nothocercus julius | reverse complement strand
TTTTTTTTTTTTTTTTTTTTTTTTTTTTTTTTTTTTTTTTTAGGGTCTACAAGGAGAAAGAGGAGAAAAGGGAACACGTGGAGATAAGGTATTTCTGTGGCTGGCCACGTGCTAGGAAAAGCCAGGCTGCTCTTCCTCTGCACTCTTGGCTCTTTGCATGGGGAAAAGCCTTGGCCAGGTTTTGGGAATGGATAATGGGGAGTCTTTGCACTTCTCTGAGCTCCCCAGTGCTGTCGGGAATGATTTCCCATAGGAGTTAGATCTATCTGCTGAGCCAGGCAGGGAGGAGAGAAAGGAAGGAGGGGGGTTAAGGGATGTCACTGGGCTCAGCTAGCAGAATGCATCAGCTGGGAGCCCTAAGTGACCACCTGTGACAGCATTTTCCCATCGTGCTACCAGTTTCTTGCAATTTCCAGCTTCCTATGTACATTCCTGTGTTCTCCCATCACTGTAACTCAGTTCTGAATCAGTTTCAGGTACTTTTTCTGTTAAAGACTTCACTGAACTGGTGCTGCCCTCCAGTTTTCTGCTCACTCTTGTCTGGGAATACCAGAATACAGCTTGATGAGTTGTCAAAGTACAGGTAGTTTTTGAACTACTGGATTAATCAAGTAGCACTTTGGTATTCTCTACCACCCAAAGCGGGTACTGAAACCACAGCTCTGTACTGAGCAGGAAACCTGCATGTGGTGTGATATAGCCTGGAACGTGTCCTCAGTGCAGTCCAGGCAGCAAAGGCAGATGTAGAAGTAGATGTAGAACTTTGGTGGAAGTTAAAGCAGGCTGTGAATGTTCCAGTTCACTATTGCCTGTGCAGTGGGTAGAAATCACTGAGCATGTTTTACAGGAAAGAGGCCAAGCATGTATTATACCTAGAATAAGGTTTTAAAGCACCTGGGCAGGTACAAAGCCTTTCATTATTCCAGTTTACTCATTGTATTCAGAGAGATCTCAGGTGCTCTGACCTCCTGATGCTACTCAGAAGTGCCTGCAAGAATACGTTTTGCTGCCACCATAAGGAGAAATGAGCGCTGGTCCAGAGCTGTCCCACAAGCTGAGGGAGATGGGGCAGAGCCAGGCTCTTGGCTTTACAGAAGTAGCCCCTTTTCTCAGTCGAGCAAAACAGCTTTAGGGCACATCTTGCCAGTGCCAAGTGGTTTGCAGTGCTGGGCAATGGCCTGTTTATGTCCCCAACTGGTCCTGGGACAGGACTGTCTCAGTGCTGACCTGGCAGGTTTGCCTGTGTTCGAGCTGTCTTTGGCGATTCCTGGCTGTATGTGTTTGTGCAGAAGAGTTACTAGCTTCCTAACTTGGACTTTTTTCCCATTTCTCCCTCCTCCATCTCCCTGTGGAAGAGAAACCCTGAGATTTGCACCCTGGCACCTACTGGCAGAAATGATCAATATGCCCTTACTGTGAGGTTTGGCTCACTGTGTATTGGAGTGTCTGCTCCCAACATCCATTCTGTTTATGATAAAGTAGGGATGACTGTGTGTCATATTATCTATTCTCACTACTGCAGCTGCAGAAAAAAGCTGGATTTGACTTTATTTTTCCCTGTGCCTTTGCCTCAGCCCTTTGCAGGACTGGTTCAATGTTGTGTCTAGCCAGTCCCTCAGACGCTTTTTCCTCAGGCAAGGTTGTCTAATCTGCTGGAATATTTGGCTCCTGGAAGAAAATACTTCTTTCTGACATCATCGTGATGGGAGAGGAAGTTGGAGCAGTGAGTGGGCAGATAGCTGACTAAGCTAGAGAAAGATTAAAGAATGAAAGAAATGAATTGGGTTTTGTTTCATTATCCGGATGTGCAAAATGCAGAGCCTCTTTTTTATTTTTTTTTTTTTTTTTTTTTTTTTTTACTTCCCCCCTCCTTGGAACAGCCATGAGAGCCAAGATCTCTGCTACAACAATTGTTCTTTGATTTACCAGCCTTTGGTGCTGTTCTTACAACATGCACTGCCATTGTTTTGTCTTCTACCAGTTGGGACTGCTGTGAAAACAGTGGGCGTTAATGTGACGGGCCAAGTATTTCCTTGTCTGTTCTTCAGTCTGTAACTTGAATACAGCCACCTACACAACCTGTGTTTCTCTACACCTAAGGGAAAAAGGGCTTCCTGTATCTAGCCTGTGCTCTGAACCTGGTCTGTTGGACTAGCATCGTACTATGACAGAAGGCTGAACATGCTGTAATGCACCTTGATGTCACATTCTTATAACCTGGGATCTCAAATGACAGTATGGAAGTTTTATAATGAGGTTCCTAGGTCTAGTATTATCTGTTATGGCTGTGCTTTAGGAGAGCTGCGGCACTATATGCATGATGGCCATCTCATGTCCTTTGTCACATCTAGTGGGCTCTCTGTAGACCATATAAGCTTCTTAAAGGTAAGCTTGCTCTGCCACCAAAACACCTTGGTTGTAATACTTGACATGTTGGGCATGTGCCACAGTTCAATGTGTCGCGAAACACAGATTTTGTTAAATAAGCACATATCTCCAGCTGGTAAATCCTTGTCAATTCGTAAGCTGTATTTGAGAAGAACGTCCAAGAAGGTAGCTGAGCTGAGATTTTAGAATAAACCTCTTCCTTTTCCCTTTTCCCTTTTCCCTTTTCCCTTTTCCCTTTTCCCTTTTCCCTTTTTCTTTTTCTTTTCTGAAAAAGATATATTGTTTTCCCTATATGACTTTTTTTAAAGAATGGGGGGGGGGGTGGAAATAAAGTGACATTTTTTTCTGAAAAAATATCTCAAAGCACAGTTCTTTTTGAGCATTTTCATGCAGCTGTACTGCATACAACTGTATAAATAATACATTTGCCTTTCCTAGTCCCCATTAGCAGCGGTAGGAATATTGACTCTTTTCTGTTTTGGCAGTTAAATCAGTGTGTGTGAAGTACTCATTGCTGCAGTGTATTGATGTTAAAAAAATCTCCAGAGAATATAATGCTCATTTTTCAGCAATTACCAGACTGTTGCCTACTGAAAGTCTCAAATGTAGGATATTCGTTGGTTCAGTCAGACAGTGCAAATGTTCTGGTGAATGTGAAAACTATTGCTCCAAAGGAGAATAGATTAGAATGTCCATATCTGCTTTTCTACTATTTTCTGTGGGATATGGTCTCCCTAATTCCATTCCTTGGATGTGTCATTTTGAAATATTTTTGTTAGAAGATAGATTGACTTTCTAAAGGAGGAAAAAAATAAATTGATTTGCAAATTGATCTCTTGCAAATCAACTTGCTGAATCAATGTATCTTTTTTTTTTTTTTTAAAAAAAAGGAAGTAATTAAATCTAATGTTGTAAGTATTGGTGTGCAGATAATAATTGAGGTCTAATGTTGGGACTGGGATATTAATAAGAATTTAAATGTCTGAAACTTTTAAAAATAGAGTTTTAGTAGAGTAATATTTTGCCTTCTTGTAGAATATTTGTAAAACCTGATTTTGCCTGTACATCTGTGTTAACACTAGCAGTGTTACTCAATAACGGGTGCAGGTTTGAAGGAAAATCAGCATTCCATATTACAGAGGTTTAAGAGCTTACACAGTAAGAGAAAAATCCTATTCCAAAGAGTTTTAACTTAAAGGGACTAGACAGGCAAGGGTCACAGGCCAGCTAGAAAAGTAGAGTTCTGCAGAAAGTTGTCGTTGATCTGTTCATCATTGCTGTCACAGACCTATATGATAAAATATTGAATATGGTTATTCAGTTGGACTTGGAAATACAGCAGAGGTCAGGATTAGAATTCAGAATGATCCTGAAAACATAATCCTCTAAAGCAGAGGATGACATTGAGAATGTACAGGAAACTAATTCTGCACTGGTGCAGAATGGGGCCTGGTGCAAATGCTGACAAAAACAGCCATTCAACAGAAATGCTGGAGCATTAGCGCAAGGCAGGCATTGAGCAGGGGTTTAAACTGAAGCATAGTTTGTAAGGCGTGAAATAAGCTTTCTGCTCAGAGTTAATGAGGCCACAGTTTGTCCAGTTTGGGCACCAAACTAATAATGAAGATGTGGAAAAATGGGAAAGTGCTCAAAAGAGAGCAAAAGAGGTCTAAAAAATGCAACCCATGAAGAAGAGCTGAAAGAACTGAGGATGTTTAGTCTAGGAATGTTTGAAGGAGAGATTTTTTTTTTTTTTTTTTTTTAAGTCCTGAAATACATAAAAGGCTGTTGTCAAGATGAAGGGAACAGTCTGTTCTCTATGTCCAAGGGAGTTAGGGAAAGACATACTAGTCAGAAACTGCAGCAAGAACAAGTTGGTTTTAGATGAGGAGAAGAAATATCCACAGGTAGGAAAAATAACGCTTTGGAATGGGTTGTTCGTAGAGTTTGGGACTTTCCAGCTTTGAAGACTTACAAGAATGGATTAATTGATCTCCCAGGTTAAGGAAAGCAAAGGTGAAAAATCAAAGGTCTTTTCTAGTTGTGTAGAAATGAGCTACTGTGAATTCATTGTTTTTCATGAGAGCTACTCCACCACAGTGTTCACATTGTGCCCTTTGTTCAGTTTACATTTGGGAGAATGACCCATGGAAAACCAGCACACCAGCGCGTCTGGCCTCTGAATTCACGTCCCAGCTATTTGCTATCCTTTCTAGATGGACAAGCTCCAAGAGCTACCAAAGTTAGAGGGGATAAATGGTTCCTGCTGACTAAACTCAGTTCACCTTCTTGTTACTAGACGCTGCTAAGCCTTATTTGGTGCAGATGTGAACTTTTCATGTGTTTTAGCCATTTTTAATATTGGCCTAGCTTGAATTGCTTCTCTTTTATCCTTACACTCGGAGCAGAGAATATGGATGTCACTTGCAGTGTGGTGATCTAAAGACATGATATTTGAGTTCTAGTGGTTCTTTCTATTCCTCCTTTAGGGAGAAAAAGGCCTAGATGGGTTCCCTGGAAAGCCAGGCGTGGAAGGGAAACAGGTATGTGGCAAATACTCTGCAACTTTTCTTGGGAATGAGTGGATACTGACTCTATAACTGGGATTTGCCTCGGTTAGCTGCTGTGTCACCAATGGACCCCATTACGCTGGTGGATTTTGGGCTCCTTGCTCTAATGATCCATTCTTGCACATAGTTTTTAAATTCAGATTTATATTATAATGTAGTATACACGTAACAGAAATGAAGATACTTTAACCATCATAAGAAAGATGCTTCACAAGACATGTGAAAACATGCATAAAAATTCAGTTGTGTGATCCAGAGTTTTATAAATGTGTTTTCTTTCCTGACACAAAATTGAAAGGAGGAAAACAGAACTTTGTGTTTGGTTTATTTTCATAAGAAAGATTTGGAACTATTAGCATTTTTGAGCCAAAATTATGCCAGAAAGGTCATGTCTCTTGTTCTTCTGATTGTTTGTAACAGACCAACAAGCTGCTGCTGACTGGATAAATAGCACCCTATCTGTCTGTCAGTATCTGAAAGCCACTATCTGTAGATCCCACAAGACTTTGTGGGATCTGTTGTTCTTGGAACTACCCCTAATGAGAGAATCACTCCCAAAGATCATCTGATTTAAATAACAAAAGATGGAGTAAGAAGCAGAGGCTGAAAAGTGATGCGGCTTGCCAAAAGTCATGCATCTAATCATTGCCAACCTTGAGCCTGAAGCCTGTAGCTCCAGGCTAGCAGCTGGCAGCCTGTTCACTAGCCCTTGCCATTTCCCTCTTTAGAAAGGCCTGTTTGGAGCTGTGCTTTCTAGCCTGAAGGTGTGGAGGAGCTGTAGGAGGCACACAGCCTCCTTGGGACAGATTGCTTCCAGGTATTTAATTCTTATGCTTGCACAGATGAATCAGAGAGCTCCCTAGGTCTGATCTGACCATGACTTTGAAGGTCAGCAGCCCAAACCCCTTGCTCTCACACTTCTGGCAGCCAGGCTTTCAGTTTGATTTTGTTGAGAAGTAACTTTGCTTCCATACCAGCCATATCTTTTTCTTTTCCCATGGCAAGTGATAGCATCATTAGCAGTCTTAATCTTTGTTAAAAGGTACATTTTCCTCTCCGTGAGGAGATGTGGATTCCAGTGCACTAAATTTTGTTCTGCTTCTCTGTGGGTGATTTGACAGTTAATCATAGCTTTCTGTTGCTCATCCATGGTTTAACCTATGCTGTGAACTATTTCTCTAGTTAATGTTTATCACTATCCTTATAAGATGGAAATGTTTTTCTCTGTTAGGTGCAGTACTGGAATATCAATGAGCTATGTACACTGTGCCTGTTTGTTGCTTACAGGACTCGTTTATACTTGCGGTAAATGTGGATGAAGTGGGAAATTGCAGAGGGATGAGAAGGTGGATGCTGATTGTTTGCCACTTCTAAGAAACGATTTCTCTAAGTGGCACACTATTACAGAAGCTGGGTTATTCTAAAGCTTTCCTGTCTTTTTCACATCTAGACACCTAGTGAAAGGGGAATCTTTACACCTGAATTTTATCCTGAATTTTTGGCTTTGGCACTGATGCACTGTCTGAACTACAGTCCTCAAATGACAGAAGCTGCACTGCTGTTACTGTGCCTGTTGTGCTATTGCCATCCTCATTCCCCTTTCTTACTGCTCAGTTGGGCCAAAGGAATCCTGGGGGTTATATCAGCCTCTGCTCCAGTGCAATTTATTGTTGATACCCAAATCTGCAGCCTTATTCTTCATGAATACTCTAAGGCTGATGTCCTGTAGTAGGTCTGGTTGATGGCCTGGTGTCCATCAGTCAAGGCCTTTTGTGCATAAAACCATTCCTTGCTCTGAGTTCTTTAATTAAACCTTTAATTAAGGCTTGTTTCTTTCCCTGCAAGAATAACTGGACTGCAGGAGACTTGGCCAGTCTCCCTGCAGACTGATGTTAGCTCTAAGGAGGCAAAACCTAATGCACAGTTTACCTATTTGCAGGGCCCTGCTGGCAGCCCAGGCCCTCCAGGTGCCAGTGGAATCAAAGGAGAAAAGGTGAGCTGGGAAGGAGCGCACGGGACGGGGTTGGAAGCAAGGTTATGAATTCCAGCTTGGGCCGCCATTTCTTTTACATACAGAAATGTACTGATTTAGTGATTTTGCTTTAATATGAGACAGGTGTAAGAGGTAAATCAGGCCTGTTTGTAGCACCTCTACCATTGTATTTAAACTTCTTGATGAGAGTAGAAAGAAGTACAGAGTAATTTGGCCCAGAAAATCTTGATTTAGGAAAGGTGAATGAAAATACCAGTGGGTCAGCAAGAATTCATGTGGGGGCTGACTCCTTGACACAGCTCATATATGACTGACTCTAAAAACAAGAATTGAATGAGAATCACAGCCCAGCCCTCTTACCTGCATAATAATTATTCACTGCTGTTGCCAGGTATTTTTACCTTGATATTTTACAGATATGTTTTTAAGAGTTTCCAGGGCAGCCTTACATTTCCCAGCTCAAGCTGGCATTGGTATTTTGGTATTTCTTACTTGTCTATTCAACATCAAATGAAAAATGTGTCCAATTTGGGATTTTCTGTCTGCTTTTCTCCAAGAAGGTAGAGATCAGAGGCAAACCACTGTATTTTCTTTTGCATTCCTGCTCAGATGCCAAGGGTATAAATGAGGTCTCAAAAGGCAAGCAAGGCATGTTTGCCAAGTGGTAAGAGGTAGAAAGTTCACTTTGTGCATAGGAATGTATGAAGCAGAGAGCAGTCATGAGTTCAAAACACTTCATTCTTGTCACTAAAGTGGCTGCATTTGGCCCTTTGACAGATGTTTAGCACCTTGTTCCCATTGCTTTTAATGTGGCTGACATTTGTCTCTTTAGCTCTTAGCTCTTAGCATGGGTTATGTAGATTAAATGATAAATAGTAATTAAGCTTCTTGCATTAGGAAGATAGAGTATGAAAGGTATATTAGGTCAGGTTACTATATGAGTAAGAAAGAAATAGAAAGTGTGTGAAAGGAAGCTATATGATTTTTTTGCACCAGTCTCTACCTGAAGTAGAAGAGAGACCTTTTAGAGGCTTAGGCTTATAGCATAGTAAGTGGAAGACATTATTGGAGGGGGATGCATATGCAGGAATAAATTGAGAGGCTAAAAGGCCTCGTATAGCATGCATGTAGCATCTCAGTGATCTCTGTCCTGCAAATACATACAGCACGACTGTATTATAAAACGAGTTGGGGAAGATGGCATTATTTCTTGCCTTTTTTCCCTGCAAAGGATTTTTGGCAACAACAACAACAAAAAAGTATTTTGGCTCCTGAATTTCATTCCTGAAGGCTCTGTTAGGGATCTGAGCATAAATCAGGTTTCTCTGTTTGATATGTGTACACCGATTATAAGATTTCTGAAACGCAAAGTTAATGTTATGGACCCCCATGCATCATTCATTTTAAGTCAAGAAAAGCTATTGAAATTAATGATGTATAACATCTCAGTGAAACAGAAGCCAATCAATTCCTGCATGTATACACCTGCAGGACAGAGAAAATTGAGTTAGGATTGCATGTTCATATCTATCTATTTTTACATTTTCTTCCGTGTTTCCATGCAGGGTGAACCAGGGCTTCCAGGATTGCCAGGCACTTCTGTAAGTATATATTTAGTTAGTATAGCTTAACAAACAGTATAAGCTCTACTGTATGAGAAGAGAAGGTGGAAGCTGAGGATTTGAAGGGTTTGTTAAATGAGAGTAGATTTTCAAACAAAGTGAAGTTTTTTTAGAAAAGGGAAGATTTTTGAAGGAGGAATGTGATGTGTTCCAACAAGGATATGCACTGCCACAGTCCTGGGAGATTTTGAAATGTGAAGATTAGGACTTGAAGAGACAAGGAAAGTGTTACCTAAGGTGTGTTGGAGTAAATGATGATGTGACATAATTCTGTGTCTGCTGGGACAGGAGTTGGACTGATTCCCAGCAAGTTTTGGAAAAGAGAGACTGTGGAAGTTAAGAAAGCAAATGAAAGTTCAGAATCGAGTTTAACACAAGTTTTACATTTTACATCCCTTTGTACATTCCTCTGCCTTCAATGGAACTTTAGTGACCCCAGTGTTGTCACTAAAGAGGGTCAAACAGGTATCCAGATCTTAGTATTGGCTGTGCAAAGAGGTAATCTTCAAGAAGGAGAAGGTTTCCTGGAAAGTATGCAGCAACGAGGTCTAGAATTAGTTCTGAAGTTGGAGATTATCCCTTTTACTTTCCAAAAAGGGTTAAAATTGAAAGACAGCGAAGTATAGCGTTCTAGATGGAAATTATGAAAGAAACACTAGCACTAGTAATGTTAACTAGGGCACTGTTCTAAAGCACTGAGCACCAAAGACAAGTGAGAAGCTCCCTGGTTATCATGTGAAGGGCAGCAGGCTGTTTTGTTACTCAGAAAGTGGTAGAAATCAAGCAGGAAGAGAGCTCTCAGAAGACCTTCCTAGGTAAGAGCATTTTACTATTGAGTGAAAGTATGGATATGAAATTAATAATGTGGCAGGAGTTGCCAATACATTTTGAAAGATATGCAAAAAAAAATCGTAAATGAGCAATGCTTTGTCCTAAAGTTCACGGGAAGTGCCAGAAGGCGCGTGGCCAAGAGGCTGAAGGACTGACAGCTGTCAAGCTTATTTACTTGCATTGAGGACCTGAAGGAAAGTCTGAATTTTTGCCTTGCCTCTGAAGTTGGCCTGTTATATGATGCTTTTTCCATTGAACATGACTGTATTGTTTAAAATAAGTCTGGGCTTGGGGATTTACTTACTTATACAGAGGAGGTAATGAATTAAGTTCTTATTGTTTATGCAGCTACACAAATGTGTTAATCACTTTATGAGCAACTGGGTGAGCAAGCTATTAGTGAGCTTGGGCTGCCTAAATATGTGTGCCCCAGCCTGCAATAGGATTTAAGTTGTGGCAGTCAGCATGTGTACTGGGTTCATGGGGAAGAGAGGAAAACACACTTTATGGGACAATTACACCCTGGCACTTCTATGTCTTTCCTCTTTTTCTCTTCGGTAACTCTGCATTTCCATTGCAGGTACATACTGAAGGCATAAAAGGAGAGCAGGTAAGAGTCATTCATTATCTGTTTCAGTTATGAGGAAGCTTATATGGTTCAGCCATTTGTTAGGTCAGATTATGCTTTAAACTGCTGCTTCAAAATTACTGCAAAGTTAAGGGAGCATTGTCAGGACATCAAGAAACAAGCTCTCCTACTTACAGTGGACGGAATAAATGGGGAAAGAAAGATGATGATGTCCTTGGGTGCAGTGAATTTAACATGAGTGAAAAGTGTAAATTGGGAAGTGTCAGCTACCCAGAACAATTCTGCAAATCCAGGCAAGTGTTAATAGAAAAATGGAACTGTATTTGAGTTTTATGCTCAGCTTGTCTCTGAACAGGAACACTTGAACAAAGAAAGGACACTGGTTTCTTCAGTCTTAGTACTATGTCAACAAAAATATGAATACTAATATTTATATTTTGAGTTTGTGTTTGTAATTTATATTTCAGTTTTATTTCATATAAAAATATATATTATATGCATAGCAGTTTGAAGCCCTTCATAGTTGTGCTGGTTTTGCTGGTTCACTTGGGTGATGGAGTGCTTTTTCCCAGCATTGAATTCTGGCCCATATCACTTTCCAGGAATATTCAAGATAACCTACTGCCTTTAGTGGAGTTATTGCCTTTGAAAAACAAAGAGCTGCTTATGGATAAATGCCTGCTAAGCATGGGTGAATTGACCTGTATGCAGTCTAATAGATGCTGATAATTAAAGTAGCCCCAGGATTAAGGAGAAAACCAACTGGTCTCTGCATTGACTTTTTGGGACCTATGAGGAAAAGTCATATAGGACCTGTATAAGTGGCCAGTACAAACGTTATGCCCAAATAATTTTTCATTTTGATATTTTAATACTTGTGTCTTTATTTCACTTATTTTTGTAGGGAGAGCCTGGCCCACGAGGACCACCAGGTCAACCTGGACTTCCTGGACCTCCAGTGAGTAGTTCTTCCTTATTGCTTACAAAACCCAGAAACTGAAATTCAGACTAGTCAGAGAGTTATATGTAACATCTCATGCAGTATTCAGATATTAAGTGTATAAACAACACCACAAAGCTTCTGCTTTCTTCATGGATTTGAGCTTCTCCAGTTGTAGACAGGCACTCTGAGCACTGTGAGGACAGCAAGTAGGACATGAGTGCTGATTATACAGAAGTAGACTTTGTCTCAAGGCTGTTGTCCTGCTGAAGACGTTTGCTTCCTATTTTTGACTTCATGAGGGGCTAAATGGGCATTCTGCACATCTCAAGGTAACTCACTGGTAACTTGCAGGTCATCATGTAATGTAGTGCAGAGATAAGCAATAAAATAGGGGAGTGTGTGTTTATGCATCTCAGCAGAGAATATAACACTTTTTTTGTTTTACAGCATTTTAGGCACACTGACATTCCTACTCTTGGCTTAATTGCAGCTTCTTCTAGTTATATTTTATAATGCAACTCTACCAGGAAATCTCACTTCAAACTATCACTGATGCCTTATTTTCACAGTATGTTCTCAATTCTCAGTTTTTTGTTGTATTTCACTGTTGATTGGGTTTTGTAAAATTAATGGCATCATGAAGATGCATTACTGCGCAAAGTTTGACTTTAATTATGTAATTTAATTACAGTTGTGTGCTCTGGATAACATCAGGGCATTGCCACTTTTCTCTACCTTGTTTTCATATTCCCTTCTGCTCACAGGACATTTACAAAAATAAAAAAGGGCTAAGGCAAGCTTAGATAAGATGTTCTGCTTGCAGGGTGCTTGACCTTTTGGGTGAAGTTCCGTCTCCATGTGAGGAAGAACTTCTGATAGAGCCCTGGCACAGGCTGCCCGGAGAGGCTGTGGAGTCTCCTTCTCTGGAGATCTTTACACCCGCCTGGATGCCACCCTGTGCCATGTGCTCTGGGTGTCCCTGCTTGAGCAGGAGGTTTGGTCTAGATGATCTCTAGATGTCCGTTCCAACCTCAACCATTCTGTGATCTTGCATGTTTTCTGCAAAACTGTACTATAATGAAAATTGCCTTTAACATGCCATTATCAGGTAGGGATTGTCTAGGTAGCTATACAGTTACAGTAGCACAGAAGAGCTAGGGCATGGTTATATCATTCATTAGTTATTCTTTCTCAGTTAATTTGATAAAAATATATTCATTTTTAAAGGGAATGGCTGGTCCAGAAGGCAAGCCTGGAGTCCCTGGTTTACCAGGTCAACGGGTGAGTTGAAATTTTTACTTATAATACATCTCAGTAGGCTGTGGATCAGCCACTTTCCCTGATTTTAAGTATATTTCTCTGCCCTGATTTCTACTTTTTTAGGCATCCTTGAGGCCTGCATCCTTTCTTCTAGAGCTTCTTTATGGCCTTGCATCTTTCAGTACCTTTTGGAGTCCTCTGTGGGTTCTCTGGAAAAGTCTTTCATGTATTTTTCTCTCCCATCTTTGTGTCTGCTTCTTTCTGCTGAGAAAGTTGTTGCCCCTCTTCCCTTTGTGGACTCTTTGGATCTGCATTATATCTTCTGTGGAAGGGCTATGAGCAAAGGACAATGGAAGAAATAAATATATTTTTTGGAAGGTGGCTTTGTAGAAAATTTCAGTTAACTCACCTAGTACTGAATCAACGATAAGCTTGGCTTTTAGTAATCCAGGGAAAATGGTGCAGAATCTCATGTTAATGTCACAGCAGGAAAGGGCATTTGCTTACTTTCTTGTCCTTTTCTAGTCTTTAGAAAATATCACCTTGCCTATTTAGCACTGCCTTTTTTTAAACTGTGCTGCACTTAGGAGTTGACAAGTTCTGAATTGTCCTAGTTTTAAAGCCTGCTGGGAAACATAGTTTCCTGGATAAGATTAATAGACAATATTAGCTGGGTAAAGGACAGTGATCTATCAAGGTCTGTGACAGGACACAGAATGTTTCTGCTAATGATCATTTGATTAGAGATGTCACTTGGCACATACTGTGTTTGAATGTTTCCCTAGACTCTGCTGTCTAGCTAGTTAGACTTTTCCTAGGGGCCTTTTTTAGGTCATCAGGCATCTCAGGTGGATAGATTTTATTTTTCTTTAATTAAAGACAATTAGTCAATGACTCTGAACACTTGAGATGAATAAAGCCCTAGGCTTGTTGGATATCCTGCAGGTGTGGGAGTGATAATAGATTAGCAGATACTACCCATTCACCATTAGTAGTGTTCTTGCCAAACACAGACATAAATCTTGGTATTAATTACCATCTCAAAAATTTGTTTGAAAAACCCAAATATTTCTCTAAACATTCTTAGAAGTTAAAATACAGAACTAGGAATTGTTTCTCTCACTTGGCTGAGATTTAAATGACTAGGTGTGAGGTGAGGGCTCCTTTCCAGAGCTGACCTGTGCAGAACAGGTGAAAATCACTAACCGTCTGCTTGGCTCGTGTCTCTGCTCATTTATACAGGTGGGGTTTCAAGAAGTGATGTCACACCAATTTTTATCTGATAAAAATGTTGTCCCTGAGCTGTTTTATAGCTATGTTGCTGTAACATCTTGTAATGCAAAGGGCAAATTACAAAGGGAAATGGAAAGAAAAAAAGGCATTGAATTCAGACCCACTAGACTTTAGGACTCTCTCAGTCAGCATGCTGCAAAGAAGCTTATACCAAACAGGTGCTGGTTTGCATTATAGCTCAAAAGCCTCAACCAGGATTTAGACACAGACTGCATGTATTTGTATGGAGCCCTAGCCCGGACGGGGATGCAGATACTGGGCGTTTGTTGCAGTTCTTAGTTTTCTGCACTGCTTTAGTTTGTCATTACACAGTTGGCACAAATGACTAATGGACTAAAGATGTGTTTGGAACCATTACATAGAGGAATTCAGGTCTCATAACCACAGTCTTCTGGAATTGGAAGATCCTGAGCTGGGAAAGGACTGAGATGGTGTTGTCTGGTGTTAGAAATTAAATACAGGAGCCACCCGCTCAGTTTATATGAGATTTCATAGAAGATGTTATGTTGTGCCAAATACTCTAATAACAGAAGGATTGAGTTGTACATGTCAGAACGATTTCTTGGAAAGAAGGAGCTATGATACTCTTTTGGCCTGAAGCTGCTGTTCTTATGGGTGCAGAAATAAAAGAACATATGGGATACTACAGTTACCATTAAACAGAACCACTTTAATACAGAATACTACTTAAATACATTTATGTTATAGTAAAGAAAGAATCAATTTAAGATTCCTACTGCAAGTTTAATCTTTCATTTGAAAATATTAGTTGTATTCATAAAAGTTTTCCTATAATCCCTACTTAGACTGCACTTTTTTCTGGAGCACTTGCTGAGTCCTGCTTGTGTGTGATACAATCATGAGGGCCAGAAAGCCCAAAGGCTGGGAATCCCTGTGCTGCACAAGGATGAGACCAGAGGGAAGGGGGAGATGGCTAAGGAAGACACTGCTGGTCCCTAGTTGGCATTAGAAAGAGAAAGGCTGAAATGAAGAATGTATTGGAGTAGCTTCCTAATGTCTTATTTATCAATGTAAAGAGACATTTTGGGGAGAGTAGGAGGAGTTTTGTGTTCTGACGAAGCTGATGGTATTGCAGAGATGGGTAGCCAAATAGATCAGAAATAAGCCTTTCCATATATGAACCTCTTCCTCTTCCACCCCATGCCCAGGAGTCCCAATACACAGCATAAATTTTCAGTGTGATTATCATATTTCATTCAGATCTTTAATGTGTAAAGCTATTCAAATGGCTGCTTACATCTTTGTGCAGAGGCTCAGTGAAGGCAGCACAGTAGCTAAGGAGGACATAAGCTGGGGAAACAGATTATCTGGCATCTAAAAGCACTCTCCTGTTAGCCTATTTTAGTTAGAGGGATTGAAGCCCTTTTTGGGTGTAGTGAAAATACGAGCAATCTCCTTGGTACATCTGCTCAACTGCTAATCTGACAATTCACATCCATGCTTTGATCCTCTCTGGGGCTAGGAGACAACAGTTTCAACCTGAACCAAGCAACTTTAAGTTCATTTCATTAGCCAGACATTTCCAAGTATCTGGCAGCTGAGGTCTATATTTTGACAATGATCTCCTCATTTCAAGAGTGCGCAGTCGAAAGAATGAAGCTTTGCTCTTCTCACCCGTCCCTTAAGATGTCTGAGTGATAGACAGTGCTGTCTCTTCTACTTTTGCTAAAACTGCCTGAATATGGGCTAAAACTCTGAGAGCATGGACTCAGTTCACTTTGTTCTTTTTCTCCTCCTGTCTTCATCTCCTGCAAAACTGAGAAGTGCTTTGTTAGAATTCTCTTTTTTTTCTTTTTTGACTTTTGATATCCGATCTACTGAAATATTTGCTTAAAATAAACCTGCCTTTTCTTACTTCATAGATACAAAAGGTACAAATGTCAGATATACGCTCCAAGAAAGAGTAGAGACCTTTGAATAATCCAACTTAAGCACAGGAGTCTTATGAAGCGGGTTCCAAAGAACTTGGAATTCCAAGACTCAATTTACCTCTTCTTTAAAAGGTGCAAGATCATTTAAAATTATTGAAATTCCAATAGGAAGTCAAGAAAAAGAAATTTATTTACACTTAATAGTGCATTCTACTTTGACGTAAGATGGTAGCTACCTAGACCCACATCAGGATTGATGCGTTGTGTTCCAGTTTAGCTTTCCAACTTTGCTCTCAAGATTTTTTCATGATGATCAATTGATTAGCACAAAGCATATTAAAAGATACAGGAATAGTAAGAATAGATATATATAAAAAAGACTCCAATATACTGAAATCAGGTAAATAAGTATTAATGATTCTGTTTTTCATGCTGCTTCATGTACAAGATAATGTGTGCAACGACTCAAGCTCAGAATGAGAGTGAGTTTGACGTAGAAAGAGATAACTTTTTTTTTTTTTTTTTTTTTTTTTTTTTTTTTGCCAAGACCACTTTGTGCAAGCTAATTGCAAAATTCAATATTTTACATTTTGTCAGGTTTGAGCATGAGGAATGAGTGTTAACTCCGGGATGAATCGCAAAGGAGTGTCTTCTGCATTTTTAATTCAGCTGTCGTGTTTCAGTAGTTTTCTGTTCATGTGTCCTCATCCTCTGAATGTTTATTACTGAAGGTGGAGCAGAACAGAGAGCTCAATAGTCCTTTCTTGACTCATTACAACTATATTGCAAGGCTGTGAGCTTCAAAAAGTGTGACATACTTGTTTTATAATGTAGTCTAAAGGGTCCTGTTAAAGACAGAGACTACTGGGTTCAAGGCACACTCAACCTAAAAGAGATGTTAAGAGAACCTGCATGTGCTTGAAGGCTTATCCTTGTTGGCTGTCACTTGTGGAGTTAATTTCTTGGACCTCTGAGGGCTGCTGAGCCCTTCTTAAGAGGGAGACAGGAATAAGATTTCACACGATGTTTCTCTTCTGGCCAGTTTTAATTTGAAATTTTGCAGTGAACACTTTCAGCTCTTATTTCTCTGTACATTCATTTCCCTTGATTTTAATCAGCTTGGACTTGAAGGGTCTCAAGGGCAAGAGATAACTTATTGCTATCTGCAGGGAGTGAGGTATCACATTGGGAAAATACGCCAGGGAAGAGACCCCCAGCAGTGGGTCCTCTGTATCTGTTTGGGAAAAGTAGTGCCAAGGAGCTGCTCATCCTTGTCCCTGAGTCCTTATTTCTCCGTGTCCCATCAGTCTGCATAGTCACTCGCAAGCTGATCAACCCCAGTGGTATTTTTATGCTGAGACAGGGTAGATAAATAATTTCTCATGTTAATTTACTGTTATCATCCAGTATACATGAAGTCTGTAAAAGGCTGGTGCCTTCATGGTTTTTTCTTCTCTAGTAGTCCTGAGTTAGAGACAGGACTGGAAGGAGTAATCCTAGCATCCCATCTAGCTTGCGGAGAAACAGTTGGCGTTTATGCTAGCAGTCATATTCACGTTCAAGGGTACTTCCTACGTACTTGGCACCAAAATCACCTCCATTCCCAGGGCCAAACTTCAGTGAAAACCATGCTATGAAATCATTTTGGCATTAGGTGTTCTGGCAGTTGGACAGCAAGATCGGAAATAGCCTTGTGCTATGATACCTTTCAAAATCTGTCCTTCAGCAGAGCCAACGTTTCCCCCGGTTTCCTGTCTCCTTTATGGCAGATATCTTTCAAATGGATGTTTGTGTTCATATGTATTCGAGTGTGTGAATTGTTCCGATGTCTGCTTTTGCAAGGCTCATTAGGATAGAAGTAGAAAAGTAAGCAAACGAGCATAAAGCAAAAAATGAGAACTGATGGATAAATTAAATCCAGAGCAAGACTGTAATTGTCAGTAAATATATTCATTCACAATAAAATACGTGTTTTTAACCATGCTATTATTCAAATTACTCATGAAGGCAAATAACATGCATTTCATACAGTCAAAGGGTACACACTCCTATACGCTTAGTTGAATCTTGCTATAAGTAACAGAGCATAATTGCTAGCTATGTCTGTCATATTACTAGGCAATGTGACATTTCACTGAGCTTTGTTCTTTCAGGTATAATTTCTCCCAGCAACTATATCTGTGCTTTCCAGACAAGTTATAATATTAAGGAGCTACTATGTTGTAGCTTGAGTTGCCTCTGAGTGGCCAAAATGAGCTCTTGACAGTGGGAAATTAAACTCATGGCCTCTCTATCAGTATAATTATAAGCTAATTCCAGGGATTTTTTGGTGTTTTCAAAAGCATAAAAGTTTCTTGTACTTGGAGAAGGGCTGGGCTCCCTTCATGCACCTCACTGCTGCCACGAATTCACCCAACCTGCTAGTAGTGAGGCAATGGAGCAACAAAATATGTGTTTATCACAGCAAGCGAACTGACTTCTCTCCCTCTTTCCGGTTTCTGAGACAGGCCTGGGAACTCAGTGAAGCTGCCAAGTCCTTCCTGAAGTTCTCAAGTAACTTTTATTCAGTGGTACTAAGTTTCTCAGAACTAGGTTTGAAGGGTTATGGAAAGTGTTTGTATCAGGATCTTGTAAACCACGCTACTGTCTCTGAACTAGAGAGAAAAATTAAGGAAAAAAATGGTTCTTACATAATCTCTGTGAGAAATCACATCATCAGTCACATGCAACTTGCTTAATTGTAATACCTTTTTCACAAAGAAATGTGATTTGAGTGCAAAGTGGAAATAAGGGAAGAAAACCTCTTCTTTCTCTGTGATACTTCTATGACTCCTCTGGTGCCCTCCTAGTATATTACTAACAATATCAGAAGTATAAATGATTCAGTATTTATTAGACCTCAGGGAAGGTTAGGTTATTTTACAAGTAGAAAGCTGAGTCACAAAGTATGTGACTTGCTCAAAGCAAGTAAGTCAGCAGGCAAACTGAAAAATAAATCAACCTTACTGCAGTGTTTCAGGCATCCTTTCTCTGTGCTCTATTCCATGTAGGACATTTTCACTGTGAATATTAGAGGTCCAATGCATGGTGAACACCAGTGCCACCATATTCACGTGGGTGCACTTTTCTCAAGGCTACCTTGCCAGATCCTGGTTTATGCTTCCTGTGGCCTGGGGAATCTTTCTGGTTCTTCTGCAGGTTTTCTTACTTGCAGAGGAGTCAGTGAGCTCTGTTCCTTGGCATTGATCTCATCTCTACTTAAAAATACCTCATGTATTCACAGTTTCTCGGAGAATGTGAATCTTTCATATTCATCCACGTGCTTGAGTTCATATGTGTCAGGCATGACCTGAGGTAGGATGAGCCCTCTGGCCTCTTCGTGCTCATGCTTGGGCAGTTGTGACCCATTCTGCTCACGTGTGCGTTCAGCTTAGGACATTTCTCAAAGGTCACCAAGCATACTTTTTTTTATGCAACCTCCACCTCTCTTCCTTCTCACATGCTTGCCAAAACAGAAAGAAATCTTAAAAGGCAGGAGTTGGAAAATTGAGCCGATCTAGCGGAAAGCACCTTGCAACAGCTGCACACATCTGGACAAAGAACTAAAATCATATTCAACACACAACTCTTTTGAAAATAATAAAAAAAAGGTAGTATTTTAACAGACATAAATGCTAGAGGGCTCTTTTGTTTTCATGCTCTTTTGGGGAGTTGTATGCAACAGAAGTAAGAGAATATTTTCTTTCCTACAGCAGCTTTCATTTCAAGGGGGGGTTTCGTGGAGTATATTGCACTAGGGCAATAGGGTGAAAGTACAGCCAGTGCTGGGGTGATGAGCACACAGCTGCTCTGGAGAACAGGCAACAAACGTGACATGTTAGCAGAACAGGCCAATGGCTATGATAAAAATTAATGAAGTAGTTTTAGGCTTTCACAGCCTGCATTTCTGGTATGTCACTGAGAAACATACAAGGTTTTATTTTGTAAAATGAGTTTTGATTAAAAACATTGTCATTAACTCTGCTAATAAGCTAGGTTGATTTTTTGGGGATGTGGTTTCAAAGTACTCTTTCAAGTTTGAAACTCAGTTCATGGTGGAAGTGGACTGGAGCAGAGTTGCTGCAGGTGTGGTCCCTGACTCACTGCTGATTGCAGTTTAACCCATTTTTCTCTTTCATGCTGTTACTGCCTTCCAGAGGTTCCTTCCAACCTTAACCATTTTGTGATTCCCAGCAGTTCCTTCAGGTCTGGAGAGAAAACTGAGCAAAACCTCAAAGGCTGCTGGCAGTGCTGCAAGGAAGTATTGGTGCAGATCATCATCTGTACCTCAAGAGTATGTCTGGGGCAATGGCAATTGGCATTCCCAATATATTTGTCCACTTCTGCTTGTCTGTTGGTATGCCTTGCGGCTACAAAAATAAGCATGGTTTCCTGGTTTTTGTATTATGCCTGGTGGTCTCCTTCAGGGTCTTTCGTATGAGACTCCCTGAGGATATGAGCACAATTTTCTGGATTTTTTTTGCTGTTTGCAGGAGCAGACTCGGGATTACAGGCTGGTATAATATCCTAACTCAGAGATGGGCAGACAGGAAGACCTGCCCCTCCAAATAGTCTGCTGCCTTCCTATCTAGCAGTCCTTATATGTAGCACGTACCTATGTTACACTATTTACCTGTGTTTGAGTAAAAGACTTTGGAAAGGCTTACTGATCTTGCTTTTCTGTTGAACACACAGGGTAAAAAGGGGGAACCTGGATTCCCGGGAATCAATGGTTTGGTTGGACCTCAGGTAAGTGATATCTGCTTTTCTTCATTTTCACATGACCAGAATAATAAGTTGGCAGGGTGGGGAAGAGTATTTTTTGTGGATTTTTTTTTTTTTTCTTGTAGCAACAGGTGGAACCACAATGCAGCATGAAAGTGTGTGTTCACCTTATAATGCTTCTAAAAGTGGTGTTTAGCCTTTAATATCCAGACTGATTGATCCCAGTATGAGTGAGAAAAGAATCTGCTTGTCTGGCAGTCATTCCTTTCACCTTCCACACTTTTTCAGTAACTTTGAACAGGAATATAAGGAAGTGTTTTGTATGCTATTTTCCCCTTGCTTGTGGAACAAGCAGTATCATTCCAGAGAGAAAGGTATGACTTGTTTTTTGTAATATTGAGGGCAGTGTCTCAGCTAATTATTGGCTGCGTGAATTGGCAATTGCAGATATAGCTTCTGTGCGACAGTCTGGAGGGAAGAAGCAATTTAAGAGGTATTTGCTATTCAGACACCATGCTGCTTAGAGCACAGGTTTGTTTTTGTGGCTTTGCTTACATTTACATGTTACATTTTGACTAGTTATAGTAGGTTGGGAGTTGACTTGTAGAAGGTAGAGGTGGGGGTTTACGGCAAACTGGTTAATCTCCAAGTGAAGGATGTTTTCTTAAGCTAATGATCTCATAATCCCTGAGTTTTGCGGCTAGATAAAACCCCAAGTTGCACCTAGTGCAACTTCATGAGAGCAAAAGAGTGCTGTGCAAATTCTCATCAAAGAAAATTTGGCTCCAGCTGGGAACAATCCCTGCTTGGGTCATAACATTGACAGTAGCCTATGGCTTTGATTCTTGCAACCTTTGTAGCCAATTTCAGCTGGCCCTGGTCACTTCTATAAGGTGGTCTACAATAAGAAAAATATCTTTTGAAGTGTTCTCAAGCAGGAAAGACGCAACCTTCTTTAGGCTGACCACTTAGGAGAAAATAGTATCTCCCCATTCCCTTTTCAATAATACCTTTGTTAATCTTAGACATCAGGACTTTGAATAATTGATTAAGTTTAGGCAGAAATGGCAGGAAGAATCTCCATTTCTACATCTTTGATGATGTGTGCAATAAACATGACAAACTGCTAGACAGCAGATGCTTTTTGTAGCTGATTTTTCATTTGTTTCCTCTGGCGAGCTATCCTCTTGTAACTAGAAAACATGATCCAAGGAATGGATTTCCTTGCAGACATTCTGTAAGGAGCTGTTCCATGTCTGCTGAAACCATCAGAGAGCAAATCCAGTGGTTTGTAGTTCTGGGCAGATAGAGACCCTTGTGTCCAACTGGCAATGTTGTCCTGTGAAACCCTGCTTGATACTGGTTTACAAATTGTTAGCATGTCTTCCTGTGCTGCAGCATCCTGTTCAAAAGTGTTTCATCATTAGATTTCAAGAGAAATGAGGGCTGTATTTTCCAATGATTTTTAGATTTTTTTTTTCAGAATAATATTAAAATTCCCTCCAAAACGGCCAACTATATTCCACTGGGAGATTTTCCTTGCTCTGGGATGAAGATTTCTGTGTGTTGATTAATTTTGAGATATCTTTATCTACCCAAAAGCACCATAGTTAGTCAGCTCAGGTTATTTGCGACTTTTAGACTTTCAGAAAATATGTGTATGTGCATATATCAGCAATTTTATGCATGTATCTGGGAAAACTGCTAACTTAGCAATAAGTAGTCTTCCTTTCAGGATAAATTAAATAAAGCTTGCAAACCTTATGTTGATTAAAACTGGATGCTACCCTTGTTCCATCAAGGGTTTCTTAAATTGTCTGTTCCTCCAACATAAATTTGGAATGGAAAATGCTGTTCATATACCTGAAGTAGTACCCTGTCCTCGACATATTGCTGCAGATATTCATATTTCTGTTTGAAGAAAGTGCTTACGTTTAGGTTGTGACAAAAATAATTTACAGCTTAACAGCAGTTTTTGTAACACCAGTTTTTTTCCAAGCATTTAATCAGTATTTCTGTTTTGTTGTTTGGGTTTGTTCATAAAATATTCAAGAAGAAAAACAGTTTTCTTATGTTGTACTTACACAGATATTCTTCTCAGAGATTTAAGGAAGTTTGTTTCACTTGTTTCTGTGCTTTCTCCATGATGTTTAGAGCCAACTTATTACTAACCACATGCAGATTAGGACACATTTCCCTCTGTTATTTTAAATTTAAATATATTTTCTGATATGGTGTACCCCATTCATAACTGTGCAGGCAAAAAGAAGGAAAGGGGATGAGAATTGTATAGGTCAAGTTGTTGCTGTAATACTTAGAAAAGCCCATGAAAGGATATCATCTGATCCTAATTGTGTCTTATAACCTGGAAAGTGTTAGGACTAGATGGCCTGTCCTCCTTGTTGCTGACAGACAGACCCTGGTTCCTCAGCACCTTCAGAGAGTTGGTGCTTTTTCTAGATGTGTGTGGTAGAAAAGCCTCCCTCCTACAGCAGAGCAGAGTGGATTGCAGCAACGAGGGTCTGGGTGTGCGCAGGCCTTCAGTAAATGTGGCGCTTTGCAAGCAAAACTGTTTGCATCACATCTGATCCCAGTGAGAAGCTTCGGAGGAATCAGCCAGCTGTGCAAGGGGAATCCTTCTGAGCGCTGCTCTGGGGCAGGATCAGAAGATATGAGTTTGACTCTTGAGCCATTGCCTGGGTGAGTTTATGTTTAAGAGTTAACTTAAGTGGCAAATTCTGAAACAGCAGTCCCTGTTTTGTCTGGCTGGGAAATTGGTGACTCTATTCCAGCAGAACAGACAGATCCTGTGGCAGTCTCAGAAAGCTGGGGATAATTTCTCAGGTAGTCTGGGTATGTTTTGAGACAACAGGATAGCATGATTTTTGCCTGTCTTATTTACCCCAGTCCTACTTAAACTTTATTTCAAAAATGTCTTTTGTTTTATTTTCTTAAATCAGATGGGATAATGGCATGTGCTTATTTACTCCAGCATTATCCAGCATTATTTCTGCCCTCAAAAATGAATGTTTGCTTTCAGTGTCCTTTAGAAATGGTGCATCTTGCAAGATCATTAATGACAGAGCAAAAAGGCTGGAGCTTATTTCCCCTCTGGATATGTATTATTTTCCTGCAGCTAGGACACACACATCTGAGCCCATACTGTCTCTGTGTTGCTATTTATTTGTATTGTTTTAGTCTCTAGGTACCTTAATCACAGGCCAAGCTTCTGTTGCAATAGGCTGTTAAAATGCAGACTGAAAAATGGTCATTTCTATAAAGCGTTTTCAGTTGAAGTGGGTGGCTTCTAGTCATGGGAAAGGATGAAGCTCTGTGTTTCAGCATGGTTGTCAAAGATCTCCGTGTACCTTGTCTGTCCCATTGTCTGTTGAGAGGAAGAGCGTTTGAAGAAGAGGCTGAAGGCAGGTGATGAGGTGCTGTTGCCAGTGTTCTTCTATGCAGGTGTCACGAGGCTAAAGGATATTGGGCACCTTGTGCTCAGCTGGCGATCAAGGTTGCGTTCACAGGCAATAATGGGGGTTCATTGCCTCGTACTATGCAAGGACTCAAATGGTCTGAACTGAATCACTGAACTACCATGGCTGGGATTCAGCTCCAAATGCAAGTAGTTCTCCGTAGCAGTCGATGTCTGAATGTGTGGGTGTCCAAGGTCCCGTAATAGTTGACGAAGGTCCAGTTAATGGAGCCTGCAGAGCCACTCAGCTTTCCCTAAAGCAGATACATAGATCTGGTCAGCTCAAAAGGTCTCTGGAATCCACTGTAGGGTATGTGCTCCCTCCAGCAGTGGAAAAGCAAGACAGAACTCAAAACTCTTAGAGTTTTGAGTGAAAATGCTGTTCCTCACAGTGATGATGTCTTTGGGCCACAACTTGCCTTATGCTGGATAACCTGGTGGGATAACTGAGACCTGTAATGGAGACTTTTGCAAGCTGTACCTTTTATGATAGTGTCTGTTCATGATTTAATTAATACTCATTAATTGGGACTCATCTGTAGAGTGCATGTTGTGGGCTCTAGTCCAGCTTGTCTGAAGTTGGAAATAAACGGTGCATGATTTGTGGCAAAGTCCTTTATAACACAAGTTAATGCTGTGAAATGTAAGAAAAAGATGCAAGCTCTCACTGCAAAACTCCGATTAAATTCAAACTGTGCCTGTGCTGTTTGGAAGTGGAAGATACTGTTCAGAACTATCTTTAATAAGATCTAGGCCTTTAACAAAGTAAAGAAAAGCAAGACTTCAGCAGTGCAGAACGCTAATAGCATTGAAACAAAAGATCGTAAGAAGGACTTTTTGTTGTTTCATTATCTCATTTGCTGCACTGGCTCAGTGAAATGATTCAGAGAAATTGAATAGGGAAATAAATCTTCCGCTCCAGACAAAAGAGATCATGTCTGTATCTTACACTAAGTTTAAAAAAAAAAAAAAAAAAAAATTAGACAAGTACTGTCTTGCTCTGTAAACAAGAAATTCTTCTGGAAAGACTACTATGGACAAAGTCAACTTTACTCAGGACTGTTATGGAGCTGGGAAGCTAGGCAGTTCACAGAATTTTTCTCTTCAGAATACTTTATTTCCTAAAATAATGTTGATACTCTAATTATAATGCCACCTGGTATAATAACTAGAGACATAATACATTTATGAATTATGACACTATCCCTAAAGATAGATATGAAGTGTGCATATTCAGATCTGTTGACTCCAAATGCTCTTGGTATTACACATCACCAGCAACAACCTTTTTCTATATTCTCTTATTCTTCTCTTGGTTTATAAGAAGGATTTAGGCAGAGAGAGCAATATAATGCTCTCGTGCAGCTTTACTGAAAATAATTCAGATGCATTGTGGTCATAGGTATGGTAGTACGTGGGGTGAGAAATGAAGAACAGATCCGAGGAACTGATCTTGGAGACCTTTCTCATAGTCTCACCTTCTTCGTAATACAAGAGGATCCAGACTTTCTCATGGAATAGCATACAGGAGAAAGGTCTGTGCAAGCTTTGCCTCTGGAGGCAGGTATCTGGAAAAAGCATCAGGCTTCAATTTCTGTCTCCCCTGCACCTCCCCTTAAAGCGTAGCTTTCCTCTCTTTCATGGAAAAGAGATTTGAGCACCTCCCCTTAAAGCATAGCTTTCCTCTCTTTCATGGAAAAGAAATTTGAGCCAAAAAAAAACAAAAACAAACAAAAAACAACAACAACAACAACAAACCCTACTGATAAAGTCCCAAACAAAGGTTTTTGTTCCTTTTCAGAGCTTCCTTAGGAAGTGCAGGTCCTAAATCTGCCTTTTCCAGCCCACCTTTGAAGCAAAGTACATATTGAAAGACAACATCCTTTGGTGGTTCCTGGAAGACAGAAACAGTTGTTACTCTGAAATTGAGAGTTTCAGATTTCTTTTCTGAGAACTGTCCCTATATTACTTTGACTCAAGAATGGAGCTGGATGCAACATGAGCCCAACCCTCCCTCTCCCCAAATGTTTTTAGGGTTGTCCTCCTGATACATGCACCTCTGAGCACTTTCCCACAGATATTTGGATATTTTAATGAACATTCAAAATGTTTAAAAATAACAGCTTGAAAATATTTTAAGCGTTTTGATAAAACGTCTATGTTTTGCAGTTGTGTTCCTCACAAAGCCCTTCTAAGATTCACCCCGCTGAGAGGGGGGGAAACAGAGGCACAGCCCGGTTAGCTCACACTATGGTCACTTAAGGCACAGTGGGGAATGCAGTGCAGGTTTCCTGGCCTTGTTCTGTGTTCCCGTGTAATCTACTTCATTTTGAGGTGAAATGCAAACTAACAACCTAAGGTTAATGGAAAAGGGAAAAATTATTTGGGAATGTCTTGGTCTGGATAGAATTGTGGCAGTGGTGAAAAATAGCATGTAAAGACAGGAAGGTTATGGAAAGAAGAGATAAAAATCAAAAAAGTGTTTTTTGTTTTTGTTGTTTGTTTGTTTGTTTGTTTTTTTCTTCTGGATCAGGATTTTAAAGGGATCAGAGGGGAGACTAATTTTGGGCCAGGGCTTCTGATCTGTGTAATTCATGGAATGATCATTAAAAAGCATGATCAGTAAAATCAGGTATTTTAGTCTGGATTCAGTGACAAAAGAGAATTGTAGAAAACAAATGGTGTGAGATTTTGGGGCAAAACACTAGAAGCTATGCTGGTGCTGCCTTTTTTTTTTTTTTTTTTTAATCATTACTAAATGCTGTCAGTGAGTTAGGTCCTTTCTAAATACATAGAGAATCCCTTCTTTGAAGTACATTCCATTTCTGAGGACAGGAAAGAGGTCAGGAGAAAGGGCAAAACAATCAGATTGATTTTTCTCTGGACAGTCTGGCCAGAGGGAGGGCTCTATAAAGGACTTTTATGTGGTATGATGTATTTCTGCAGATCTCATATGACTGTGCCTTTTTATTTCTCTGAGTCCCAGTTGGTTGGTGCAATCCTGGTTGCAGAAGGCAATAAATCCAGTAGGAGCAATAGATATATTGGTATACACAGCCAGCTGGACCAGACTGACAGCATCCTGCACATCTCTGCGCATACTAGGCATCCCAAGTATACTCATCATATAAAACTACTCCAAATCCATCTCAGAGAGGCTTCTGCCAGAATAGTAATGCTCTCCAGCAGTGGATGTAACTTTGTTGATGATGCATGTGTGCACCTGATGGAGTAAACCAGTCCTGGTTGTAATATCCTTTGTGATGGCTCTCACAGGAAACAATAAAAGTGAATTATTTGTGGGTATGGGCAAGTGTGCTTCCATTTCAGGACTTATGGCTGCATAAGGTTTTTGTGGCCCAGTTACAGAGAACAGATAGAAATTGCCTTGGATAGCAGGACTATCCAGAGTTACTAGGAAAAGCAGTTTGGACAAGGAAAATGTGGAACTTTGTGTTTCAGGGGTCGTGGTGATTAACAACAGATGCTAGACTGAGACTTCTCTTTTGGGGCAGATCCAGTCACATCTGTATTTATGGGTATCTTTCGTTATACTCTGAAAATGCTCAGGCTGAGACTGGGTACAGGCTGAGGTTTGCTGTAGCATGACTGTGTCAGAATGAGGTGCTAATTCATGTAAATCAGGAAGAAGTCAAGAGAGATACCATTAAATAGAAGTAATATAATCCATCCTGTTATATATTCTGCACCTTTAGATAAAGCATGGCTGACCCTTTCTGGAGAATTAGACAGATTTCTTAGCTCTTTGTGAAAGCTCCCTGATATAAGGTCATGGGGAATGTGTATGTGGTGGAGGTGGTGAAATTTATTGTGAAAGTGAGAAAGAAGAAAATTAGGCTACTAGGGAGGAACCAGGGAAGGTTGGTACAGATAAATTTTACATTTTATCTTTCCTGCAGAAACCTATAATCCATTTTGCAGATGAATCTGTTTGTCATCATTTTCATAAAGTTAGACCTTGTTCTGTATATGTGAAAATATACTACAGCCCCTACAAGCTTAAACACCCCTTTGGTGGCCTTGCCCCGTTTTCATCTCTGTCCCTTTCTGCCATCAGGCTGTCCCTTGCCCTTCCCAGTAGTGCACCCACTCCTCATGGCAACCTCTCCAGACCTCCTGTGTGTCTCAGCAATACTGTCTTTGTAAGGCTGGGTAGGGTCAACCAGGACTCCTGCATCCTAAGCAGGGAAAGCCCAGCTTCCTTTGGCCCTCTCCTCTCTTCTCCAGTCACCTGAAACCTGCACTAATCTTTCTGCCTCCTCCTGCCTTCTTACGTGTGTACATGTGCTGCCTTTTCGAAGCCAGCAGTTGGCCTTTGGTCATGCCATCAGCATGTGTTTTTTTTGGGCTGTGCTAATTTGGACTGTTGCTCTTGGAGCTTTATTCTTTTCTTTAAATGACAAAGCCCTTTTTAAGTGATGAATGGGCCTGCTGAGTCTTCTGTGGTGGGGTTTCCTGTAAGTGCAATGATACCCCTGTCTCCAGAATCAGATGTGTAACTCCCCAGGAGTTATGTCACCAGCACCAGGATGTACCAAGACATGTTTTTGTGTTGCTTTGTGAGTTGTGGACGTAAGTGAGGCACTGTAAGTAACGATAGTGGTGGTGGAATGATTCCCTGTCTGTGTAACTCAGTCGCAATGAAAGCAGATTATAGGAGATAGATGCCAAGTGCATCTGCACGTTCCTTTTTTGGTTGCTTTGCCCCATCTATTGGTGAGAAGCTGTTTTCTAGCCATTTTTACCAGGCATATTCTGAAAAGATTGCTTACCCACTACCTTCTCCATTAAACTGTGCCACAAAAAATCTTATCAGGAGGATCTACTTATCCTCTGCTGTTTATATCACTTTATTCTCCTCTTCAGTTGCCTTTTTGCTTTAAAAGGAAAATACTAATATTGATCTATGAGCTGTAATACCACAAACAAAGGTGTAATTTGTAATATTAGATAGTGACAGATCTAGCAGAGAAAATGCTGGCTTGCTGATTCCCATTTTGCATTTCTTGCTCAGTTTTAATTTCTTACACTGTTTTTTTTTTCACTCTTTTCACCAAAAATGAATGAAATCATGATGTTAGGAAGGTAGAGAGAGGCAGGATGCAAATTTAATTCTGTAGCGTATTCATCCTTATGCTATTTTCTTAGATCTTGATCCAAACAATACATGAGCATGTTTTCTGAGTAGAAAAGAAATCCTATCTTGACTTCAGTGGAAGCTGAAGGTAACAAATACCTCTGATGCTCAGGCAACCTGTTAAGATCTGTCAAGTACGGCATTTTTTTTTTTTTTTTTTTTTTTTGCTAGGAACCCAAAGCAACCGATCTGATGGAAACTGAAAAATAAATACCTCTGAAAAAGTGATGGCTATTGAGAGAATATTTTCCTAAGAGAAACAGTTGAATCCCTATTGTGCGACTCAATTATATATTATTATATTAAAAAAAAAAAAAAGGCTAGCACACCACAAGCAGTATTATGCTGCCTAGAGATGAGTAAGAAAGACTCTTAGGACATTTCTAATTGAATTTATGCAGTGAGATGTGAGGACCTTTTACTCTCAACAAAGTTAACAGTACAAAAATTGTGGAGTATTTATTTTACCCCACCCTGAGCCACTACATCATTTTTCATTAGATGAAGGCACCTGGATGGACTCACATTTCCTTCCAAATAAATAAACAGATAAACCCAAACCACAAGCCTATTCTATTCCTTACTTCAGAGATCTTTTTGCAGAGGTAAATTGTTCACAGAGAAACAACATTAATCAAGGTGAAATCAAGCTGGATGCCACAAGAAGTTCCACCAGACAAGCTTTGAGTTGCATGCTACCGCTGATGGCCTTTAACTCCTTCATATCTCATTTTGGAGGCAAGGATAGAGTTCACCCCACAGGGACAAAAATGAGTAGTGCACGCAGCTGCCTGCAGAAGCAGGTGCTTCTGCTGTGCTTGTGAGCGTGGTTCCCTGGGAGCATGCATTGGTATCTCTTCATTTTTGGTCGGAAAGATGAAATAAAGATCAATGCTTCTCAGAATGGTCTTCGGTGAGCAGGACCTGAGGCTTTCAGTTTCTTTAGGTCTGATAAACTGTTTTTGCTCCTTCCCTTATAGGGACCGCCAGGGCCCCCTGGCACTGCTGGACCTCCTGGACCTCCTGGAGCACCCGTAAGAAAACAGGCTTGTTTGTTCTATATGAAGGAGAGAAAAAGCATGGGAAGATAACGTTGAGGTCATGAATTTAAGTGAGAACTGAGCTGGGGCCTCTGACAACATGTGTTTTCGCTGAATGTGAGATGTGCATCAATGTCCCATGGGGATGGATTGATGTCTGCAGGACTCCCCATGCCTGCTGGGGAAGGGGAAATCACATTGGAATGGGCAGCAGGAGTCTCCAGCAAGGCATCTGTAAAGGGCCACTTTGCTCATGGTTCTCTGTGCTGACTTCATTTTCAGGGCCTGCCAGGAGAGATCGGTGTTGCTGGCAAAACCGGACCTCCAGGACCAGCTGTAAGTTTTGAGGGACAACCTCCATGTCCTCCAGGCTCTCTGTCCCTCACATACTTTACATATAGAGTACAAGTCTGTGCTCCCTTTCCTGCATGCAACATTTCAATGCTGGCCAGCTCTGATGTGATTCCTCTTCTGTGTGCATTAGAATCCAATGCCCTTCATAAGCAATAATTTTAACATAGTTTTACATCAGCACTGGCCAAATGCATCTCCGTTATTTCTACATATTTTCTTTACAAACTACTTTTCAAAAGTCATTTTGCATCTGGCAAGACATTGTTCTTACATACCTCTAGTTTCTTGCATCAGGCCTAAGAGCTGAAATGAAAATCTCAGATTTAGGAGAGCCTGGCAATTTCTGTTGGCTGTTAAAGTCAATAAAGATGAATTATAATATATACTTAGTGTTAAGGAGTGTCACCTACAGCCTCTAATGTTCAATGATTGACTGACCCTTGGAAAGGGGAAAAAACTTTTTCTCGCTGTTTTATATGCATTGCAAGAAGTCTTTTTAATTCTTATCTTGCCAAGTGATACTGTGTCTAGGTATTGTATAACTTAATTTTTTAAGGGTCTGCATATTGTATAATAAATTGCTGACTTTTAAAAGGAGAGATAGACTTTAAAAATCTTTATAGCTATTGAGAAAAAAGACAGTGAATGATAAATACAAACATACTCTACAGTTATTTAAAAATCCGCAGTACTTCTGTATGTTTTTTTTTTTCTGTAACAACACTGACCTCTAGTGGTTACTTATCAAAACTGAGATATTGGAAAAGGAGGTGAGTAGCTATGGACATGGCAAGTTTTCTGTAATTTGAATCACAGTAGTAAAAAACTCATAAGAAAATGCATGAGGTGGTGGTTCTTCTCTTGAACCTTGGCCAGTGGCAAAAGGGATGAACTGAAATACTTATGCTGAGCTTGCTATTAATGACTTAATGAAAAGAATTACATGAAAAAGTAGAACTCATAATTTTCTTTTATTTAGGGATTGCCTGGCAAAGATGGATTAAATGGTCTTCCTGGACTTCCAGGTCAAAAGGCAAGTGACTATATATTCTGGTATAAAGCTGCTTACCTGGGCAGCTTGTCCAGGTGAGCTAGTGAGCATAAGTCCAAAGTATGTTGGATACTCAGAGCTGAATCCTCCTCACCTGGTTCCACATCTCTGAGCCACTGTTGAAATAGGCATCGAATTGCTGGTGTGATTGACTTGTACTGAGTGCTTTATGAAGACAGAGTTGGTTGTAAACTTTGTAAGGGTGGGAGAATCTATTCCACTCTTCATATCCTATTAGACAAATAGAGATGAGCATTACAAAGAAGCTTATGCTGTCACCCAGAAAAGCCAGTGACTATGGCAGGTCCATTGTCAAGACATTTGACCAAGACACAAATGACATTTGTCCAAGACACAAATTTCAAAAAAAAATGAGAGAGGAAAAAGATAAGAGAAGTGTGTCAGGCTTCAAAGCCATTATTTTCTTTCCTTCCTGAAGGGCTGGAAAGAAGAGATGCCATCCATCTAAGTGTTCTGTGGACCCATATGACGGAAAGATGGCTCTTTTTTGTTTCCTATCTTTTATGTCTTGCTTGAAAGCTTCTAAGTGACAGATTTAGAAGCTTTCTGGTCTGCTATCTCTGCAGTGGGAGAAGAGTCCTAGGAGATTTAGATGTAGGAGAGATCCTGGTTAAGTTGCCATCACTCTATAAATGAAACATCAAGAAAAAGTGCCGTATGTTTGGTAGAAGACCCATTTCTATGTGGGGCCAATTAGGGTTTTGACAGCCCTTAACCATTTGCTGCCTTGAGTTGCATAAGGCCAGTAATCTTTTTGCCTCTGACAGTTACCCTTATTTGCTCCAAAAATGCACTACATTTATGCTTGCCTCTCTCATGTGACTGCAGGGAGTTCTTGAGCCCAGCTCCAGCAGTGTTCCCAACTCTCTTTTTGAGGGGAATATAAATAAAAAACTGGAACTTGGGAAAAGGAATACATTGGGAGAACTGGGACTCAATTTGCTATGGACATATTGCTGATTTATTTTGTGTTATTCCATAATTATTCCAGTAGGCTGATTGGTGCTGGAGATGTGTCTACAAATATTACAATACTGGAAAAACAATCCAGGAAACATACTGTCATATGGCTTCTCAGGCTCTGTTACTGGATATCTGAGTCAAAGAATTCCTTGCTGTTGCCTGCAGATATGCTGTACTATCAGAGGAGCTTGTATGCTCACTTCTTGTATTCCTTGCAGGGAGAACAGGGAGAAAAGGGTGAAGAAGGCTTTCCTGGAAAAGCTGGCCCCAAAGTATGTATTTTCATTTTTTAGTTTGTTATTGTTAGCCAAGACCTGATTTTGATGTCCCTTTTACTGAAGTCAGCTGAGTAAGATTCCAGTAAATCTTGAGAGATAAAAGGAAGAGAGGATGTGGGTTAACCTCTGGATTTCACAGTTCATGGTCTTTCAAAAGTTCAAACCCTGTTTGATGCTCCTCTCAAGTCTGAGTGTGTAGAAAGACCTGATGTGATACGTAGACTGGTTATGTGTGGTCTGGGATCCCAAGCTTATGGACAGGCCACTTTCAGTGGCTTAAGGAAAGATGGAAGAATATGGGTTATGACTATAAGGGACACACTTTACATAATGATAAAGCATTAATCCTGTGTAGCCTTAACACTGTGCTTTTTTCAGGGTGAAACAGGGAGCCGTGGCCAAACTGGTGAACAGGTGAGTGTGAGTATTTTTAGCAGCCAAGCCTATCTGTCAGAGCAGTATAAAGTCATTTGCATCTGCAACGGAAGATGAAATGGATGAATAGATGAGATTCAGGGTTGGACAAAGTAACGTAAAAACTTTTGCAATAAAATAGGACATTCACCATCTGTATCACCAACTGGACTTAGAGGCAATAGGGGAAGAAGGGTATACATGAGGAGTCTCATAAAACAGCTTTTGTAAGTTGTGATAGGCTATCCATGCCCATTAAACTTTAGGAATTGCTGACACGTTTTTAATTCATCTTGGCTATTTTGAATTCTAACCCTATCTTCCAAAACACTTCTCTCTCTCTCTCTCTCTCTCTCTCTCTCTCTCTCTCTCTCTGCATGGTATTCTCCATGCATTTCATAAATGTTCCATCACCTCAATCATAAATTACAATATTGAACAGTGCTAGACTCATAGAGGACTGCATATATCCTGGAGTTTGAAAGGAAGCAGCTAGTAACAGCTGTGTTTATGCATTTTTTTCAGTCAGTTGTGAACCATCCTCTAGAGATCACAGAATCACAGAATGGTTAAGGTTTGAAGGAACCTCTAGAGATCATCTAGTCCAACCCCTCTGCTAAAGCAAGGACACCTAGAGCACGGGGCACAGGGTGGCGTCCAGGTGGGGTTTGAAGACCTCCAGAGAAGGAGCCTCCACAGACTCTCTGGGCAGTCTGTGCCAGGGCTCTGTCACCCTCACAGGAAAGAAGTTCTTCCTCACATGGAGATGGAATTGCCTGGGTTTCAACTTGTACCCATTGCCCCTTGATCACTGGCCACCACTGAGAAGAGTTTGACTCCATACTCCCTACATTTACCCCTCAGATACTTGTATGTGTTCATCAGATCTCCTCTCAGTCTTCTCTAGGCTAAACAGGCTCAGCTCCCTTAGTCTTTCCTCATAAGACAGATGCTCCTGTCCCTTAATCATCTTCGTTGCTCTACACTGGACCCTCTCTAGAAGCTCCATGCCCTTCTCAGTACTCCAGGTGTGGCCTCACCAGAGCTGAGTAGAGGGGGAGGATCCCCTCCCTCAACCTGCTGGCAACACTCCTCCTGATGCAGCCAGGATCCCAATGGCCTTCTTGGCCACCAGGACGCACTGCTTGACTCATGGTTAACTTATTGTCAACCAGGACTCCCAAATCCCTCTCCATGGAGCTGCTTTCCAGCAGGTCAGCCCCTAGTCTGTACTGGTGCCTGGGGTTATTCCTCTCCAGGTGCAGAACCTTGCACTTGTCCTTATTGAACCTCATGAGGTTCCTCTCTGCCCAATTGTCCAACCTGTCCAGGTCCTTCTGATGGACAGCACAGCCCTCTGGACTGTCAGCCATTCCACCCAGTTTGGTATCATCCAAAAACTTGCTCAGGGTGCCCTCTATGCCCTCGTTCGAGTCATTGATGAACAAGTTGAACAGCACTGGGCCCAGTACTGACCCCTGCGGGACACCACTGGCCACAGGCCTCCAACTAGACTCTGCCAGCCAGCCAGTCCTCAATCCACCTCACTGTCCACTTGTCCAGTCCACACTTCTAGAGCTTTCCTATGAGGATGTTATGGGAGACTGTGTCGAAAGCCTTGCCGAAGTCAAAGTAGACAACATCTATGGCTCTCCCATTGTCCATCCAGCCAGTCATCCCATTGTAGAAGGCTATCAGGTTTGTTAAACATGACTTTCCCTTGGTGAATACATGCTGACTACTCCTGATCCCCTTCTTTTCTTTGACATGCCTAGAGATGTTATCTAGGATGAGCTGCTCCATTACCTTTCTAGGGATGGAGTTGAGGCTGACCAGCCTGTACTTTCCCGGGTCCTCCCTCTTGCCCTTTTTGAAGACTGGAGTGACGTTGGTTTCTTCCAGTCCTCAGGCACTTCCCCCACCCTCCATGACCTCTCGAAGATGTTGGAGAGCGGCTGAGCAATAAGCCCCACCAGTTCCCTCAACACTCTGGGATGCGCCCTATCCAGGCTCATAGATTTATAGGTGTCCCGTTTGTCTAAATAATCTCTAACCCAATCTTCCTTAATCAGCAGAAAATCTTCCTCTCTCTTGGTTCTCTCTCTTGTCTCCGGGCTCTGTAGTTCATGGGGAAAGAGAGATGTTTCTTCTACCTCGTATTTCTGCAGTTTGCTAATATCATGTTAGCCTCTATCAGATGTCTTACTGATGTTGAGATGTATCACACAACTGCTTCCTTCTTATATGCTTAATTATACTGTCAAGAGAGGGAATAAGATGGGTGTGACGTGATTAGTTCTTGACAAATCCACCTTGGCTGATTCTAATCACCTTCCTGTCCTTAAGCACTTACTGACTGATTAAAACTTAGTTTCTCTTTCCAGAGATCAAAACTGACTAGCCATTTTATTTTATTTCCAAATCCTTCTTTTTTCCCCTCTTTAATGTTATGTGTGTCTTTGTCCTTATCATGATCTGGGGGATCTCATTATCAACTGGGATCCTGTAGTGGCTCTCATAAAGCATTGCTCTGCTGTGATCATCTGCTATCATTGCTTTTCAAGATCCACACACCCCTATACCCAAACACAAGATCTTAATCACTTGATTTTTCCTGTAGACTCATTTTGCCTAAGTCAAATTAATGTTTTGTCTTTTCCCCTGCTTCAAAGATAGTGTCTTTAAAGCAGAGGTCATCATTTCTTAGTTGGGTATTTGTTCAACTCTTACTAAAACACTTAGTGAAATTGCATCCTGCAATGACTGAAATCCTTTGTGATATTTCCCTGCAGATACAGATAGCAAAAGAATAATAAATAAAAAAACACTTGGTCATTCCCAGATAATAAACTGTGCCAACCTGGAGCTAAATTTGAGAATACTTGCTATAATTAGAACAAACCGTGTTAGGCAGAAATTGTTATTACTCCAAACATTATAAGCCAGGAACTTTTTATTCTTAACTCTGTTTTTGGTCCATTATTGTTCCTTTTTATTCTTAATCATGTTTGAGAATGAAGAAGTTTACTAATAGAAGCCATGCTTGATGCATATTCCTATATTTCATACACTGCTTTATGTCACTTTCAGGGTGAAGCAGGTCTTCCTGGCCCCCAAGGTTCACCTGGACTGAGAGGACAGAAGGGAGATCAGGTGAGTGACTTTGAATCACAGTTTGATTTAATTTGCATGTTTGGTGACAGGAGGACTTCTCTAGAACATCTCTAGATGATGTTCTGTCTTGGTGTGGTTGCTGTGATGAGTGCTCTTTGGCAATTCTGCAAGCTCACCAACTCCTACTCCTTCTAACATGGCACTGCCTAATGACTTTTCCTAATTGGAACAGAGATGCTAGTGAGTAGCATCCCAACCCAAATGGTTGTGACTGATGTTGTGTTTTTCACAAAGCAGTAGAAGAGGTGCATAAAAGCAGTAGAGGTGCATATCTATTTAGGCCTCACTTTGCGAAGCACCAGCATGATTTAAGAACGTTAAAAAATGTTAAAAGCAATAACAACCAAAACCAACCCAAATCAACTAATCTCCTTGTCAGTGAACCCTGGAGAAGATGACAGACTACTGGACTGGATCATTTTCTGACAGCCTAACTGCCACTCAAGTCCTGGTGTCTACTGCTTTCCCCTAGCTAGCTCCAGACCTCCAGAGTTATCTACACTCTGGAAAGTAGTTGGATCAGGGACAGAAAACTGAGTCATCTGAGTGAGACTGGTTGCCATTGAGCTTGAGTGTTAGCAAGATCTAAAGCCAATCAAAGTGTTGCCTTTGGACTTGTTATGTTATTTATATTGAAGAACATAGAATATATAGTATATTCTTTCTCTATATAAAATGACGGTTTTATAGGTCAGCTAGTTCCTATCTGAATACAGGATAAATGCATGTTGTGCATGCATTTTGAAGAGTATTCACATCATCCATGTTTAAGAATTCACGGGACCTGGTTTCCTGAACAGTCGAGGTAGATAGTGGAACCCATTGAGCAGATGATTCAGAAATCCTTTAGCATAACGAAAACAGCATGAATGTCCCCTCGGGTTGTAAGTCCCATTCTGCTTCCCTCTTTTTCAGAGGGAAGAAAATACTACTGCTATTTCTTTATTTAATTGCTTACACTGCATCTTGAAGACAGGTTAGATCATCTGAAAGTGTAAAATATTCTAGTGTCATTATAGACGTGCAGTAATGGGATTGATTCCATCGAATCAAAGTGTACATATTTCTGATTTCTTTTACCTGCTTCTAGGGAGAAAAAGGTAAAGATGGCCTCCCTGGATTTAAAGGTGAAAGAGGAGAAAAGGTGAGTCATGAAATAAAAATGTCACTCCTTAGACAAGAGAGGAAAAAGATAACAAAGGGATGTGGGACAGCAGCGACAACTGATAGAAGAAAATTTCTGAGGAGTATTAGAAATAATCAGAAGTGTTAGCTGAGCCTTGCAAAGAAACAACAAAAGAAACCATCTGTGAAATAGAGAAAATTATTTATTGAGTAATGCAAAGAGTAAAGTTTGATGAAATCTAAGGGCATTGTCTGTACAAATATTTATTTGTTTTAGAACTGGCTGATAGAAATGTGTCTGGAATTCTGAAGAACGTTTCTATGCCTGACTATAATGTGACAGCACAGTAACTTAAGGAATGGTCTGGGTATCTGCCATCACAGAACCATTAATTTTGGTGGAAAATAAGAGAAAGAGACACTAAAATTTATACCCAACTCCTGTGAAGGTGAAGTTAAGGCATTGACCTTGCAGATTCTTATGTCTGTATAGTGAAAATTTTGCCGTGCATAGAGTGCCAATGCTGCAATCTTACCCTTCAGGAAGTGGGTAGATGACTTTCCCTGCTATCAGTATCAGAGCCTTTTCTAGCTTGGATTTCTGTGGGAGTCTAATTTTGGGGAGCTGTTCACCAAGATGCTGGCCCGTTAATCAGGCAGATTGGGATGCTGGAGGACTGACTTTCCTCTGATGAGACCTAGCTAACTGTATGCCTTGGATTCCACAAGCAAGGAATGAGTACATCCTCCTGGTCAAGTAAAGCTGGTGATAAAGGGGACTGTAACTGATTGTAAATTTTCATCAGGCTTTGGACAAGTCAGTTCTATCCCCTGCCTTCTAGCTCTAGCCTGTTTACTGTATCTTTATTTTGATTTTTCTTGTCAGATTAAGACTTTATAAGTTCTTTTTTTGCCTTTTTATTCCATCTTGGGAATCACTGTTTCCTTTGCTCGTATTCCTATGGTAGGTGTGCCCTAGCTTTACCAGTAGCTTTCACTATCTATGGAGATGGTACTTCTTTCATGAGTGGTCAAACGATATTTTCGGTGAGGAATCCCCATCTCCCGTCTCTGGAAAGTTGTTAGTAGTTCTTGGCTTTGATGTGCCACAGGGAATTAAATTGTCTGTGGAGCACAACCCATAGGAAGGTCACTGGCAGCTGGGGTACTTGGACTAAGGCACACAGACTCCCGTGCCACACTCCAGCAATAGTCCATTTTTTGACTTAAAAATTTGGGAACTGGTTTGAGAAAAGCATATTTTTGATGAAAAATCTTTTTTTCCATAGACAAAAGTTTCATCAGAATATGCTTTTCAATCAAGCTTTTGATCAGCTCTAACTTAAAATGCACATTAAGCTCTATGCCACAGTAGGTGGGTAACACTAGAATTTCACTGACCTGTAAAATGAAAAAGACAACAAAGTATTGCATTGTATGTGAAACAAAATGACAGAAAAAAATCTGCCCAAAAGAGTGGGTAAAATTCTATCCATCCATCCATTAGATAAAGCATTTTGGGGAAATTTTTATGTCACTGAACTTACAGGGACTTACTTTAATTATCCTTGGTTTATACTATCCTCTTTCTCTCCTTAGGGTGACATGGGTTCCCCTGGACCACCAGGCTTACCTGGAACAGTAAGTAAGACTGTGGTCTATAATATAGTAATAATGTAAGCATCATGCTTCTTCCTCCCAGATCCCTCATAATCAAGGCTTTTCAAGATTCCTACTTTGCAGAAACATCAGAACCCACTTATCCTGAGAGTATCTCCAGTAGCTTCAGGAAAGCAATATGCAAATGCATTTGATCTTTTATTTTTTGGGAGGCTGTGCCTCCCTCTTTCTCTTTGCAAACAAAATTTTTGCATGCCCTTGTCTAGCTATAGTAGTTAAATGGATGTTGTGTTTTCTTTAAGCAGCTGTAGGAGCTATCTGAAGAAGACTGTGAGTGAAGATGTTAATGTACTGTCTGATACAGTACATGCTAATGCTGTCTGACACAGTTTCCAGGGTGAACTAGATTTTCTCAACAGAGATCTCATAGTGAAACAGGTTCACGGAGATAAGATTCCAGTGGACAGTAGCTTGATTTTGTGGGAAGCAATCCACCTGTTCCAATAAAAAGTGGAGGTTTCCAGTTCTCGCTGACATGAACTTATTTTAGTGCTTTGGGGAGGATTCAGCTTCAGCAGCACTCTAGTCTTGCTGAGTTTCCAATTCATACAGTGCCATGCTATGCTGTTGGCTCAGAGAGACACTTCAGTGCTGGGACCTGTTCTGGGACATTTTGGGTCAGCGCTGAATTCCATTTACAACCAAACCAGTCATACCTGGTTGCACTCAGCCTTTCTGCTAATAAAAAAAGGACCAAGAAAACATTCCTTTATTGCTTTTTAAAGTGAGTCTGCACAGTTGCCTTTGGGAAAGCGTGAACGTAATTACAATAAAGTTAACTACAGGCCATTAAACCAGCATCCACCGAATGTAAATACATAAACCTCACAGTTGCCTCCAGCACAAACTGTACAATTGGCTTACACTAAGCACGAGCAACAGGCTGCTCATTACAATGGGAAGGCTGATCCCACAGTTACGGACCCTCTGGAAAATGGCAGAGATCCACGTTTCAGCTTTGTCTGCAGCAGCTAGTTACAGCTGCCACATTAGCAGATAATGGAGTGAGTTTGAATTAAGTAAGGTCTTCAGGCTAAAATCGAAAGCCTACAGGTCTTCATGCGGCAGTGCAGGAGGTATTATAATTTCCTCCCTGCCATCAGCTGGTTCTTTAGTCTGTGCCAAAGGATGCTTTCTGTGGGCGAAGAGTCCCTGAGTATTGCACAAGAATAGTTCAGGATGGATCTGTCTTGCTCTGCGTGGAGAAGGTGACTCTCAAAGACGGCACCACGTAGCTCGATAGAAAGATATGCCTGACTGTTTAAGCCTTCTGTGTTTGTAGGGAGGGATAATTTCTATTTTAGCTGGAAAAAATAGATGACACTTTCAGCTTTCTGTCATTTCATCAGAGATTGAATCTTGTCCAATTATTGTACTTTATCAGTTCCTAATCAAAAATACTGTTTTTGTTGACAAAACTTGATCCTCTTATGGTTAGGCCTTGAGGGTGACTATGTAATCCCTAAGATAACCAGCCACACGGAGATATATACGTCTTGTTAGTGATATGAAGCAAAAAGACAACATGCCAAGCTCAGTCCTGGAGTCAGCAAATCACAGTTTGAAGTTGTACCTTCGTTCTCTATCCTGAATTTGGCACACAACAGGAGGTTTAATGATGCCGAAGATGGCTCCAAATGAAAAAGTGAGCCAGAGAGTACCAGTAGCTCAAAGTGGAGTATAGTTTGGCATTTTGTAGTGGTTGGACATATAGAACATTTTTGAATTCATATTTCAAAGCCTTTAGTAAATGTCTGATATTTGTACTTTTTTCTTACTTATTTCTTTTTTTCTTTGTTTTTCCTAAGTAGCCTGGTTTTCTTGAGATGCTCATTTATAAACCTACAGGTGGACAACATGGGGTCTATAAGGACAATTAATATGCTAGTTGTTGCATTTCAAGGAAAATAGACAATGATTTTGTCAATGTGCTTCTTCTAACGCTCTAGTTTCTTTTCAGACAGCCTTCTTTACCCCACACCCCAGAATACCTGTAAGTAACAACTCTAATGAACATTAGATTTTTGCCTTTTGTATTTTGGTACATAAAGAGTGACTTGGTTTCTTTCATGTTATTTAAGTGATTTCAGTAGGGAGCTCAGCTTGACTCTAATTCTGTGCAACTTTACTGTTGTAACTAATAAGACTGAGAAGCAAATGGGTGTCCTGATAATAGCAGTATCCAAACTAACTTTACCTGGGACACAACTGTATGTTTAAAAGGCTGTCTCGGCCTTTTAAATTAAGAGTGCAGGCATACTTACTTACTGGCAGAGTGTATTAAAAAAATGCTTAGTCCACTTTTGTGGATGTGCAAGCATGTCACACTGGAATTTTCCTAATTCTGCATTAACATGCAACTGAAATAACAAGGGAAAAACAGAAGACAGGAGAATATTAAGACTCTCATCTTTACCTGTGGAGTTACTTCTTCCCTTTACACTTATGTTTTCCATCACAACATGTGCTTTTATTTCCACTTATTAACACTGTTTCTATATTCAAATGTATTAGCATGTGCCTCGGCTTTCTTTTTCTGCTCAAAAGGATTTCAGATTGATATGTCACTGCACAAAACAAATTCCACGCACAGCCATCTTGCTTGTTGGGTAGGAGCACTTCGAAGCGCTTTACATGCAGTCATATTTCTGAAGGCCACTAGATGGCATCAAGGACTGCCCAATTAAAAGCTGGTCTAACTGGGCACTAATTCCTGCTATTATTTATCATATAAATTATAATATTTATTCATAACACATAATAAATATGCACATAAATAATATGTATGTAGTTGCATTTCTTTTGTTTGTTAAGAAATCATTTGCAAATGGACTTTGATTTCCCAGGTGTTACAGAAATGATCTGGCAAATAGCTGATGCGAATAAAATTCAAAGTGATTTGTTCCCTGGCTCTGCATTTTCACTAATCACTATTCCTGCTGTGGCTTAAGTCAGTGATGTTCTTACTATTTCTTGACTGCATAATTGAGACACCTTGTATGATAAATAATGAATAAGTAATGATTTCCAGTGCTGAATACATATGTTCAAAAAAAAAAACACTTCTTTTAGACTGATTAAAATATGCTTTAAATTAGTTTGCTAACTAAAAAAAAAAAAAAAAAAAAAAAAAAAACCCACAAATGTGAGTATTCATGCAGTGCTTGGCCTGTTCCAGATAGTTCCATGATTTTGTGCTGTTATCTTTCTATTTAGAAAAAAATCAGAAATATGGGCTTATGTATCATTAAAGAAGTCAGAATAAAGCTAATGAACTTCTAAACAGTGAGCAATTTGCTGCAAAAAGGAAGAGCTCTTAAATTGATTTTTTTCGTCAATGCTTCAAAACCCCTTGGACGCAGTCCTGTGCCACATGCTCTAGGTGATCCTGCGTGTGCAGGGAGGTTGGTTTAGATGGGTCTCTAAAGGTCCCTTCCAACCTTTATGATTCTATGATGGTAGTGCATGAAATAACATGATGGTAGTGCATGAAATAACATGCTGATGCTGCAGAGGGAAGGGAAATTACTTGAGTATATGAAGGTGTTAACAAAACTAGATACCAGGAAAGGTTATGTGATCCATATTTTTGAAAATGCTCAAGACGAGTCTCTGAACACCTTTCTTTTACCCAATCTTTACATGAGATACTTGACCCTGTCATAGAACATTAGGCCAGTGGTCCTATGGGGAGACAGCAGAGTTTAGGGGCTCTGGTCTTCTTGCTGCTAGCATTTCATTTTAGATCATCTGTCCTGATAATATAATCAAATTTGAATACTGCATCTCAGAATTGATCAAACATTAGGATAGTAGATTCCTTAACAACTATTCTCTGTGAAGGACTGAAGTGGTATTAGAAGTTTTTTTTTACACTTAGTATCATGGCAATCCCAGAAATCTAGACAAAAGGAATAACTGCAAAGAACAAGCGTTTCTGGTTTGACTCTTCAGGGCCCAGACATCAAGCATGAGGCACGTCTGTTTAGCTGGGAATGTTTGCTTCCAGCCCAATCCAAATCTTAGGGTTATTCATTGACTTCAAAGTCCTCTGCATCAGGATCTTTTAAAGGAGAAACTGTAGCCATATGGGTTGTTCCCTGACAAGACGATCCAACCCTTTTGCATTGTCCTTTTGACTGAAGAATACCAGATTTTTGTGTAATGCAGCAGGAGATTCAAATATCAGCTTTTCTCTGTCAAAAATGTATCCTTAACAAAAGAGCTCTCTTGCAGAACAAGACTGGCAAGACTTCTAGCCCAGGAAATAGATTTAATTTCTTTCTTCATCATCTTATTTTACATCAGGGTGAACCTGGACCAAAAGGAGAGAAAGGAGATCAAGGAACGAGTGGAGAGCCTGTAAGCACAGCAAAGTTCTTCAGTTTTGGTTTTGAATTTTGACGAATAGAAGACATGACGGCCTCCCTTTTTTTTTTTTGGAGGAAAAGGGGTGGGACACACTCATCCTATAGTCAGGGTGCTTCTTTCACATGTTGAAACGCCCACAACACTATAATGGCATCTAGCTTTGTATAAATTCTATAGGAAGCTAGATGGCTACCTGAAATGAGGCAAATTGTTTGTAATGGCTGCGAAGAGGACTATGGGGATTTCTAGACAGAGCTTGGCTGGTAGCAATTTTATAGAGGCTTTATTAAGGGCTTTTAAAGTCATAAGGCCTAGCTAAATTGTAGATTTGGCTTTTCCATTTATTTTCTCTTTTGCTCTTGTTTTGGAGGGACCTCTGAAGAGACATAGAGCCCTGTGTAGCTGTAGGCACAATAAAATGACTCTTTCTTCCCTAAGTGGTGGGAGAAAAATCTCCTTCAGCACTTTCATTCCCTACTTATATTTTTTTTTTTGCAGGGATTACCTGGGGTCCCAGGTGAACAGGGTGCCCCAGGACCTACAGGACTTGAGGTAAGAACCAATCTTAAACAAAATCTGTGATGTGACTGGAGAAGGGTATCTTCAATATGTAGGTCACTGCAAATAATTCTTCCTCTATATGCTAACAGCCCATTTCTTCATCACTGCTTTTGTAAGCTCAAAAGCTTCTACTCTTGCCAGACATCAGGGCAACATGAGGAGAATTAAACCAAATATTCAGCATCCTTCTAGCTTGATCTGTGTGGACCAAGAGATTTCCAACTTTAGGGTCCCTCAAAGAGGGCATCTGGTGTTGATGCCACTGAACCACAGGTCTTCCAGATAAGAAGCTGCAGTACTTTAGCAAAATATTTCACTGTGTTCAGATTCAAACCTGGTCCTTTCGGCCCTGAGTTCAGACTACAAATCCATACCACACAAGCCATGCTGAAGTGTCTTCTGAATATCTTTTAGCTCACACATATGCAGGCCTAAGGCGAGTCCTCTGCACTGGAGTGTATTTTGACACTTTTCGAATGATTGTTGTTTGCGTTTGAGAACCACAGGCAAAACTTGCTCTGTGCGGGGAGACCATCAGAGTTCAGCTGGAATTAAGTGTCTGGTAGGCCTGAGGAGAGTAAGGAATTTCACCCAGATGAATATCTACGAGTTTCAACATCACATGTTGAGAAACAACCTTTGAACTGATCAGTCATTAGTAATTCTTCTTATGTCTCAGAACCTTATTTTTATACCATTTTCTTGCTGCATAGAGAACTGGGAGCCATTTCCTCAGCCGTTAAATTCCTCTGTGAATTGATTAGTTAAGATTGTTGCCTAGTGCATACTCAGATGTCGTGAAAGCTCGGGGTCTTTTTGTCTGGCAGGCAGTTCCAACCAATTTCTAATCAACCGAAATATTTTATTTTAATTTTTTGTGCAGGGTTCAAAGGGGCAGAAAGGAACCCGAGGAGAAGCCGGAGCCCCTGGAGAGACTGTAAGTAACTGCTTCACTTGGAGCATTTTTTTCCCCCCCAACAGTAGTGCCCCTGAAGAGATTTTGAAGCAGATTTATAGTCTTGGTCTGATCATGCATGGGGCACATCCTAAGCTGCAGCTGGAAGAATTGTTGTTGCTTGTGGGCAGATACAAGTGTACCAAACAGATCAATGCCCCAATCAGTCCAGCTCTAAATCGTGTGTTGAGTCTATCCCTCTCTAATAAAATGTGTTTCTTTTTTTCTTTTTTTTCCTCCTGGGTGAGGTGCCTGCAGAGCTTGTTACTGCACTGTGATAGCAGCCAAGACCAGACAGCCACCTGGTGCAACGAGCTCTGTCCTCATCCGCCAGAGTTAGTTTTTGATCGTGGTTGGTTTTAGACTTCTTAGTTAAATTTTCGTTCTCTAATGAAGAATCATCACCAGAAGAATCCAAACATACCACTTTTCGAGGAATCTGTCACAAGGAGCACTGTTCTTATCTTGCTGTGTACTAAAGAGCAGCAGAAGAGTCAAATCCCATTTTATTATTGTGGGCAGGGTGTAAGCGCTCCATGACTACATGAAATGCCATGTACCTTTTCTGTATGCAGTGAAGGAAAACTGAAGAAATATTAGAAATTGTGATTTGGAGAGAGAATGTTTGTGACAGTGAGAAAGAAGCTAAAGCAGATACGAATGAAGCATCCGAGTGTGCTGAAATTCATCATTGCTTCTTTGTGTGCTCTGCTCAGTGTTCCTTCTCGGTCGGTGCTCAGAGGTTCTCTCTAGCAGTGCTTTACACTAATATCTGAACCTCCTCTCCCATCCCTCCTCAGCTCTCTACCACTCTGAAATGAATAACTCTATAACCTTTTTTCCTTTTTTTTTTTTTTTTTTTTTTTTTTTTTTTTNTGTGTGTGTGTGGTGGGGGGGAAGAGGACAGGAGGATGAGGTCAACTCCTTCCCCCAAACTCAGATCTATCCATTGATATATTTTTTTTTTTTCTCCTGTAAATTGGTGGCTGGAAGGTAGTTGCCACTGCTCCACACATTTCTGTTGTCTCACAGAGCAGTAACTGTGAATAACACAGAAATTAGGAACTCTTTAATTCTCCTTTAGTGAGACAAAGGTGCCAGATAAGACATTCACTTGGTGAAGAGCTATGCTGGCTGTGGAAGATTTTCATCCTCTCTGAACTGTTTGCATTTTCTTTCTGCATGATACTGCTACACAGCCCTTCCAGTGGAAGAGATGGCAGGATTTCCCCATAATCTGCTCCACGTTAACTAGACTAATTCAGTATGCTGATGCAGAAGCCTTCAGATAGCCTGGCTGCTTTATATCCAGATGCACTAAGAGTGCTAACAGAATTGCTTTTGCTTAGAAAGCTGTGACGACTGATGGACCCTGACCAGTACAGGGAGATGAGCAACTGCGGAGATGATAACTTGAACCTCTCAGGTCCAGAGGAAAATGTCTCAGCAGAGCTGGATAACCCCAAACATGCTCCTATGCTGACTAAGAGATGCTGGACAGCTCCATCTTAAAAAAGCTTTCAGTAGCAGATAAAGACATGTAGGTCTGAAGTATCATCTCCTGTGTGCTTTGTGCTGTTAATCTATATTGTGCAACGGAGTGTTTTCAGAAATTGCTGCTCAGAGCAAAGAAGGGTAGAATTGTCAGCAAAGGAAACAGTGTTGACCTAGATTTTTTTTAAATGACAAATCAACAGATTTTTCTCTGGTCTTTTCATGTTTCAGGATCAGATCTTTCTTCCTGCATCTGAGCTAGATTTAGAATTTATTTTGATGGTGGGTAATTTTAAGGTCACAAGGAGAGTCTCCATCCATTTTGTACCGTTTCATCCTTCTTTATACTACAAAGTGCTTCACAAAAATGCTACTTTTTGCCTTGTATAACACCTGGTCTGGTATGAACTCCAATGTAATTTGGAGCTTCTTTTTCCTATGGTGATACACATTGTGAATTATGTAAATTATATGCAGACACACACATTGCATTTTCTTAAAACAGGGTGCAGCTGGACCAGCAGGGCCCCCAGGTCCAAGAGGCTTGCCAGGAAATGTGGTATGTGTGCACCAGTGTATTTGTTTTCCCATCTGTGCCCTGATTTCTTTGTTTAATGAGTTCAGTTTTTCATTCCCCAGAGTGTAATACCAAATTCAAAAGTCTGCGTGTTTTGTTTTTTTTTGTAATTACATTGAAAGATCTGGAGAAGCCTGGGAATGACATATCTATGCAAATTATTTCCATGTTCATTTTGTAGCAAGAGGAAGCATGAAGCTGTTTCATTCTGCATCAAATTTTGCAGAACGTTGTTTGCTGCCAGTTCTTC
>VZSV01000267.1:74047-96526 GCA_013398735.1 Nothocercus julius | reverse complement strand
GGCAATGTTTATTGTTTCTCTGTTTTGGTTTCCTGAGCCTCATTTCCATTTGCCCTTCCTTTTGTAAACGTGGCTTCTTGATGAAAAGATTGGATACTTAACTCCTGTTTCTATTATGGAGCATGTAAGTACTTGCTTCTATGATGACAGTCTGGAAATCAATACAGTGGCGCCCTTGAATAGGTAGAGGTTCATCCCCATCATTAAATTTTACATGATGGAGCTAGTCTCTGTAGAAATCTTTCACTAAATCCTACTCCATGCTTCATCAGTGTAATCTTCTCTATAGTGCTTGGGGCTCCTCTGCATTTACACTGGAATAAGTGAAAGCAGCAGTTAGACCCAGTGTTGCAATGTTTGCAGGTACACTGGTTTAGCTCAGTGCTCTCTAAGGCAAAGCTTGTCAGCTGGGCAATCCAAGAACTCTTGAACTAGCTTTCTACTAATTGCTTCTTTACATTTAATTTGACTGTATTAATGCGTCAATTTATTTTCAAACTGGAGGTTGGTATGCAGAGTGAAGACCTTTTCCCATTTTATACTCCTTTGCTCAAGCTTCTGAGTCTTCCTTTGGTTTATTTGCACCTATGAGAACTAGAGTATTTGGGTATCATTTCTATGGGCTCAGAAAAGAAAATAATTACTGCATCAATTCTGTGAGGAGATCACTCCGATCTTGCTGAAGTCAAGTCGATGTGAGATGATGATTTCGCATCATCTTAATATGGAGAACCATTCAGTAAAGCTAAGCCCACTTTTAGTGAGTTATGAAGTCATAGTATTTGGAGCTAAATCACCTCTATTTTGACAAGCAATCCTTTCAGATCTGCCTCAGCATGAAGACGATTGAAAATTAAAATAGATGGTAAAATAAACATAGCTAAGCTTTCCTTTTCATGGATTTGGAGAACATTAGACATAAAAAAAAAAAAAAAAAAAAAAAAAAAAAAANAAAAAAAAAAAAAAATATGTCTTCCGAGACATTTGGCTTCTCTGATACAGAAGTGATGATTTGGGGTTTTCTTGTAATGTACCAGGAACTGCTGGGGATTTCACAGGAGGAAAAATAGTTGATAAAAGGAGAATGAACAAATCTGGGATTAACTCACATTTTGCTTTAGCTGCTCATTTCTTTTCTGTATTGAAAAAAAAAACTCCTTTAAGTACTTGGTGCATAGCCCTTCGGTGCTGTTTTCTGAATTATAGGTTGTCTGAACTGGGAAAGGTAAAACTGTTCCTAATCCTTGAGATACACTGTACTGACCACATTGATCTGTCCACTTTCTTTAACATCAAATACTGCTAAAAGGAAAAATTTAAACTTCAAAGTGCTTTTCTCTCTAGGGAGTGCCTGGAGACCCTGGACTGCCAGGAAAGGATGGAGAAAAGGGAGAAAAGGTGAGTTTGTTCTTTCATGGGTTGCTTTTTTCTTACCTTGGCCATATAAAAGTGCAATTTAAATAACCTGCAATGGAAGCAGTCTGAATGGGAAGTGATTTCATATGTTTATGGACCTCTAGAAGACAACAGCTCTTTAGATCATCTTGTCTAGCCTTCTTCATTACACATGCTGTAAGGATTTCACCCTGTTGTATCTTTCTAATTCACCTAGTAAAATCACTAAGATAGGATTGGAAGCAGTGAAGACAGTGTAACACCTTTATGCAATGATGATCTGCTGTCGCTACCTGACCAGAGTGAGGATTTGGTGTTTTGTGTACCTTCTGAGATGCCTCTTTACCACAGTAAATCCAAAACTGCAAGGAAAATTGGCTTTCATTGGTTATAAAACAGATTTCTACTTTCCTGATAAGCACTTGTAATTGTACTGTTACCTCAGTTTTCTTGTTTTCCTTCGTCTGCTTTGCCAAACTGTTAGCTGCCATCTCATAGCTAGACAGTGAGCTCTCTGCAGTCAGGGTTTTCCAAATTTTTATTACTTTACGCAGTGCCTATCACTCTGGAGTACTGATCTTTAGTTGCTGGAGTATAAGTATAAATGATTAATCAGAAACACAGCTTCATATATGCAAGATACATGTTCAAAATGGGGATGCATCCCAGCCCCTCCCATCAAATAGTGTTACCTGTTACCAAGATCCACCTGAGTCCTTGACCCAGCTATAAACTATATAGTATCCCCAAATCTCTAATGAGTCCCTAAGCTTCAATAGGTGGGACTGTGATGGAGAAGAGGAGGCACAGAGTTCTCCTGCTTGGGATGCCTTTCTGACAATGTTCCAATGCAAATGCTTTTCTTCCTTCATCTGACACCTGGGGCTTTTGAATTAAAATCCTCGTCTGAATACAAATTCTGCAAGGTCATGTGTGAATCAATTTTTTTCTCATATAACTCAGTATATTTTCTCAGTATATTTTGTTGCACTGTTTTCCTTTTTTTTTTTTTTTTTTAATTAAGACAAAAGTGCCTTGAGATGACTTAAAGAAAAGTTTTCTCTTAACAGAGGACTTCCTGTGATACCAATAAAAAATCAGATGAAAAGACGAGAAAAAAAATGCATAGCTTTTAGTTTCTATGAACAGTCTATATGTGTAAATGGTCTTTATGGTGTTAATAACAGGTCTGGTGGATTGTCTTCCACAGGGTGACCCAGGAACAGAAGGAAAACCAGGTGTACCTGGTCCAGCTGGTCAGCCAGGGCCTGCTGGAGAACCTGGTTTACCTGGCAAGGGTAAAGATGGAGAACGGGTAAGCTGATGGCAAGTTCTGCACTTGAGAAGGAAGGATTTGATGTGAGTTGGACACATGTGACTTCTGCGGGGGAACAATATTTTTTTTTTTCGTGTAGATTTAGGCTGAATTATCACAAGTTCTTGTAGACTGAAGACATCAAAGTCTGGCTTGCTTCAAAATGCTGTGGATTCTACTGTATCATCTAAAGGGAGAAAGAGCTGATGCTGTATTTCTGAACATTAAACCTTTTTTAATGTGCCATGTTGGCCATCAAGAATGGAGTCATCCTCAGGGGCTAACCATCATGGATATGTAGGTCCTGTGACTGAAGGAAAAATGCCTAACTTGCAAGATGTTCCCTACAAACATTTAATTCTAGGTTTTTTCTTTAATTTGCTTACAAGTTATCAGTAAAACATTGTCAGGACGATGTGAAGTGATGAAGACCCCTTTTGCTTTGACTGTCTCAAAGGGTAAGCTCCTGTTGGGCTTGTTTTGACTCTTTTCTGATTTTGACTTTGTCATTCTAGGGAGAAAGAGGTCTGCCAGGCTTGCCAGGACCCTTTGGGCATAAGGTGAGCACTAAGTTTATTGTGCACTGTTTCCCTGCATTATTGGAGCCAGAGGAAAAGTTATAACAAAAAGTTGGTCTGTTTTCCACTTTTACTCAACAATTTCCTAGCCTTTTAGAGAAGGGGAGGAGGTTCCTTTTTTACTTTTCCACCATCTGTGTAGATGCACGTGAGCTAACAGTGGTCGCTTCTCATGTTACTTTCTTTTTTCCAGCTTTCTGTGAATTCAACACTAAGGTCTAAATGCTGAACAATTTTTCAAAGCAAACAGTCCCTCATGACCTTTAATCTGTGCAACAAGAGAGACGTTGGCATAGTTTGAAGGATGAACAACACTTGAGACCACCTGTCAGTACTTTTAAGAGTACTTCTCTGTACCACTTATTTCCTTCACCGTTCTCAAGGAGAAAATCTATTATTTCTCAATAGGACTGATGTGCTCTCCTATATTGTAGCTAAGGAAAAGACTAGCTAGTTGATTAAAGATAACAGCACTAATTTGTTCAATTGAAATTAATGTTTTTTCCTTTAAAAGTGCATAGCAAATAGAGAAAGGAGTAAAAGAACAAAAATGTTCTGGGAGCATCTGGATTTTGTCTGAATCTTTAAACAGATATGACAAAAAATCTTTTAGTCAAATGACTGTTTGGATAAGTGAGATGTTCAAATAGACTATGTAAAATGATATAAGTGGAGCTATAGCGGTATAAGAACAGTTCCATCTAAGTCCCATGATTTTGAAATAATCAAACTACTCTGGAATGTTTCCGTTTGTTTTGCTGCATTCTATATAAATGCATTTTACTCCATATATATCTTTTACAGCTCAGAACACAGGCATAATAATAATGTAAGAACTAACACAAAAATCAAAAAAAAAAAGTGCTGAAAGGAACATAATGAAATATACTATTCAATATCAAATGCTAGGAATTTTAACTATGCATGGAAAAATATTATTGAGCTTTTTGTACTGAAATTATGTTCAAGAACAAAATAACAGATAAGGAATCTGCCAGAGTATTTTAACTAATCAAAAGATATTTGGTATAACTGAAGTATTGTTTCTTTATAAACAGAACTTAGTGTAAGAAAAAAGAAAGAAGAGAAGACAGGGGGAAAAAAGAGTAGGAGATATTGTAGACAGACTTTTGGGGAGGCAGAATCCATGGGTAACAATTTCTACAGTAATGGCTGGAAATAATAATAAATAACAAACAAGATCCAAGAATCAACATGAGACTGAATGTCACAACTGCCATACAATCAATAAAAATCTTATTTGATATTTCTTCCTACAACAAGAGAACAGATGTTAAAGTACTGTAGCTCAACACATTCTTTTTCTTTTCTACCCCTCTGTCTGTAATTGCCATTTAACAGTGTCAAATGGTTGTCTGTGTCTTGCAATTTTTACTACTGAAAATTCAGTCTTCTAGAAGTGAGGTCTCTCCATTTGTGATATAGTCTGCTATTCAGAGTCATAGATCCTGTGGGTTATTTGCAAATAATAATAATTGTAGGATTAATACACTGCTGTGAACAGACCTGTCCTGGTAAAGGGAAGGAGGACAGTAGGATGTAACCTAACATTTCCAATGCTATCTTCCCCGGATAAATAATCTGTATTTAGCTCTATTTGCTGCCTACCACAGAAATGTAGAGAAAGGAAAGCTGTAATGCTTAGTATTTTCTCAAACCATGAGCAAGGCCAAATAGCCTGTAGGCATTTTGGAAGTTTGATGTTATCAGCCCAGCAAAATGTGCTCTGCTGGAGGTTGGATGCTGCGTACCTAACTGTGGAGGCTGCATCCCCGTGGTGTACATCATAACTGTGTAAGTGCTGGGACTCCAGGTGTAGGACGGAGGCAGAATTTGTGGCATGATGTGACACTGTCCAACATCTCTGCATTGTCTCAACCTGGTACAGCTTAGAGGAGAGGGCCTGTGCAGGACGTATCTGTGTTACACTTTCCTGTAAATCTTTATTGCATTGCAACATCTTTTTTTTTTTTTTTTTTTTTTTTTTTTTTTTTTTTTTTTTTTTTTTTTCTCTTTCTCTCAACAGTGCACAAAACCTGTCTACTGTTTAATTTCTTCCTTTTGTTTCAGGGTGAGAGAGGAGCTCCTGGCCTCCCTGGGCAGCCAGGAGATAGAGGTGTGCCAGGAATTGGGCTAGCTGGACCCCCTGTAAGTAGCAGCCTATGATGAGGCAAAAAAATGAGCTATTTCCAACTGGTTCCTTGTGCTCAGCTGTGCCAAGAACCTACGGGACGTTTTACTTATTTGCACTGAAGGTGCAAATTACAAACATGGCTCAGATGTCTACATGTTTTGTGAGGGTTCCTGATGCATTTGTTTTTTAGTTGAAAGAGAAAGGCAAGAAAGTGTTATCAGTGTGGTTGATATCACTCTGTGTTACTTGTGACTTTTCTGCAACATCTTGGCACATTGTCTGTGGATGTGATCTGAGATCTGTGCTGAGCCACAACGGTTGGGCTAATGGGGAGATTTAACCTTGCTCTCACCCCATTAGAAGGGATGAGTGTTACACACATGTCAACATCAGTGACACAGCCAGTGCTCTGATAAATTCAAGACCAGGTTGATTGAAGAGCTGTGTTCCAAGAAAGCCATCGTTACCCGTTTTACTGCAGAGGTTCAGCGAGACCCTGAGGCAAGAACCCTCTCCTTTTGAAGCTGTAGCCTTCTCAGTAGGCCACAAAGTGTATCTGGGATTCTGTCCCCAAAGGTTCGGATATTCATGTCATCGAGGTCAGACTGTTCTGCTGTCATGAATGACTCCTCTTGGGATTGTGAAGATTTAAGAGTGCTTCCAAATGGGCATTGAGTGTGCAAGCAAAACATGTTTAGGAGAAAGCAAATTTTAGTCCTAGCTGTAATTGCTAGAGGACTCCAGAGTCCTTGCACTCTTTGCAATGCCTTGTACACCCCCTCATATTATACCTATGTCAGAATAGTAAAGGTAGTTCCTCAGGCAATGTTTCCATCCAGTGGTTATCTAGATACAATAGTTCCCTAATTAGTACAGGAATTTAGCTTGAAATGGTGCGTCAGAGTGCTGTATGATACCAGCTGATAAATTCTAACTTCATGCTGTCCCTACACTTAATACTGGCTTTTTCAACACTGTTTAAACACAACCCCAGAGGTGTGAGGTCAAGCTTTGTTTTGGATATGATACCACCTTGATTCATCCCTGCCTGGTGAGAGTAATGCATCACTTTTAAGGTATTCCTGCAGAACTTGCATGCCTCCTTGTGAGCTTTGTGTACTCAGTTGTACCTTTTTAAGTTGCATCTCCAAATGAATAGCGGACAAAAGCACACTGAACTCTTTGCTTTGACCTTACTTGAAGAATTTGCTGATCCTGTGGAATGTTTTCCCTTGTGTTAGAGGTGGGCGAATACAGTTTGCTTTGGGACTCAGAAGGGTTGTCACATTCCAGCCCAAGGGCTGCAGTTCTGCATCCCCAGGTCCATCTTGGAGGGAGGCTAAGCACGTATTCCCAACAGGGACATACACACTTGGTGCACACAGACATGCACATGCAGCTGTGCATGCTAGCCCTGAGAGAACAGCTGGAGGAGAAGAGCAGGATCAGTGCCTTTATCAACCCCTGTACAAACCTAGCCAGTCATAGAAACATGAATGAGAATGGCTTGATCCCACTCTTCCTCTCTGACTGATCAGCAGTGGAGCAGTTGCTTACTGGGCTTTCTTTTTGTGTTTTAGCCTGAGCTTTGACATTTCCTTTATCTTTCTGCTTCCTATTTGTTTGTTTGTTTTTTTCCATTTAATCTGTCCAGTCTTTTCACCCATCGAGCCCAGGTGAACATCCTGTGAAACTTGCACCTTTTTCTGGCCTTTCCATCTGTACTTTTTCTTATCTTTGTGCTTTGGAACCATCTCTGATCCCAGCCAAGTGGGATGTTAATGTTGATCTCTGCTGCTATTTTGATTACTGGTCTTCTCTCTGTTCACAGGGCCCTGTAGGACCCCCAGGAGACAAAGGGTCATTGGTACAGTATGTCTTTCTAACTACACACAGATTTTATGGGGAAGGGGCAAACTAATTATTTTTTGTTTATTTGTTTTTGTAAATGCATGCTTAATTTGTTTCTTTTTGCCTACGGATGGTATTGTCATGGGGTGGATGACCATCCAAAGCCGTCTCTGACCCTCCTCAATTTTATGTTGTCAACTACCATTCTGCTCTAGTGGTTAGTGAGAGACGGTTGATTCAGGCTTTTGGTGTGGTGACAAGGTTTTCTTTACCTGTCAATACAGACTCAAAACTGGAAACAATATGTTACTGGTTTAAACATTTGTTCATGAAATGTATTTCGAGCCATGTAATTACACTGTTATGTCTTGTAATTGATGAGATAGCTCAGAGGTTTGAAGTTAAGTGTTTTTAAGCATTTTGCCTGCTTAAGTCTTACAGAAAACCTGTTTTTGAGTATTCACAGAACACACCTAATTCACAAATCTATAGTTCTAAAAGGATTCAGTCCATAAGTGTGGATACCGTGTCCAAAAGTCCATAAATAACTGGATACTGTGATCTTCCTATCCCCTAACATGAAATTCAGACACTGTAGCCCGTCACGGCGTGTACTAGCTCAGTGCTGAAGGACTGGCACCTTCTTTTCTCCTCTCTCGTCCTATGGTCAATCATATTTTCCCCTTGTTCATAAACCTGCCTGCCTATAATGAAAATTCAATGTTGTTTTTCCAATGAAAGAATGTAAAGCTTCACTTCAGTAATTCACATGAAGTCCTGTGAGGTACAGAAGTGGCTGGTAATTGTGATAGCACAATATGAGATCAATTTTTTTTTTTTTTTTCTTAAAGTCTCTCTGACTGTAGTTGTTTCTAACAGTCACTTGATACCTGCTGTTCGTTTTACTGGGTCTGTTTCTTCTCTCCCTACCAGGGTCCCCGTGGTATACCTGGTATCCCTGGGCCACAAGGGCCTCCTGGCCATGATGTGAGTAAAATAAAAGCTCAAGAGTGCTCATATCTAACTTTTGTAAAAATCGTGCTCATACCGAACTGCAATCATTTAGTGTTAATAGGATGATCCAAGGGAGATGACCCACAGAAATGGAACTCTCACACATTGGACAGGACATCAGAGGAAAGAAAAAAGTAATTAGGGTGAAGAGTAACCTCAAGGCACATGTTGGAAGCCTTATCAGTGAGACATTTTGAAGTGACACCAGAGAGGGAACTTGGCAGTTAGCACTGGGGAGTGATCCCACACAGAGAATGGATGATCATTAAGCTGTTCAGGAAATTCTTAGAAACAGGTGAAATAAGTAATCTGTAATAATTCTATGAAATAGGACTGCAGCCATTAAAAAGCTTTTCTGTATGTGAGTTAATTTTGCTGCCGATACTGTACGTGGGAGATGACATCTTAACCTTGTCTCAGCATGTTCCTCTAACTCCTGCCATCTCAGCAGGTGAGTCATGGTGCTGAGGAACAGAGAAAAACGTGACAAGCTCCCAGTTAGAAAGCTGACCGCTATCACTGCCCCGCTTTGGCACAGTGTTCAGTCACTCTGAACTCTGAGTGATTCATTCACTCAGGGGTTTCTCCTCTGCTGGTCATCAGCTCAGTGACACAGAAACCAGTTGTGGGAGAAGACTCCTTGGGAGCGACTCAGAGGATTTTGAAAGGCTGGATCTTTGTATTTGTGTTTGTGAATGCTGTGATGTGAAGGGATGTTATGGTCCTTCCTTGGTGCTGCTTTTGTGATGTCCAAAATGGGTACCACTTCTCATGAAGTCCATGCATGGGTTGTTCATCTCTAGTGCAGCTTCACTGAAGTACACCAGTTGTCTTAAAGGATGTTCCTTAGTTTGGTATGGACTTCCCTTAGCATCCGGAGAAGATCTTGTCTTCTACCCTCCTGCTCATCTCCTAAGACACAGTACTTACGGCATTAGTATTCCTGGACACCTCATTGTGGAAGAAAATACCTGTTGTCTCCATTACCCCTTGTCCTTGAGCAACCTGTCCTGACTTCCTCTACAGTTTTATACCTTAGCTCAGATGTTTCAGTTCTTTTAGCCAAGAGATCATAAACAGGAGATAGAATAGAGGGATTTATTAAAGATCTGTTGTGTGAGGAAACTGGCTTTTCTGAATTTCCTCTGTCTCTGCTCAGATCATTTGTGTGCCGACCTATGAAAGTGTTGAAGAGCATCAACCTGTTTCTGGTCCCTGCATTACAAATGCCACCATTTTATGAGTGTACAGAGATGACTACTTCTAGGAAACTGGGAGTTAGCCAGTCCTCATTCTAATTAACCCAGGAGGAGTGTTGCCAGGAGGTCGAGGGAGGTGATCCTGCCCCTCTGCTCAGCTCTGGTAAGGTGGCGCCTGGAGTATTGGGTGAAGTTCTGGGCTCCCCAGTACAAGAGGGACATGGAGCTTCTGGAGAGGGTCCAGCGTAGAGCCACAAAGATGATTAAGGGACTGGAGCATCTATTGTATGAGGAAAGACTAAGTGAGCTGGGCCTGTGTAGCCTGGAGAAGAGAAGACTGAGAGGGCATCTTATCAACATGGACAAGTATCTGAGGGGTGAATGTAGGGAGGATGGGGCCAAACTCTTTTCGGTGGTGGCCAGTGACAGGACAAGGGGTAATGGGTGCAAGTTGAAACCCAGGAAGCTCTGTCTCCACGTGAGGAAGAACTTCTTTGCTGTGAGGATGACAGAGCCCTGGCACAGGCTGCCCAGAGAGGCTGTGGAGGCTCCTTCTCTGGAGATCTTCAAACCCGCCTGGCTGCCACCCTGTGCCCCGTGCTCTGGGTGTCCCTGCTGGAGCAGGGGGGATGGACTAGATGGTCTCTAGAGGCCCCTTCCAACCTTAACCATTCTGTTATTCTGTGATCAACATTCATTGATCAGCTTTTGGAGAGGCAGTATCGCTGTCCTTAAATCTTTACTTTCCCACACAGAAAGTTACACTACCCTTGCCATATTATGGTACTTACAAAACACATCCCATTACATGAACTGTTTTGACTGCACTCCATATGTCTTTAAGAAGTTCTCTGTATTCTAGGCAGTTACCTGAGAAGTGATTGTACCTGTGTTTCAGGTTATGTAAATATAACTATACATACTTCAGGGCATATTTTAATGTTTCTTGATAAAACAGCAGAGATACCTAGTTAGACAAGATCATGCATTTGCAGCTTTTTGATCTCTGCTTTCGTTTATGATGGGTACAAAGTATTTTGGATTTTTCTTTTGCGCTCTTCTACATCTATGTAGCATTCCTGTGCTCTTTGAATCGTCCCTGCTTATGCATCCTGTTGTGTCTAATAGTGTGTTTCATGAGTTAGAGAAAGCTCTAATTTGAAATGCTAATATCAACTTGCAATGTAATTTCCAAGCCAATCAGCAGCAACAGCCTTAGTGACTTTCCTCAATGTCTTGTCTTTTGCTGTGGCCTTTGCTAGTGTATTCCATGTTTGTTTTTCTTTTTTCTCTGACATTACATATTTTTTTAAGTCATATTTACATATATCAGGTCACTGCATTATTTTTCCCAATTGCACACTCATCAGATGCTCTTGAAAGTGTGTCTTCTATAAGTTGTGATCTTCCCTGATGCTGTCAAATCAGAGTTGCAGCTACATTTGCAGAGATGGAATATTAAATACTTGGGTTTGACCAGAGTTATTTCCCATAAGTGAACAGGTTAGCTTTTACTTGCATGCATCCCAGCCTCTTTCTATTGCCCCAGAAGCACCATGATTTTTTGTTTGCTTCTTTGTGTTTTTTTCCAATGGTGCCAGGTCACCTTTTGAAACATGCATTGGTAGTTCGATCAAATGTCAAAGATGCAGGATAGTATCTTGTTTTATTAAACTTTAGATTTTGAAATTCCTTTCTCAGGTTCTCAGTACAGTTGTGCATGTTTGCCTTTGTTCTAGCATGAGATTTGTTTTTTATTTGTATGAACTGCCCCACAGAGTTCATTATATCTATCAGTCGCTACAACGCTCTTCTTCTAGGGTAAAACAAAGAACTGGACCTGTTACCATCTATTTTTCTTTCTCCCATGTGTAATATTTTCATGTCTGTAAATTTGCAAATTTGTTTAATTAGCTGAAGTCCCACTTTCTAAAGCCTAACAAATGCCTTCCATGGGCTTCTGTATGGTCTTTCTACTGTTTTTCTTTGTAGCAAGTCTACTTTGCTCCACAACAGGACTATTATATATCATTTCTACTTTTATGCCCTCAGTTCTTCCAACTATTTATTGAACTTTCCTGTGGGGGGAAAAAAATCAAAACTCATTTTAAGATGGCAATATTTCCTGTATTGAGTATTAAAAAAACATAGCCTTTAGTGCCTTCTTTGGAGAAATTGCCCAGATCCATATCATGCCCTGAGAGCTGCAAAATATAATTCTGGAAGCATCCACACTTCTGTCCTTGTCTGCAGGAGGAGAAAATATTTCAAAATGCCTACCTGGTTCTCTTAAATTAAAATACAGTCTCACTAAGACATTCTCTTGTCCTACTGTTATTTAATAGAGTCTTTCTGTTTTTTGATTATGCTAATCATAATTAACATAAACATTGAATTAATTCATTTTAAAATTATGTTAATTATTTCTGGTAATTAAGTTCTAGTATTCCTGGGAAGGTAATCTCCTCCTGCATTTATTTTTATAATTGTGAAAACTCTGCAGATACATACATTAGTGTTTTTGGGTCTGAAAAGTAGAATTTTCTGTTCCATGGTGAGTTTATTCATCTAGTTAGAAAGTCAGAACCAATGAGCCTTTGTATTTGCTTTAAAGTTCGTACACCACAAATCAAAGCATGCTTATCAAACCTCTTGCTGATTTTTTATTCCTACAAACTATAACCTGCTTAAGCTGTTGCATTTTTTTTTATTTAATTGCCAGTCTTTTAATAGTACTTCACTTTTATAAGTCTTCAATTTTACTGCGTGTATGACTGGCTTCCTTACAAGCATTTTCTTTTATTTTCAAATCCATCATTTATCTGAGCACTGCTGTGTGATTGGTCACATGCAAATTCTGTCAGTGTCCAGGTTGAGGCCGTTCCTGTGTGTGAGATCTTGCAGGCACATTGAGTATTCTGGATTCTGTGCATCATACCTCTTCATCTCTAACTGCTTTTCCCGTCACTGATACACTGCAACAGTCTTCCTATTTGATGTTCTACTTTATCTCAGCTCCTGTTGGCTATAAAACTCAACTGTTTTTCAGGAGTTTATGAGGTTTTCGAATGATGGTCATTAGTTTGGTCTGTGCATCAACAGCTCTTTTCCCTCTCATGCTATTCAGCCTGTCAGATGCACTTATATCCTGCCTTCCTTCTAGCATTTTCATTCTACTCTGAGCAATGCTTGCAGCCTGGCAATAGCTGAGAGCTTTTTTTTAATTCTGGACTTCTATATTCCAGCAATCCCTCCTCTACTTTGGACGCTGTTTCCAATTGCTGCCTGCTCTCTGATAATGCAACATGCTGAAGTGCCATCGTTCCATGCCTGATTTATTAAAGTTGTATCAGACAAGAATTCTTCAAAAGATGTTTTCCTCCTGCAGTCTTGTACCTTTCGACAATTTGATTTTTCCAGGATACCCAATGTTTTTCAGATGCATCAGCCATGGCACATAGCTTGATTTCTCAGCTTGGCTGATTTGCCTCTGTTAAGACACCAGCAGCTCCTCAGCACACAACGTTCACGCAAATAGCTCCATCTCCTTTTGTCTCAAACAATTCTGTTGTCGCACATTTAAGCCATGCTTAAATCTTTCCCAGGATTTCAGTTTTGGATTATACCATCTTCTTCTTTTCGCGTGTCCCTTCCTTTACTCTTCTTTAAATAAATCTGCTTTAAATATTCAAATTTGAAACCTGGTTCCATATCATGCTTCAGATCCCTAAACAAAAGAACTGTAAGCAAGCTCTAGGGTAAAAATAGTTTATTTATAGCTATGCGAAAGACACTTCTGAATTGACTTTTCTGTGTTTGGAAACATGTCACAGTCTTCTAACTAATGCATTGCTTCTCTGTAGAAGCATCAAAAGTAAAAGCAGCTGCAAAATTTTATCAGAATTCCTCAATTTCTCCAAAAGACAATCATAGAGAATTATGAATGGAGAATATCATTCAGATCTTATTTTCTTATGATTCTCACCTGTGGTTTAGTTCCTTAGGAGACTGGAGTTTTATCCATGGACTTTCAATAATGTTTCAGTTCCACTTTAGCTGCACTGCAGTTCCTGTTCATCAAGTCGAAGGTTTGTTATTCACTTAGTGTTTAATGTGGACATAGCAAGAGAACACTCAAAGTAGTTTCAGATTTTCTGTCTTGTGGCAAGAGGTATGGACGGTAAGTTTGAAGTGAAACACAAAGAAGAATTTTGCATTTGTCCTGTATTTCTAATTGTGGTGTGACAGGTTTTCAGGACTGTGCCTGTAGGCACACTCAGTGCACTTAAGTCTTTAATTCTCTGTGTGGCCTAGAAACTCCCTATCTAGTTGTCTGAATAGATAACATGTAGGACTGATGGGAGAGTGGATATCAACTTGAGACAAAGTGATTGACAGAACTCTCAGCCTGCTTCCCAGCAAAGCATCCGACTGATTCTTAAAGGTGGAAATTTTGAACAATCTCAGAGTTTCCCCTGAGGAGATCCTGCTGAGCTTAGTCTCATTGAGAGACGCTACTTGTATGGTTCAATGTGTTGACTAGCATTCTGAGCAGAGAATCTGCTTGCCCTGGAGGCTTCCCCAGGTGGTTCCTGCTGCATTATCGATCAGACTAAGCAGAGATAAGAAGTTTGTTTTTTTTTTTTTTTTAAAAAAAAAAAAAAGTAAAAACCTTCTGCAGATATAAAAATGGTGATGTAGAACATGCACGTAGTTACAAAAGCACATATTTCGTATGTAGCATAAGATAATCAATAACAATGAATCTTGCATGTGCTGGAGTAGTCAGATATGATCATGAGCCAGCTGGACGTAAGAATTCAGCAGAGACTCATTGTTTGACACTCATTCTGTAGATAAGTAAGATTCAAAAGGGAGCAATTAAGAAATGACAAAGTAATGAGAGAATCCCTTTTAATGATGCCAGTATTTGAAGGACTTGATTGCTGCATGCAAAGACCTGTGGAAGTGATGCTCAGTGACAGAAAGCAGGAATGTGTCGTAGTCCAGAGCAGTCCACAGTGTGTGAGAACAGTCAGGATACTGTCATATAATAATCTCACAGACCTTTCTTTCTGTTGATCTGTAGGGTCTTCCTGGAAATCCAGGGGAAAGGGGACCTCCTGGAAAACCAGTACGTGGTTTCGTTTCTCTGTTACATCTTCAAATGCTGTTTTTCAGCTGTGCTTCCGTTGTTCCTTTTATCTCAATTCCTACCTGCACACCTCACCTCTGGATAGCAGTTCAATGCATTTCCCCTGCTGTTCTTCTTGACAGAGCAGCTGGAAAAACAATAAGAACCTGTAAGGGGTTATGGTAGAAATGCCTGTGATACTTTTGGATCAGTATGAAAATAATTGAATGCCTGCATAAAAAAACAATGCTTTGACGGCAAATTCTTAGCACCACTCTGGAGTACTCTGTGCAGGAACTGCATTTCCTGTATGTGAAGAGTTCACTTTGTCTTAGGTATGACATAAGAGGGTTCAAAGAGTGTTGGACAGGGCAAGAAAAAAACAAGTATCAGTCGATAGGAAATTTTCTCATACTTTAATGCCTTTTAATGTTGCCTCTTATAACAATTTTTTCATTCTACAGGGTTCCTCTCCCCTGCTCTCTCCAGAGGACATCAATCTCTTAGTGAAGGTGATCAGCTTTAGAAGAATGGCTGTGGATTTTACTTGTTTGATTGATTCAAACCTGACTAATAGTCTGTGGTGTGAAAGTGTCAAAGATACAAGTGCAAAGATACCTCTAAACAGCCTGCCAGACCATGAAACTTGCAGATCTCCTATTTGCACTCCTCTTGGCACATTGGAGCATGTGCTGGAGATGAAATTCAAGAGTTCTCTGACAGTCCAGAGGGGTGGCACATCCTACAGGGATCCTTTCTAGAATGTTGCTAGAATGTAAACCTCTGAGACTTTTTGAGCTCATTCTGAGTCAGTATTTGATAGCTGGATGGCTGCTGACTATAAATCTTTACAAATTTTCATGGACTGAGTTGGGAGATTTTTAAGCAGTCTTGGGACATGGCAAGAAATCCTTTCATATTGATTAAAAGAAGCTACATAATTACTTTTTTTTTTAATCAATCCCATTAACAAAAGGAGCATTTTAGGATTGCTACAGTGAAATGTTTTTATGCAGAGCTGCCTTTCTCAAACCACCAAGCATTACTCCAAAGTTTACTTTATTGTATTGTTTGGGATTTCTGATTTGGACTCTATTAAAACACTAGTTCTTGAGTGCAGGATGTTAGTTTGATGTTCCTTTGCCATCTTCCATTGTTTATAAAATTACATTCATACACTCTATGTTTTTGTTTGATTATTTTTGCCTTTTTTTTTTTTTTTTTTTTAATCCATGCTTGATAACAGCTCTATAGACAACAGCACTTTGAGCCCAGGTGATGTTAGGGTTCTGTTGCTCTGAGTGTCTTATAAACATGTTATAAAGCAGAAACTCTACCCTGAAGAATGTATATTGTAAATATATAAAGATGCTCAGAAAGATAGTTCTCTCACTCTTTTAAAATAGAACATTGCCAGAGCTGGAAGTTGGACCAAGATCTCTGAAAAACCACTCTGGTCATCTGGTGACTGGACTATTCCGTCCTTTGTAGGCAGGGTTCACTCCCTTTGCTGAAGGGAGCCTGCCTTTGAAATAGAAATGTCATATTCTGTCCGTCCTTCCATCCATCCTTCCTTCTGTCTTATCAGTAGAAATGTAAAAAGTAATATACCAAGACAGTGCTTCAACAGGTATTTTAAAGAGGGAGGTTGTAATTCTTCATGACAGAATATGGCTAGGACATTAAAATATTTACTTTTCATATTCTCCAAGCTCTCCTTGGCCATGCTAGTTGATGAATGATGTTTCCTTTCCAAAACACCCTGTTGGACATTATGCTGTACCTGGGTGTCCCCTAACAATCTGCCCTCTGTGCCATAACTGAACTTTTTCACACAGTTGCAACAATTTATTGCAGCTTCAGGTAGACTTGAAGCTGCAGTAGCCTTGAATCTTTGAAATGGAGCTTTTGTTGGTAGTCTTGGTTTTTGGCTGTCTGATCTCCCCGTTAGGAAGAGCTTTTCCTTTGTTTCTTGATCCTGAATGGTGACACAGGAGTTATCCAACACATCTGGTAAGAAATTCCCCCTGGGAGTCTGTGTGAACTCAGAGCTGACCCTTGCTATGTTCCATGCTACAGTTCTACAAGTCAAAGTGACCCACATGCCCCTCATCATAGTTGAAATGCAAAGGCCTATAGGCTGTGCTTCTAGCACCATACTGCTATATTCATCCTAGGGTCTGCCTGGCCTGTAAGAGGCCCTCAGTTTGTTCATTTAGTTCTCAATGTTACTTTTCCCTCCTAGGATGTGTGCAGTGACTGTCCCCCTGGCCCACCAGGACTACCCGGCATTCCAGGTTTCAAAGGTGATAAAGGTCTCCGAGGACCACCTGGTAGAGATGGCCAGGATGGAAAAATGGTAAGAGAGCTAGAAAGTGTGGCCATACCTTGGATGCATTCTAACTTGTTTTTTCTTATATTTCTACATGATTGCTTTCTTTTGCAACAGCAATGTGCTGAATACTTCACAGATGGCTGTGGGTCAAAGGGCTGGATATCAGCTTTTGGTAGGGTAGCTTTTAGTAGTATAAATATCCTGGCACACTTTTTGTGTGCCAGAAATTTTTCAATCAATCACGCTTCTCATTCAGAAGGAGAAATGGTGCATGTGTTTAAGGAAGAAGAGAAAGTGGTGACCAAAGAGCAAGTGGAGTGCGCTCCTGAAAGTTCAGTGATCATTGTATGGATTTTCTGTTGGCTACAAGGATGCTTGAGGGGAAGAGATAGAATGACTGCTGTTTCAATGGCACAGATTTTTCAGAGGACTTGAAAAGAAGGAAGGGGTATAATGGTTCTTAATAAGTGATGCACAGCAAAATTAATCTCTTAAACTTTTTTGTAGGGCATCAGGACTGGGGGAGAGGAAAAATGCTGAGTTTCTACTATCCAGAGATCCTTTATTATTCACATTCCTAGCAATCTCTTTTTTTTTTTTTTTTTTTTTCTTTCCTCCTGTCCCTGATCCTTGTGGATCTCTCTTCCTTTCTAGATTCAGCTCTCTTAAGTGGATAAAAGAGAATGAAGAAGCCTATGATGTAACTGACAGTTTGACCAGTCTGTCCATGATTGTTCTGTGCATTCTTGCTCACTCATTGTCCATGAATTTCAGTTACTGAGAGAAATATCCTGAGTTCCTGAGTGTTTTTTTTTTTTTTTTCTTTATCCTGGAATACTTAGATTTGGGTTTTTAGTGGATTTTTAAATACCCTAATACTTTGTGAATCTAGTTTGACAACTCTGATATAAAAATCCTGTCTTTTGGGAAGAGAAAAGAGAAGCTAAGGTAGGAAGTGAGGGATGCCACATCCCACTTGAACTGCAGGGAGAAATTTGGAAGAGGAAAGTACAGTGACTACTGCTGTTCCAGGAAACCCGTCACTTCTGTAAAAATCCCCAAAGGGAATGTTACTACTCCAAGTAATCGGGATGTTGATGATATCGTACTGTGCTCGCCTCAGTATGTTCAGTTCAAGGCTCATTCAGAAGGGGCAGTCCTGTAGACTGAATCCTTTCATGACACACTGCATATGGTTCCCCTCTAAATCTTTAGCTTCCAAATAACCAGGGCTGATGAAATACAATAACAAAGACTTTTCCTAAAGGTTAGCCCATTTAGGAAAGACCCGCTGCATATTTAGGGGTGCATAATGTGCTGATGAGCTTGTCTGATGCCATGTAAGAAGAGGACTATATCCCACCAACATAGTGTGTGTTGGAGCACGAAGCAGTCTGTGATACTGAGCCCTTTTGACTCCATGGTTCTAGCTGTGAGGGATCATTGCTGACTTGTCTTCCATTTCTGATCACCAGGAAACTAGGATATACCTCTACCTCTCTTTATTACAGGGGATTGCTGGTCCCAGAGGTCCTGCTGGCCTGCCTGGACTGGATGGTGCAAAGGTTGGTTGTTCTTTTCCCCGTTGCCTAACCAAAATGTTCTTGTGATTCGTTAGCGCATTGGAGAAGCAGGATCTTGGTGGCATCCATCCTTCTATAAAGGGATAGGACTTACCTGTTAGCTAGACCCTGCACTGATAATTTACTGGAGTGAAATTTTGTCATAGGTGCTTAGAACCGCACAGTTTCCCATATGGATGATGTTTCAGTTAAATACAGTCTTTTCTCATACTGTCCCTCTATTCATAAAAACTCTCCTGATGAGCTTCATTCTAGATGTTGAAATTTTGAAATTCATAAATTCATTCCTTTTTTTTTTTTTTTTTTTTCGGAAGCTAAAGACTTTAGGGTAAGTTTCAGTTCAAATCAGGTGAGGAAGAAATTAAAGCCTCAGCAGTAGCAGCTCTGCATGCCCCCCTCCTTTTTGAATCCTGTATGCTTGAATCACTTTAAATTAAAGGTGATGCAGTGGACTGCTGGGTTCCAAACACCTGCCACAGTTGCTTTATCCACAGGCTCCAAGTGTTCATTGAAACATGCTATAGGAAGAACAGCTCATTTCAACTGCATGCTTCTGCCTCACAAACATCAAGCTTGCTATGTCTGAAGGATTTTAATAACGTAATATTTCAAGCTCTTTCCATGAGTAACTCTGTCATCAGTCTGTTCAGAATGGCAGTGCCTGCTTACAGTGAAAACCTTTACAACTGCCTAATGTGAAATAAATCAAAACAGATCAATGGAGGGAGTGATAAGGTGTGTTCATCCTAGTGCACAGCTAGTTTTCCCCCAGACTTGCCTTCCTTCTGACTTACTGTCTAAAACAACATCTGCTGTTTCAATATCCTTGTATTTGCACTTACTAGCATGTTTAACAAGTTATTTCAGATTCAGAAATTAATTTTACATCTTGCAATTAAAAGTATGGGAGTCATGGGAGAAGCAGAGTCTCAAAAGTAAATACACATTGCTCAAAATGAGAGTGCACTCTAGGATAAAATTTGCAAGATGACTAGCAACCCATAGTTACAATACCAGGTAGAAATCCTAAGCAGGATTTCTGAGATACGCTTCATCTTCTGATGCATTCTTATATACTACGGAGAAGATGGAAAGCTGGGTAGCAAGAATGAATATTTAGCTTAAATAGCATCACTTTTAAAGTGCATATATGAATAGTATTAAATAATAGGTTAAAAAAAAAAAAAAAACTTGAGTAAATAGATGAAATAACGTTTTCAAATATTAAAATGACTTACTCTAGAACCTCTCAAGAGTGGCAGACACAAAGACAGTGCTCCTGTTTGATTATATATGCAGAATCGCAGAATCCTAAGGGATGAAAGACCCAGAGAGCTCTGGGTGCTTTTGAAAATGGTGTATGGTCCCTAGCACTACCATAAAAACTGATATTAGGCACCATTCTGAAATGCAACAGTGGAACTGCAGATCCTTGCTCTAGCCACATGACCAATTTCTTTCCTTCTAGTAAAATGAATCGTGCCTCTTTTACTTGATAAATAGCATCTCTTCTTTCCTCACTTGTCTCCCAACTCTCCTGCAATGAACCAGAGTGTCACTTCTATAGTCAGCATTATGCATTAATGTCCTGTGCATTGTTCAGGTCATAATTTGTTCCCCATCATCTTGATATTTTTTTTTTGCTGCAAGATTTTTGCTGTAAGATTGCTATAAGATAATTTTTTCCAAGTTTAATACCATCATCTACATACCACTTAGTTGTCTCTCTTCTGTTGCTGCTAGAAGAGAGAGGGAGAGAAGGGCACTTTCTTGATATGAATTATATGACTGAACCTTGAAATGCTTTATTGTCCCTCAAGGGAGAGGGTATCACTACCTCACTCTATATATGTATATCTGCACTAGTCTGGATAATTCCTTACCAAAGAGACCCATTTAGTTCAGTGCCAAACAATCTGAGCGTTTTTAAGGACTTGTAGGTCTTCTTCATGTCCAGGAGACCACAAATATTAAAAAAACAAACAAAAAAATACATCCCCCTCCCTCCCCTCCAAAATGTATGCTGGATATGATCAAAGACCCTTTTTTCCATGTATCTGGGCTCTAACATCAGCAGTGAAAGTCTGGGAAAGAGTTTAAGAGGAGGGCAAGCAGGATTCAGTCCCTAACTTCTTTGTTTGATGCTCAAGTGTCCAAGTGCTTACAAGATGATTAAAAGTGTGATGCAATACTGAATATATGTGACTTTCAGTGGATTTTTTTTGTTGTTGTTACCAGGGTGCTAAAGGAGACCGTGGTACGATTGGGGATGCGGGAGAAAAAGGAGAGCAGGTAAAGAGTACACTTTCCAACAGTGCAGTAACTGCAGTTCTTCATGAGAAACTGCCATGGTGTTGGTAGAGGAGTTCCATTTCCAGAGGCAGAGCCGGGAAATAGGAGGTCTTCACTGTTCTAAACCTCAGGTGCCCATCCAGATGGGAATACAGCACTGCTGCTCAGGCTCTGCATTTCTTGCAAGACCCATCTCTGTCTTGTGTTGGGAGAGTCCCAGATGATACTTCCTCATTTCTAGACTGAATGCATTCAGTTCTCTACATTGCCCAGCCTGCACTCATTTCCTCAGCTAATGTGTAGATGAGAACCAGGAGATGAATCTTCTGGTGCAAGGAGGTTCTGTTTTAGGAGAGTCTAAAACAGATGGGTGCAAGGAGGGTCTGTTTTAGGAGGAACTGAGATGCCAAAAGGAAGAGGACTGTCTAAATTAGAGTAAACGTTGGACTTAATTGTGTCAAGGGCTAAGCCAATATTTCAGGGTGCAAGCCAATATCTACAGTGAGATTTGTAAGATATTTTAAACAGCTTCTGATTTCCTCCCTGAACTCCTACCTTGCCTTATTCACAATGTTTGTTCTCAGCTCCTGTTAGCATACAGCATACACAGTAGAAAAAGTACACTGTAAATGTTGCAAAATGCATACTTTCAAAACCAAGGTTTTGCTCTAAAAAACTATAGTATCTTATCTCTTTATAACCAGATGTCTGAGTATTCTCTTATTTTGATGCTACCACATTATTTTAGCTCCACTAAAGAGGTAAATAATGCATAAATAAAATACGTGTTCATTTTTCAGGGCCATCCTGGAATGCCAGGCTTCACAGGACCTCCTGGAAATCCTGGTCCACCTGTAAGTTCCTCTGGTACAAAGCAGATGCTCCTATATTTTCCTTATATCCTGCTCCATATGGCAGAAAGGGTCATTCCCATCTGTTTATACATCGCATTCGCGTTTTTCAGTGGGTTCCTAATGGTCCTATGAATGTCATAGAATTGCCTACTCATGGTAATTGCTATTTAATATGTCAACCACTTTGCGTTTATTGCTTCATCTCACTCTGTAAATTGATGCTAAGTTTCACTGTATCTATTTATATGAGACAATGATCATGAAAGCCCTTCCACAGAGACTTCTTTGTAACATGTATATAGGTGTTTCCTTATCCAGAATAAGTAATCAGTCTGCAGCTGGCAGATATAACTGTGTTTCTTAGTTCTCAGTTAATATACAGTAGTATGAAACTGGATTATCTCTAGTTTTCGTAAGCTGTGGGTTATTTCTGAATGAAGAATCCTTTCCCATGTATATCTCTCCATCATGGTCCTTCACATTCCACATACTCTCTCCACAAGTACAGTATGATTCTTCTATTTCAAGAAGCATAATGCTCATGTGATATTGCAGAAGCAAGGTTAAAATAAGTGGCAGTCCTGCCCGTGGCATCACCACTTACATCCTCCAAGAGCTGTGACTTTTTCTTAATGAAGGGCTTTTCAAGTCTTTGCCCACAGTCATAGAATCATAGAATGCTTAAGGTTGGAAGGGACCTCTAGAGATCATCTAGTCCAACGCCCCTGCACACGCAGAGTCACCTACAGCACGTGGCACAGCGCTGCGTCCAAG
>VZSV01000267.1:25201-64039 GCA_013398735.1 Nothocercus julius | reverse complement strand
CTCCTCCCAGTTTGGTATCATCAGCAAACTTGCTGAGGGAGCACTCTGTGCCTTCATCCAGGTCATTGATGAATAAATTGAACAGGACTGGGCCAAGGACTGACCCCTGGGGGACACGGCTAACCACAGGCCTGCAACTAGACTCTGCGCCACTGATCACCACCCTGGTGATCTTCCAATCTTACTATTCTTGCACTGCTGGCATCACTCATGAACATATAGTGACTCTGCACAATGCTGGCAATGAATAGGAAGACAGAATAGGAGACAGAAATTATTATTTCTCCAAGCTAAGCCATGCTCTTTTGAAGAAGAGATGTCTGGGTTTTGGATGCTGGAGGGCAAAGTACTTGTTTTCCTTGTTCTTCATGTGCTTTATTTCCTCTCTAATAAAGAATATGAGATATTATTTTGAATATTGCCAGTAAAACCACTGTTTTTTTTTTTGTGGTCAGCTCCAGTGCAGTGAAAAGCACCTCTGCATGGTGAATTCAGAGGAGAAAGGTACAGGGTGCAGAATTTCATCTCAAGAAACTTCAGACAGTGGAGAAGATCACCTCATGTTCTTTTATGAGGAATTAGAAGAAATAGGTTGTTTTAAAGAATGATTTGACTCAGTCCAAGTTTTCTGGTGTCAAAAGAATGTCAGATTCATCAAATCTTTACAGCACATCTCCATTCCCCTTAAAGTGCATGCCTTAGATGCTTAAAAAGCAAAATGCCTGGCACTAGGACCCTAAGTCAGATAATAACCCTGAGAGAATGGTAGGCTTTTCTGAGGAGTGATTTCCAGGTCCTGGAGAGAGGTCACTGGAGCGAGGAAGTTTTCAAATGTAAGAGGATGTGGAGAGATCTTGAGATATCTGTCAGTGAACGCAGGACGCTTTCATACTGATCTAAGAGTTGCCAAAAGCAGCTACAAAATGGGCAAAACAGGATTGTCTGAACAGTCATGATTTGTAGCTGCCATAGCAGGTACGCTCACTCATACAGAAGAATCCCCTGTATGATAGTGATGAGGAAAAAGAGTGCTCAGTTTGCATGCCCTCTTCAGACTAAGCAATCTAGTTATCTCACCTTTTGTCAGAAGATGGGGTCAGCCATGCAATCAGAGATGCAAAAGTTACAGGGTAAGTGTAGAATAAGAGATCTTACTCTGTAGTCTACTAAAAGGAGAGGAGCCTGGACCATGCTGATGAAATCTCTTCCATTGTAGAGTAAGTGGATATCTTTCATTATAGTATATTCTGCTTCACTGCTTTTCTTTTCTTCTTTTGACCTAGGGCAAGAATGGGTCACCTGGACCTGCAGGAGAGCCTGGCCCAGCTGGTAACCCAGTAAGTACCACAAAAGGACACTCATGCAGCAAGCAGTTGTATCAAGGAGAGGTGACTGATGAAGTATAGGAGGAGAAGATTTTGTAGGTGTTCACAGTCCCTCAAGTTGCTATCTGAAGATAGGAGCTAGTGACTTGCAAGGTATTTCCTGGACACAAAATCAGGGAGCCACTGGCTATGTTTCTAGAATTCAGCTGCTAGTTGACTCATCATTTTTTCCCTGCAAACACCAAGTTTTCACAGAGAGAGGAAATGATTGATTACCTCGTGCAAAGAAAAGATCGACATGCCTCTTCTTTTTGAGTGGATTTCGTTTTGTCAAGCAGAGACTGTTGCAACCAGCAGAGAATTGTCGGAAGGAAGGAGAGAGCCTTGGGGTATTGGCAGGCTGTCACTGAGGAATAGCAACAGTAGAGAAATCCTTCCAAGGCGTTTTGGTAGAGAGGAGGCAATGGGCAGTAAACCAAGATCATGGAGCAGAACAAATACCCCAGAGGCCATCCTGTGTAGAAGAGCAGCATAGTAATGAAAATCTATAAGGACAGTCAGGAAGATTTTGTTTGTTTAATTAATTAATGTACTTTCCCACTGTGTTCTACCACTGAAAATTATTCAAAGTTCAGCAAATCCATGGAAATGAACCTTTGTGTCCTATTGAAATCCTGAGCTTCACCCTTTTGGCCTCTCGCTGCTTACCCAGACATTACAGCTCACTGGAGTATTAAGATTCAGAGACAAATGCAAAGCAGGAAGAGTATGAAAAATTGCAGTGGGGCTCATTCTTTGTGTCACCCTTGCATCACCATGAAGCAAACTCAGCCTAATGATGGGCTTGTGCAATAGGTACATTTTGCCTTTCCACACATACCTGTCCTTCTAAGCTGTTGCAGAGAAGCAAGCAACAGCTTTCTGCATGGGTTGGTGATAACATGTAATTGTATGGAGTCTCTCAACCTTTCTGCAGCCAAAAAGCAATGCTGCTGCTTTCTTCTCCTGGCCACAGCTTCACCCTACCTTTCTGGGGTCACTGTTGTGGCCTCTGCCCCTTTGTATCACTTCTGTTGTCTTTTCAGTCTCCATTTCTTCTTCTTATCATGCCCAGCCCTGTTCCCAACTCCTGTTGCTGCTTATTGGCTTCCTGGGGTAGATGTCTCTTCTTTGCTGGGCTTCTATGGCTCTGAAGGCAATTTTTAAAATAATCACTGTGTTATCACATTACCTAGGCAGTCCTCTAATCACCTGGGGACTCATCAGGCAGCTGTCTGCACCAACTCAAAACCAAGGTAGCCTTTGTTCCAGAGGATTTTCAGTCCAGAAATAGCATAAGACATTGAGAAATGGATTAAGTCAGATGGGTGAGAAAAAGTAAACAATGACAGTGCCGGTCAGCAGAACAGACAGTGGCTCATTGGTACTTTTCTCTGGCATTAAAATGAATTCTCTCATAAAGGTTATTATGAGAAGGACTTATTTATTCTGTACAATTGTCTGTTTATTTGCAGTCTTGTCTGGAAATACACTAATTTCCTTGGCAACATACCATGGTGTGACAAACCAATATATAATATTTCCATTTTAAAAAAAAAGAAGAGAGTTGTGGCAATAGGGATTTCTTTTCCATCTGACAGACCGCTTCACTACTGATGAATTTTAATCACAAGGACACTGGGTAATAACTGCCAGAAAGCTACTTTTGTACTCAGCTCATTGACAGTGAAAGTACCACTTCTTAATACTACTTAAATCCGCATATGGAAGTGCAGCCCATCTCCTGATATCTCCTAACTTTTCTGGGTTGTGTGCAATGTAGTGGAGCTTGGAGTCCTTGTGTGCCTGAAAGCCTTTGTGTTCATCAGATTTGCTAGAGCTCACTTTACAGCAGGCAAGTTGGAAATGAAAACAAATTTTACTCCAAGAAGTGAAAATGTTACATTCTGCATTAGAAAATGGAGGACAATATTTTGAAAGAAAAGCTTAAAATAAAAGTTTTCAAAAATATGAATAGGAGAAGGTTCTGTTTCCTAAGCTGATTTGTAATTCCAGATTTGTAATAACAACAAAAAAAATTGCCTAAATTTGGCATAAGATAGGTGGTGGAAGTTTTTTAAATTGAGTGTGTAAATAGCGGCAAGGGAGCAGCTCAGAAGTTATTTCTCTGTTAATAGTATTCTCAGATTCATGCATTGTGACCATCTGGGCTGTCTTCCCTTTGTGCATTACAGCTTTTCTGTGGCTGTGATGACACCTTATAAACTGTGCAGCACAAGAACTATCCACCACACATGCCTCCTATCACTTCCATAATTGTCACTTCATTTTCATCTTTTCTTAGGGACTCTATACAGCTTATTAATAATGCAGGCATGGTGTTTGCAACCTGCTTTTCTAAATGACTTTTTTTTTTCCATTCTTTGTCATTTTGGGGAGTCCTACTGCTATAGTGAAATTTCACAGTCCTGGTGTATCTGTAAATGCATGTGCTGGAAAAGAGATTTTGGAGAAAGAACTGCTAGTATCTACTTCATTTTTGTTCTAAGGGTCCAAAAGGAAATAAAGGAGAAAACGGAAGCCCAGGGCTCCCTGGTTTTGTAGGACCCCGAGGACCACCTGTAAGTATGTGTGGGGACGCATTATAGCCACTAACTGCCTGGTTTAAGATGTTGAACTGACAGAGATGGGACACAGTCATCTTTAATTGGGTTAAAAGGTATAGTCAGTAGATCTAGCAGATCCACAAGCAATACATTTTAGTTTCAAAGGAAAACTTCAAAAAATAGCATTTTTTGAGTGCAAACATCTGTAATTTCATTTACTGAACCAGTACCCATCAATCAGTCTTTGTAATGTGTGAATTTATTGAGCTGATGCAGTAGTCTTAATAGAAGTATGAGATGACTGCTTACTCAGAATATCTCTCTTCATGAACCCGAGAAAAGCTATAATAATACAAGATGCGGTTGATATTTTATGTCTGAGAAAAATTATTTTGTTGCCGTAAGTTCAACATTCAAGGGCCAGCAAAAGAGGTACATTGCAATTAAAATACTCAGATATCTCCCAAAGTAATCTAAAAAAAACCCCACCTGTACACCTGAAAATATCACAGCCCTGAAATCCAATATCTTGGATCATTCTAGGACTAGCAGAATATGTTGCATTTCACAAGGAAGCTGGAAAAGGTGAATACTAGGTAAATGTTTTTCTTTGTGGCCCTATTGTGACTTAAGATGATGAGATATAAACATTTTCATGTGAATTTGGAAAAGCTGAATCTGTGTGTTTGTGTTTGTGAGAGAGAGAGAGGGAGAGGGAGAGGGGGAAAGAGAGATTAGAAAGGGAGTTTCATGGTGGAAAGTGGAGAAAGAAATATTTTTCTGGAAATTAATTTAAAGCAGCAAGCATGGTAGACATTTAAAAATGACATGGCACTATGGAATACTTGTGTAAGTCTGCTACTGTCTGTGATTATATACTCATGAGCAGAACATAGGTGGATGCATACCTTGCATAGGGCACACGTGGATGTAGGATACCCCTGTGAAATTTTGTTGTATGCAGGAAAAATATCACCTGCACATGCACATTAGAGATATTAATTCTAAAAATAAATATTTTCATTCATTTATAGGAAAGTCATGAGAATTTTAGCAATTTCTAGTTTGATACTTCCTTTGCTTTTCCAGTGCAGTGCTTCAGGATTATAGTGATTGTTTTGTTTTTTTTTTTTTTTCTTCTCTTTGAAATGCTAAAATACAAAGATTGTAGTGGTTGTTATCTGTTGATAAGTGCAGGCTATAGAAAAAAAAAGTAATAGGGTACTTGCTTAAATTTAGGTAATTTGAGATAGTTGGAAAACATGCAAGCTGTCAGGCTGAAAGTTGTTTTATTACAGGGGCTGCATCCATTATCTCAGTTGGTTGTAATATCTTCCTCTTACATCTTTAGACTACTATGGCTATAATCTTTGCACTGATTAAGGTAAAGAAAAGACTGACAAGACTGACAGCATTTAGTAAATCAGCCAAGGTAGATTTTAGGCAACTTTGTGAAACATACTTAAGAAAAATGAACAATTTGTACTGAAAACAGGAACACATTTTTAATGAAACGTATATCCTGATCTCAGCTGGTTCTGTAAGAATGACTAACTGCTTCCTTTCATTTAGAAACATTTACATGATATATGCAGCTTTACTGAAAATGCATTTTAAGGAGCTGCCTTTCCAGAAGATAACCTACAGCAATAGTCTAAGAATAAAAAGCCTAAACCCACTGCTGTGGAACAGAATACTTGTGCCCCAGATGGAATTTGAAATTCAGTCTTATTAGTTAGAGTCTAACATGTCACTCCTTGCAATGCTATGCTAAATTCGCTCTTTTTATCTCTCAGGGAGAACCAGGAGAGAAAGGTCCTCCAGGAAAAGAGGTAAGATAACTCCCACTTGTTTCAAAGTAAGACTGCGGTCTCAGTAAAAATGTCACGTATTCTACCTGGATTGCAACAAACTGATTTTTTCATGAATTGCTGATACTTGAGAGAAGTCAGAGAGCTCGCAGGCATCTGGGGGATAAAGAGCAAAGTATTTTCTCCCAGGTCACAGGATTCATTGCAAAACTGTGAATAGCACTTATATGCTCACCCTAATTTTGTTGCAGGGCATACCAGGGAAACCAGGCGAAACTGGCTCCAGAGGAGAGAGGGTAGGTTGGAGAGCATCATCAGCATTGTTTTGTTACTCTGAAATCAAGAGAGTTATTTTGGATCAAAGTTGGGAGGAAGGGGTCATTCAAGAGTGAAGTGTGGCCTGTAGGGATCTGCCATGCTTCTCCGTCCTCCCATCCATCTCTTTAATCATCCTGTGTCAGCAATAATTTGTAGATCATTTGTAATGCACCAGATGTTGTATTCAGTAACTTTGCCAACTCAGCTATTTGTGTTTTGCTGTCCTTGGAAATCTGAAGTTTCTTTTTTATTCTGTGGTGGTAACGTTGCCTTTTTCTCTTAGGGACAGCCTGGCATCAAGGGTGAAAAAGGCTCTCCAGGAGAAAAGGGGCCTCCAGGTGATCCAGGAATACCTGGTCATAAAGGCCATCCGGGACTGATGGGTCCTCATGGACCTCCAGGAGACATTGGGCACATTGGACCTCCAGGTCCCCCAGGGCAGCCAGGCTTTCCTGGACCACGGGTAAGACTGACAGATAAGAGGTTTTTCCAGTAATATTGTTGTCATGGTGTGCCATCAGCAGGATGATGCCTAAAAAAAGACTGTAGTGAGACTGATTGTAACACACCCTTGCAGTGGTCTCTGTAGGGTGGGAGCATTTTTATCTGCTATCTGTCTGTTTATAATTAAAAAAACAGAGCTAAAGTATATTTTAAGGGGTGTGTTATTGGGGAAAGAACAGTGTGGACACAGGTCTGCTAAGTGAACTTTATTTGAGTGTATGTAGCTACTGCAGCAGCCTTCTGATGCAGCAAGTGATTAGGATCTCAAACGACTGACTGACTGCAGTTTCTGTGGTGTTTTGCAAGATGAATGTTATTTATAAATTCTAATTAGAGTTATAAAAGGAAGAATTCTTCCAACATAAAACTGCTGCTGCACGGGTAGCGTTCCCTGTAGTAGCGTGGTTAATGACTTCTGTGTGCAGTGTTGGATTGTACTTCAAGAGGGCTGAGCAATTCAGACCTGTAGCAAAGGCTTCCAGTCCCTTACTCCTGAAATAGCTTCTCTCTATATGTGTGTTAATGCATAGCTGTTTGTATCTCCACATTTCTTTCCTCTCCTTCTCATTCTGGTTGTAATGAGACAGAATGCTCAGCTGTGGAAAGGTCACCAGTTTGTTCCTGGAAATCTTGGAGTCAGATCATCAGAATTCATGAAAAGCTATTTTAGTTCAATATTCTTTTTTATTCCTTTTTTTTTTTTAAATGGGAAACAATGCAGCCGTTGAGAGTGTCTGAGGGCTATGTATGTAGAAGAATGAGAATTACTACTTACACTAGTGAAACCACTATAAGCATTTTGAGGATGAATTCTGTCTTTTGAGATTACCTTAGGCGGATATACAAAACAGTAAAATAATCTGTGATGTAAAGTTGGATAAATTTTAGACATTCTCCATGGTTCAAAACACCAGATTTGATGAAATTCATGGTGAATATGGAGACATAATGCAACTAATAGGGTTAAAGCTCCAAATGATACCTTTTTTAAGCCTTCAGAGAATGCTCTGATCATATTTACTTTTTAGGATATTCATTAAGAGCTTTCACAAATGGCTAGCAGCAGTGACAATTTCTTTTGTTACCAGTAAACATCATTTTCTCATGCAAAATCTCTGTTTGGAAGAAGGCAGGAAATGGACAAACTCTGTACTTAGCAGCAGTTATATAAAATATGTTAAAACTGAAATGTCTTTTAGCTATTTAGTAAAATCTCCAGTTCTTAATGAAGAATAATTTCTGAATCTGAAGATCTCACAGGCTTTCTGTTGACATAGAGTACTCATGCTGCATCTTTGTACATTAAAAGGAGTGAAAAGAAACACTTTCATATGGATGGTTTGATCTGACAAGAATATTGATTGTCGTTTGACCAAAAGTATTTTCAAAATTATTGCAAATTCAAAGATTAATTTTAGCCAAGAAAATTGAAAGTATATTTTATTTGAAACATCTCACTTCACAATTTCTGAAGGAAAATGTTTGAGCTTGTCATCTCAAAATGGTTGCATTTTAAAATACAGCTACTTTTTTTTCTTTAAGTTACTCAAAGGAGTTTGCTTGCTCTAAACCTACTTTTTGTTTTCCCAGAAAGCTCCAACCCAAAATATCCCAGGCTATCAAAGTTACTTTCATCAGTTTTTCAGTTGAAACACCCAGAGCTGTTGCTCACATAGCACTGAATGTTGATGGAATATTACAGCAGTTCAACAGCATTATTACACAGAAGAGCTGAGAAAGGGATGTGAAGGATGCTTTCCCTTGGGAGGCTGGGTAGGAAGTCTAGGACAGGCAGATGTATTGACTCACTCATATTTATTTTTGAGCCATGTCAAAGATGAATCCTCAAGCTTCCTGACTCCTTTTAGTATCCTGAAATCAGGCTGGAACTTTTATTTACTTAGAGGCATGGGTGTTGCGTTAGCAAGCTGGATTTTGTTGACCCTGCATGCTGAAAGAGTAGGAATTTTGGATGTTTTGAGATCCTTTACGCTTCCCCCTTCTTTCAGGCAGTCTGTGCAGTGCTGGGTACAAGTAGATGAAGGAATGCAGCCCACTACGCCCTTCATTGAAGGCTTCATTTGCTCCAAGGACTGTGATTATTGCGTTTTGTTATTACTGTGATTATTACTCTCCAGGGGGAACCGCCATCTCTGGAGACTTTGAGGAGGCTAATCCAAGAGGAGTTAGCAAAGCAGCTAGATAGTAAGTAATTTGCTCTGGGAATCTGATAGGTTGATCTGGGACTATAAGAAATACTGCTATAGCCCTGGTTGTGTAATTGGCATGTGAGCCTGTCCTGCTTGTAGAAGGCAATGTTGAGATAGGTCTGCCTGGAAAGAGGAGATGGGTAAGATGAAACATATTTTGCAAGTTTTAGCATTCCCCATGCTTAAAGTTGCTAGTAATAGCACTTTCTCTCTTCATCAGGCCAAAGACTTTTCCTATCCTAATTACACTGAAATTGCTTGGTTGCAGACTCATTACTGCAAGTGCCTGGGTAGAGATAGTAGGAAAAGAGAAGCTACAACTTAAAACAGAGTGAGCTCTGAAAGAGAAAACAGAGTAAAAACTCATAGAAGGACTGTGGGCTCTGGTAAATGTGCTTGTTAGGTCCTAGCTGGAGGAGAAGTGGTTCTGCAACATCCATGCACATCTGTATCGGGGAGAAGGGATGTAGTCTGCTACCTCTCTCAAAGTATGTGAATATAGGGCCACTGCTGACCATATCTATGATGAACTGTAGAGTTGTATGTGGAAACCTCCTCACATAGCTCTTGGGAGAGCTGAAACATGTCCATGGGCACTTGCCTCCATGCTAAAATCATGGTGAAATGGAATGTTTCCTGAAATCTATCAAGATTTTGGATCAATGAGCAAAACATATAAATCTATTCTCCCTCCCTTTTGTAGGATATTTTTTTTTGTGGTTTTGTGTGTGTTTTAAAGCTCTCTATATTGCTTTGTGTTCGAATCTGGAAGCAGCAAGTAGTGTGCCTGAATGGAAGTGAGAGAATATGCTGACATGGAGAGCTGTTGCAATTACAGTTTCTGAATTCACAGCCAGAGATGAGTACACTGGGTTTGACTTCCTATGTGTAACAGCTCAGAACAGAAAAGAAAAAATTCTTCCCATAGCATTTATTATGTGTAGCAGAAGTGGTGAAAGTAAGTGTTTCTTTTCAAAGCAGCGTGGAACGAGTTCTACAGACAGCCACCCACCACCTATACAAATAAAAGGGGAAAAAAAAAGAACACTTCTGATGTCATGGACAACAGGATGAGAGAAGTGTATAGGGCTAAGGATGATACTCAGAAGACATACAGAAAGTAGAAAAGAGAAAGTTGATGCGTTGATGACTTACGGTGAAGGACTGTGTCAGGATAACAGATTAGATGGCCCTGAAAATCTGGTCTTTGAAAATACATGGGGTTTACTGGGCTAGTAGTTTTGGCTCTCTGTGCACTGCCTTTCTAATCCAAACAAACAAAAACTTAATTTCTCTTTCTTCACAGCAAAGTTAGCCTATCTCTTGGCTCAGATGCAGCCAGCACATGTAAAAGCATCCCATGGCAGACCAGGACCTCCAGGTCCCCCTGGAAAGGAAGGACTCCCAGGAAGAGCTGGTCCTCCAGGAGAGCCTGGCCGGCCTGGACAGACTGGGTCTGAAGGGCCACCTGGACCGATTGGTCCCAAAGGTGAGTGAACTGTAGTTATTTAAAAAAATCTGATGTGATGTGTTTTACCTCCTATACTTCAGTGCTGACACTGAGTGGCAGAAATAGCATATTGAGGTATGGCAGTTCTGGTGAAGAGCTGGGAAGTGGAGCAGACTGAAAAGGATATTGTTCTGGGTATTTTTAAAGGAAACAATTCATACTTTTAATTGCTTTTACCTTCCCCCCCCCGCCCCCTCCCCCTTTTTTTTTGCAACTAAAAATCATTGTTTTGAAAATCATTGTCTTTTTTTTTGAACAAAACTACCCCATAGTTTCCCAGATACTGGAATGTCTAAGGTCTAATCACTGTCACCATTTCATTTTGCTGTGGGTAGACTTTTCTCATATCTCAGTGATGTGAACAGTGAGCTGAACTAGCAGCTTTCGTGTCTGTTTGTAATATCTGAGTGGTCCTCAAAACCTATGTGTTAAAAGTAGCAGTCTGTTTCAAGCAGAGAGGTTGTGAATGTGACCAGCAGTTGTAGAGTGTATTCAGCCTTCAGCCAAAATTGGAATGGTGCATATCTTCATCCCTGCTTTTGTCCTACCTCAGAGGTGTGAGCACTATAGCACTGTTATGAACTTTTTTCTTTTTTTTTTTTTTTTTTCCCCAGTAATATTAACTCCAGTGTGGATAGAAGATCTGTTGTAATATCCTTTAGTTATGTAGATCATGGTTATCAATTCGTTGTTTTTTCTTCCCTTTTCTACAGGGGAAAGAGGAGCAAAGGGTGAGAAAGGAGATACTGGTGTTGGTCAACGAGGTGAAATAGGTCCTCCAGGAATTCCAGGTGTGTTTATTCAGAAGCTCCCCAAACCACTATTACTCAGAACAGTTACAGGAACAGAGATATGTTAGATAGACTGTCAGGATAACACAAATATGGGATACATAATTTCTCTAGCTTCTAGCCCAAAAGGAAGAAGTATATCATGCATATCCCATCTGGCCACCTTTGTTTCCCCAGACTGTCTGAGAGGACTGTACAAGAAACACTTCATAACTCCTTGGGCTGCATTTGGCATACAGGCCCTGCAATACCTTAAAATGTGATCCCACCGCTTTTCTCTCACAGTTGTCTCTTGCCTCAAGCTTCCTCATGCCCACATCCTCTCTTCTAGAACTACATGTCAGTAGTTGGCCATTGCAGCTGCACACCTCCAAGAATGGGATGGCAGAGGATCAGTGCCTGTAGTGGAGCTGTGCAACCCAAGGGTGCCCTATGGGGTGGAGGACTTGCTTTCAGAGGAGCCATGCTTGCCACATGCTTGTAGATAGATGTAGGCCAGATGCCAATTTGTGGGAGCTGATGTACTGGTGTGGCTGCATATCACTGCAGTGCTCAGCCTCATGGGGTGCCACTCACCAAGGGTGTTTTGCTTTTATTCTAGGCCTCCCAGGGGAGCCTGGCTATGCCAAAGATGGGATGCCAGGATCACCTGGCCCTCAAGGTGAAGCTGGGTTGCCTGGTCTCATGGGCCCGCAGGGACCTCCAGGAGCCAATGGACAGTGTGACCCTTCTCAGTGTGCCTACTATGCAAGTCTGGCTGCCAGGCCTGGCAATGTCAAAGGGCCCTAGTGTGCAGGCTGTATCCCCAGACTTGTTTTTAAAACTTGAATTCAAGAAGCCTGCTAAGAGCTGTCAGATATCTCCGTCTTCCTTGGGAGGTCTTTTAGGTGATTAAAGCCAACAAATGCTGCCGGTCGGTCAAATTATTTTTATTATAATTATTATTATCTTTGATGTGACATGTGGCTTTGTTTTTGTTTTCTCTAACATCAGGGCTTATTAAAACATTAAAACTAATTGGTTTTTTTTTTGAAGAGCATGAGATGTTGATACATCCTAGTGCTGCTTATGCAGAACAATTATGGTGCTTTTTTTTCTTTTTTTTTTTTTTTTTCCTTCTTCCATCTCTTACCTGGTTAATTCTTTCCAAGCTTTGAAGCTTTACCCTTCACCCTTAAAACTCAAAATGAGTCCAGCACTGTGCAGCCCAGGGCATTATTAACTGTGAGACACAGGCTGACTGAAGGATTGTTGATGCTAAGTGCTGTCCACTGCAGTGGATGTGTGGCAGGCAAGGCCACATTGGGGAAGAGGTCTCCAAGGCATTCAGCTTGGAATGAACAGTCAGCTATGGACAGGCAATCCGTGTTTCCCACAACAGCTCTGTTAACTTTAATGTTCTTCTGCTTATAAAGGACATAAGGTTGAACCCTATAGCAGCCACTTTTAATGGGATCATGATGGATCTCACAGTAAGGCCTGAGGAGACTACAGAGATAATTTACATCTTCTCACTCTTCCCTTTGGAAGAACTTCAGAAGACAGAAGGTTTGTTCCTAAGTGCTGGGGTTTACCTTCTTGCTCTCAAGGAGATGTCTCTGCAAAAAGCCTTGTGTCGGCTCAAGGATACTGAATCCCCTTTTCATTATCAGTGCAAAGACAACTCCATTTTCATCTGACTTTGCTTCACCCAAGAAAATCAGCCAGTAAAGCACAGAAAGTCTCCTGGCCTTAAAAATCTCAGGATCCCAAGTAAGACCCAACTGCACTATATATAATCCAACAGGACCATAACTTGGCAATGCTGTGTGTTAGAGGGTACATGAGAGGTTGTCGGCTGGTCTAGGATAATGTTGGTCTCTGATTAAGTGATTTAGAGCAAAGAGCTGTTCAGAAACCCAATGGGTCAAGAGAAATTGTGTTGGAGACTGGAAGCAAAAAGTCAGAAATGCACCCTTTCTCTAACTAATAGCTAAAATCAGCACAGGAATGCAATGGTAAAATAAAAAAGAGATGAAGCCTGAGAAGAGCTTCACAGTGGGTGATTTGTCAGTCTAACCCTCTGGCTGAGACGTGCCCACGAAGACACCAAGGGATAGATCTTAGAGGTGATCAGGCCTGGGATATATGTGCCAGCAAGGCACCTGCATTTTTGAGACAGTTCTGCACTAAGCAGTTTGTGTTGGGAGACTGAAATAGCGAAACTGATACAGAAACCAAGTGCTGAATGTGTTTAGAAATCTCGTGAGGTCATTTAGAGATAGAAGTCTTCTATCTTTAAATACCTTATTGGCATATTCAGCGCATGGCACGGTGCTCCCAAGCTGACCAAAATGAGCAAAAGTCACAGCTATCTACAACCATCCCAGAGTCAGACCTGCTGGCTAAAGCCCAGAGCTAACCATCTGCCTGCCTTGGAATTTCCTCCCATCCTGTAGCAGATAACAAGGGCCTCCACTTTACTGAAAAATAAAATTAAACAGCATATTCTTGTGCCAAGGTTAAGGAAAGTCCTATGTAGATCTCAATGGTGCTATTTCCCATGCAAATAAACAGTCTGCTTTGATTTTTGCTGTGTAACTTGCTATGGAAAGACCAATCAAACTGAAGATATCAAGAAGTGAAAAGCCTATTGCTCGCAAGTAACTCTCCGTGCTATATCTGTTACTGTACTGCTGCTTGGACAAACCTGCTAGTATTGGGCAAGCATGTTTATCTCATTGTATTTAACTTCCAAGTGTCATCTAGAGAGATTTCATCCTTCCAGTGGTAATGTAGAACATGTTTCCTACCCTAGAGACACCTTCCAACAAGTCATGCAGTAGCACAAACCATCATTTGGAATAAATACAAAGGGAATGAGCAGGTTTTGTAGAGATCAAGCTTGTTTATTGGACCATGTTAATGTGATATTTAATTCCTGTCATGACCGTAACTCCTCAAATTTGGTACACTGTCTTTTAGCTTATATGTTTGCACGTGACATATGTAACAGGCAATGTACTCAAGAACACCGTGGATTGGGTAAATACATAACAGTGTTCTTATTAAGAAAATTTCAGGATCTTCTACCTCTATGAGGTGGTGCAGTGGGATCTAATTGAAGATTTGTGGATTTTCTGGAAAGTCTTTTGGAGCTTTTGCCGAGAGGTTGTGTTAGGAAAATGAAAGGCAACCTTCATTCTTAATAGTAATTAAAAGATCTGAGAGAGCAAAATACAAACTGCAACTTCTGCAACTTCTTCACCCCCAAAAAAGAAGCACTGCCTAATTCCCTTTGCTCTAACATATACTCTAGCATATAGTTACTCATCCAGTCTCTTTTGGAGGACACCCTTGATTGTCTCTGTGCTCTGATTTTAGTAGGTATCATTTCCCTGCTTTTTTTAAAACTGATTTTTGGCCAGTTAAATGGCATGCACTCAGCATATTATTTTTTTTGTTGTTGTTGCTGAGCAGAGTTCAAGATACATGCTGCAAATCCAGATCAGGACTGGTGCTAAAAGCTACTCTTTCAATAGAGATATAGCCATCAAAAGGACTTTTATATTTCCATCACATCTTATAGAAGTGAACCCCATGTGACAAGGCTTCAAAAGGTAAGAAAGGAATGTGTATTTGCAGGACTACTGCCCTGTGAACCCAGGCACCACAGGCTGCAACACTTTCTGCTTTAGTCTGTGTGCAGGTATTTGCAGTCTTTGGAAAGGGAGCTGGAGACTGCTTTCTAATTTAGATCTGCCATCTGGGCAGAGACTAAACCTGTAAGTAGAGCCCTGGGCATTGTCAGAAGCTGCCCTCCAGAAAATGCAGATGCCTTTGTGCCTGTGCAGGTGATCAGATATGGTAGGAGGAGGCTTATGTGGCAGACAGCCTTGCAATCTGCCACGGGACGTGATGGATCAGGGCAGAGATGTGGTTCACTTCTCTGTGAAGTGAAGCTTCCCCCTCTAATAACCCTCGAATAAAGAGAATGCGGCTTTTGCATCTCAACACTCCTACCTTTCCAATAAAGGGCTGGTACTTCCTGTTGTTTTTTTGTAAAGTGCCTTGAGGTCTACCAGAGTGATGCATCTAGTGCAGGACAGAATCACTTCATTTCACTGAAGAGTCTATTCATTGACTCTTAAGTTTAAACCCAGGAATTCATTGGTATTTGTTGCTGGGTTTTCCTGGCTAGCCCTGTGGTATGAGAGGAAGAGCTGTTAAAATTGCCTTAAGGAATGGGGCAATATATTATTTACAAATTACAAAGGTGCTAATGATGTATGAGTTTTATGGTGTCACAGGTCTTATTTTTTAATTGTGTGAATTATTGCAGTTGTAGCAAACAGACCATTATTCGTTTTTTTCCTTGGCCTATCAATAAAAATGCAAAAAAAATTATTTGAGGAAAATATTTCTTTTTCTATTAAATTATTTAAAGGTAAATATTTGTGTTTTAAACTGAATTAGTTTCTTGGAAGCTGCAGCTGGGAATGGATTATTTTCCTTCTTTGACATTTGCAAATGGCTCTTTTCATTACAGCTTTGGATGCTGTTTTACTGACCTGTTAGCATTTCTTGTTCTTAATATGGGAGAACTAAACTGTTTCAGGTTGAACTTTGTTCTGCCTGTTTATTTGGAGATGTGCAGTCACAGCAAGACTGCTCTGTACAGAAGTAAAACAAATGTGTGTTGCAGCTGCAGTAATAAATGTTGCAGCAACAGCTAACCCCAGGCTTTGTGCTCTGACCACCAAATTGTCTGGGAGATGAGCACAGCTCTGAAATGCTGGGCACAAAATTCCCTGCAGAGAGAATTTACTGATGGATCAGTCTTTTAAGGCAGAAGGGGCCAGGACTTGCTGTCTAGCCTTGGCTGCGTAACTTTTTGGGAGTGTGCTAGGTGCTAGAGACACTGACAGAACTGGTAGATATGATTTTAGGACCTAAAGGTGGAATGACAGAGCAAGTGTCCGGAGGAAGATGAAGCAGTGCCTTGAATGGCATGAGATGCCTGTGTCTAGGTAATAAATCCTATATTCCATTCTACAGTGGGAGTCACTGTCGGGTCATGGCATCTGAATTTAGGGGCTTACCATGTGAGTTGTAGAGCTGGGAGGTGGTTGAAGTAGTCCTAAAATAGACAGCTGAACCTCTCTCTGAAGTGCCTTTCTTGAATTAACTGCAGCTCTACTGAGCAGGATGGGAGCCTACTGGTAGATGTATTTATCCCACCATAGCTCATTCAGGTTCACACAATGCTGGTGTGGGGATAAACAAGCTAAAGAAGATGAGAGGTTTGGTGTTGTGGAAATAGCAGCCACATAGCTCAGAGGGAGAACAACAAGGTTATGGCATGAACCATGACCCTATCACCATGTCCTAATGCCTGCTACTAAGTTTGGTAACTGTGTGAAACCTGCAGGGAGGTACACAGGATCCATAAGATTTTGCTTTTAACGGCCTTTTTGCAGGTGAAGTGAACTAAGAAAACGGAGTCTGCTTAGCTTCACAGGTCTGGTTTAAACCTAGAAGTCACAAACATTGATTTTTGATGCCTGACGTATGAAATGGGAGCAGTTGATTAGAAAAGCACTAAGATACAATGAATATGAAACCGTAGTTGCAGAGTTGCTTTACAAAGCAGATTTTCATTGTAAGTGGTAACTTCTGAATCACTTGAATAGCTTGATTCAGCCTTGCTCTGGCAATATTTGGATTGGAGTTGGACTGAACTGAGAAGAAGAACATGCTGCTGGGTCTCTAGAGATATTGTGCACTGAAAATATAGGCCCTGTGTTGTTATTTTTTCATTTTGGATTATGGAGGTTATGGAGAATGCACAAGGGAACAATTTGATAGAGGGATATTAATCATGTTCTAAATTTCCTGAGGAGGAAGCAATCAGCATCAGGGCAAAAAGTGCCCTGCAAGTCAGAGCAGAAAAGCACCTCCTACCTTGATGAAGGAAAGTCTGGGATCAAACACTATTTCTGAAAAAGTGCCCAGGGATAACAGTGCCCAACATCAGAGTAACATCTCACCAACCTTGGTTTTGGCTCAGCATCATGTCCTGTCTGAAAGGCTCAGGTTCTGTTTGGAGAGAGAAGCTTGTAAGCAGAGGGCAGACACAGTAATTCAATTTACTTGTATATTTGAAAATAAATTTTAAGAAATATGTTTTTCCCCTTGAGTACTTTGGGGCTTGACCCCAAAGTCTGAAAGTCTGCAAGTCTGAAATGGTTTATTGCAGTTACTTCTTCAGAGCTCTCTTGATGGGAGCTGAGGTTGAGCTACTTTTATAGTAAATTGTGACATCTGTCATTTCTGGTCAGAAACTGATCCTTGTGATTGAAAATGTCACTTTTCCTTAGCTGCTCTATTGATCTCAGGTATGTTTTTTTTGTTTTTGTTTTTGTTTGTTTTTTTCCAAGTCATTATGCCCATTCTTATCAACAATAACCAGACATTCTTAAGTCCTGTGAATTGTTTCATGTAAAATCTCTACCTTTTCTTGGTGAAGCTAGCACAGCCTTCAGAACACTTTGGTGTGTTGTTCGTGGCATAAATGACGATCCTGAAGAACAGGGAAAACCACTATCAGTGTCACTAGGATCTGTGCACACCATTGCTCACTCAGCTTTGATAATGTCAACTTGGTCCCTCGTGCCAGGTCCTAGCGGGAAGCACAGCAGGCCTATTCCAGCCGCCAGCATCCCCAGGAGCCTCATGATACTGCTGGGCAACAAGCAAGTGTTGCTGTTTTATTTTACAGATGGTGAGGATGAATCTGAGGGAAATTCTGGGACTGATTCCAAAAGGGTTAGAGAGAGATTTTGTGCTCCCAATCCAAATGAGGGGTGGAAGCCAGTGCGCAGCAGCTCTGAAAGTTTGTTTTTCAGGACTAAAGCCAATGAAGATCAGGAGCGACTAAAGCGCAAGTCCAGACAGTTGAACTATGATCCTGAAATACCCTGATCAGCTGTTTCTGGATTGAGGGCTCCTAACATTTACTGCCCAGCTGTGTGTCTGCACTCCTTGGTGCTGAGACATAGGCTCCCCTGCCAACTCAGCACTGTTGTGGCCTGGGGAAATCAGAGCTAAGCTGGCTGGGAAGGCAGAAGTGTCCTCCCCGTTCAGAGATCTGACCTGGTAGATCTGCTTAGACTGTACCTACCATGTGCTGTCTTTTGTCTCCAGCTGTCTGTAGGAAGGTCCCTTTCCTTGAAAATAGTTGTAAATGGTTGTCCTAAATGTCTTCTATTTGAGTGTCATATGCATTAGTGCATGAAGTAAAAGAGGTAGGTTTCTTAGTCTGTAGCTACACCTACAACCTACAGTTTTCTCCCTGAAGGAGAAGGCGCTGCTGTCTGCATAGCACGCTGTGCTGGATAGCTTGGGATAAATATGGCAGTTTCCATGTCTCCTCCCAAACCTATTCCAGTGAGGAATAAAAATGTGCTTTTTTACATGCCAGAGCTAGATTAGCACAAGAAAGACCATATTTACATGGTGCAGAGGTTCATAAGCTTAGCCGGAGGAAGAAGGACTTCCAGATTTAAAAATTGATTCTTTATCATGTTTACTTAACGTTAAAGGCACAAACTGTCTTAAAAGCAGGACTTGTTCCTGGTTCTCAGGTTCCAAGCTGCTTTCTAGGCTTCTGGCTCTTCCTTGCCCCACCTACCATGTGCTTCATCTACCCAGCCCTGCTGCTTCCATTGCAGTCTCCTGGGATGGTCCAATATGCAGAGACCACCAGATTTCTCAGACAAGTGCACCCTGGGCACATCTATGAGGTAATATCTGTGCATGAGAAAGATTTGAGCACACTTATGGAAAGCACGGGCAGAAAAGTGCTGTTTTGCTTTCTAAGCATAGAGGGATATTTGCCACCAGCCCACTGAATTAAGCAAGGAGTGCAGCCCAAAGAGGCAGTGCCATAGACAGGGAACTGGGTTTGTGTGTATGCTGCAGTGCCAAAAAGGGAACGCCTGATCAGGTGAGAATGGCCAGTGTTTGCTCAATGGGATGTATCTGAGCAACCTACATGCTGTGTATGTGTGTTGTTAACGTGCCTGGCCAAGAAAAGCTCACGGAGGGCGAAGAACCTCAGAGGATTGCTTGTGGAGGGTGCAGCGCTCCACAAGTGACTGTCCGGAGCTCTCTTCAACGGGCCATATTTTTGGAGGAAGAATGAATGCAGCTGCCTCCTTCAGATGTACCTCCATAGGCCCTGATCCACTGTGGAGGTGCCTCACAGAGCATGATCCAAAGTATGAAGGGAAGAAGAAACTCAAGATTTCAGGCAGGGAGCTGGCGTCGGTCCCAACACAGCTCTTTGGCATGGAACAACTGCAGGTTCTGGAGATGAGTCCTGAACGGGAGAGCTGCCTGAGGTACCGCATGGAGCTGCTTCCGCGCGAGATCAGCCACCTGAGGAACCTAACCCTGCTTTACATGGATTCCAACAACTTGAAGAAAATCCCTGCTGAAATCGGCATGCTCACTCGCTTGGAGAGGCTCACTCTCAGCAATAACAACCTGAGCTCTCTGCCCCCAGAAATGGGGGCACTGCAAAGGCTGCGCAGCCTCCACTTGGCTAACAACAGCCTCACTGAGCTGCCTGTTCCTCTCTGCCATCTGAGGAGCCTCACCTTTCTGGACCTCAGTGACAACAAAATAAACACAATCACCCCTGATATTCAGCATCTAGAGAAACTGGAAACATTGCTGTTGCTGTTCAACTCGCTGGAGAAACTGCCAGAGGATGTCTGTGTGTTAAGGAATCTGCACACGCTTTGGCTGGGAAACAACCATCTCCGGACCCTGCCAGCAAATTTTGGTGATCTGGTGAACCTGGACTGGGCATACAATTACTGCTCGTGCAACTTTGAGGGCAATCCACTGGAAAGTCCTCCCCCTGAAATCTGCAGCAAAGGCCCTGAAGAGATCAGAGACTATTTCTCGTCATTTCATGATGCACAGAGAGAATAGGTAATTACCTATTCCTGGTGTCAGTGACTGAGATGGATTTATTCCATACCAATCAATTGCATGAGCAAAATTGGTTTCAGATGAAAAAGTTTAGTCTGCTCACTCTGTAGACCTCTAAAGCTTCCTCTGTGATGGAAAGTGATTTCTCTGGCTATCTTTATGACACTAGTACTGAATGGTGGTGTTTAGATTTCAAAAACTATTTCAGAGGCAACTCTAAATCTTCTTATTATTTATAGTTGCATAGGAAATGTTGTAGCCAGGAAATTAAGCCAGAGGAAATGGACAGTATCTGATCTGAGAAGGTAGAGTCATGTGAATGTATCATGGAATACAGCAATGATATGTACTATTTGTTTGTGTTATTTTTGTGTTATTGGTCAGTGCGTGAGCCTGAACTTGAATTAGCTGCAAACTGAGATTCACAGAAGTGCTTAGATGAAAACGAACAAAACAAAACAAAAAGTGCTTTTGGATTTTGGCCAACAATTTCATTTTATATATTTTTCAGTTTTTCATCCCACATCCAGGAAGGATCAATTAGATCAGGCTTCTGTTTAGCTCTGGACAAGAAGCAGTTTGTGTTCAAGGCTCACAAGGCACTATACAAGTGATGTTTCTTTTGCCTCTACAGAAAATACCATATTTATTGCCATGCTTCTCTTGAAGAACGGTTTCAGTGCAGGGCAGTTGCTTGCTGGAGGCAGCATGCAGCACCAGGAGCTCCAGCATGGAGCAGGAGCTGTCATGCCAGGCCTACCAGAGCAAACCTCAATCATTTCATGGAGTTTGGTAATACATAAGCCCACATTTAGCGCATGCAGCACTAAGGGATCCACCCTTGCCAATACTGGGAAAGTGTTCAGAGATATTAAAATCTGATTATGCAAACTTCATCGGAAGGAACATTTCTGAGCATTCCTCTTTGCTGAGAATCCCTTGTATTTCTTTCTTTCTTTCTTTTTTTTTTTTCTTCTCCTCCTAGTCTCATCAGTATTTTATTCCCCCCTCTCCTTAGTTTTGCTTCTGTTTTCTCTGTAGCAACTGCCTCTACCTTTATTTTCTTGTTTCATTATTACCTTCTCAGAAGACTGCCATTTCTTGACATGATTTGCCCTCTCCCTACTTTGTTTCCTCATTCTGCTTTGGCCAAAATACAGGAAACTGCAGCTTTGTGTCTTTCCTGGAAAGATGAAGGACTTAGTCATCCCTTCTGGGAAGTGGACATTTGCTTCCAGGGTTCACAGGAAGAGAAAGAGAGTTTGAAAATCTAATGCACGGGTCATTATGTCTCTCTTTCTCCTCATAGGAAGGATCAACACTAGGAGAAGTGTAATAGATCTTGAATTAATACTTGAAGTAACAGGGGCATTTGGGTAACAGGGACACAACACCAGATGTCCCCAACCTGTATCAATTTTTGCCCTTCTCTAAGTTTCTCCTTTAATCTCTGTGAATCAGAAATGAGGGAGCAGGACAGACACTGTGTACTTTGCACCTGCTTCCTTTTTTTGGAGGTTTGCAGCATTGTGGGAGACTCAGAAATAGCTTCTGAAGCTGGTGCTAGGTCAGAGAGAGTGTAGCAAGGTTGGCAATATCAGAGCCATTGGGAGGACTGCAGGTTTGTTCCTGTTCATCTGATTCATGGTCTTCACTTAAGCATGTCTGCGCAAGGTCTTCTTAATCTCCTTATCCCTCTATCCTTATTTGATATGTACTACCATCCTGCCCATGTGAGGCTTGTCTAAAACAGAGCGTGGTATAACAGCAATGTTAGCAGTAGGGTACAAATAAACTCGTTTACCTTTCCTTTGGGATAAGTGTGGGACTTAAACTGTAGCAACTGTGACCTTCTTTACAGCCTGTGTCTGATAAACCAAATCCTTCCAGGACATCAACTTAGCCACCTACTGAGGAGGAAAAATTCTTATGTCAAACTCTTCAACTTCTGCCTCTCCTTTTCTATTCCCCACTGCAAAGTGTTTGGGCTTGAGGGTCCAGTTCCAATTTGGGCAGCTTTTCCCTTCTGCTGCTTAGCTTGTGATTCCTAAATGGCAGGCTCACTTTGCCATCTTTGGGGAGTTTTTTTAGTATTTCACGTATTTTGCTTCCTGTTTTGGTTGATTTGGTTCCACACATGGGAGGTTCCACAAATTTCTCTTTGAGAAGATGACCCTTTTCAAAGACATTCAGGGCTCATTTTAGCTTGTCCCCTCTCAATACACACAGACAACAGTTCTGAAGCCTGATTAGATCCATTAATCACATGTTTGTGATTCCCTAGGAGCAAGTGGCGCTCAAGGGCATTGAGACCTGAAAGGAAATGTAATCTTCAACAAGCAGTGCCAATATCTCTTCTTCCTTGACATCTTGCTGTCTGATGCTTTTTCTCCTCACTTTGCTCTGGTTGCTTGCAAAATCTCCCTTTCCGAGTGGAAACCACAGTAGTGTGTCTGTTGCATATCATGCCAACCTCTATAATAGTGGCATAGTTACACAGGGTAACCACTAGATCCTGGTGTTGTCATTAAAATGGTATTAAAATCTAATCTTATACTGCTTATCCTGTATTTGTTTTGCAATATGTGTTGTTGCCTAGCACCTTTCTTTGCCTGTGCTCATTAAAACTTCAAGCATTGATATCAGAGAATGGCAAACTGCTAGGATATAGGCCCCCGGTGCAAAGACCTAGATATAATCCATACTCTGGAGAGAAAACATTAAAGCTGACATTCAGCATTAATGGGACTTCTGCATCCATTTCCCTTCATCCCATACTGTATCATAAACAGACTGTAAACAGACTTGTGTGGGAGAGGAGCATTGTCCCCTTGAATTAGACAGGACTTTTATTTGAAAACTCTAAACTGATGCAGCAGAACAGTAATAAAATTAAAAAAAAAAAAAAAAAAAAAAAAAACTAAAGCTGCAAATGGGAATTCAGGAGGAAAATATATATAAGGGCAGAGGGCTCTTTAATTTAACATATAAATGCATAACACTTCAAAGGCCGGTAGCTCAAGCCAGACAAGTACAGACTACAGATAAGCTGCATATTTTTAATGCTGGAGAGTTCACCTGAGGCTATGGCACATTCTCCACTGCCTGGAATCTGTAAAACCTACAGTCTAGCTCAACCCAAACAGATGACTTCAGCACTCCACCTTATTTTATGCACGGTAAAGATTATGAAGGCTCTTCCTGCCTTTAAAATTCTATAACTACAATACAAGCTTAAAAATCCATGGCTACCACAAATCTAAAAGACCATATACCAGTTTTTGCTTATGGCTCCCTCAACTCGCCTTTACATTTTCTTCAGTTTTCTAGTTTTCAGTGGCTAAGATCCATGCTGGAAGAACAGAAGACCATCAAGGTAGGAGAACTAATCAGAGGTTTCTATGACCTTCATTGCTGGAGTCTTTCTGGTGGTAAAACAAAAAGAAGTGGCAATTGCTATCCTCCTTGTACCTTGTAGGGCCAGTAGATTTCAGAAGCACAGACAGAGGTCCTGAATTTCTTTCAAGTGAGGTTCAGCAGCCGTTAGTTTTCCATATCTTTGGAAATTCTTCTTTGATGGAGCAAATATATATTCACAGACTTTAAAAGAAACATCACTTAGTGGGCCTCAGAAGACAGATTTTGCGTCTTGGGTCCTATACACAATACAAGTGTGTCTGATGTGTGAAAGGAGAGAACCATCTTCTGAATGTGCATTTGCTGAGGATCCAGTCCAGAACCAGATGTTCTGCAGGAGTTCTGTGGTGCCAGAGGATATCCATCTAAGAGTGGTTCTCATTAGCAGAAGTCATTTTTCCTGCATTGTGTCTACCTCAATGTTGGCTGCCTTTTTTTTTTTCCTTCCTCTGTGCTGCAAATTTGTCAGTTCAGCTTCAGAAATGCTGATTTTCTAGTCTTTCGACACTGAGTCAGAGCAAGAGGTTCAGGTCTGACAAGAATCCATGGGGGCAGTGGATGTGATTATCATTGATTTCAGAAGATTAGTGTCTGTCAGGGACACCAGAATCAGCTGAAGAAGGTTTGCTACACTTGGACATGGCAGCATAGGAGAAACAAAGCAAGAGGCCATGAGCAAGAGCCATATCATTTGTCACATCAAATTACAGTGGGACCCTAAATAGCATCTCTAATGAATATCACCCTAAGACATGCAACGAAAGGTGGAAAATTCCACAGTGTTTTGCTGGCAATTTTGTAAGTCCAAGTGACAGGGAATGAATGGTGCTTAAATAAATACCCCATCCCAGCCAAAGATGTCTTGTGTATGTTAAAGATCTCAGTGGCTGCCAAGAAGGTTTTTATTTTTCTGCCACCCCATGGAAGCTGCAAAATGTGTTACCTTTCTCACTGTCATGCAAACAAACTTTTCTTGAACAGTTCAGACATTTAGAAAATAGAGGGAAAGTAGCTGATGCAAAAATCAAAGCCCAGATGGAGCAGCCCACACTGAATGTCTCCGTACTGAAACTCATTGAGTTTTGCCAGGCTTACAAGCTTGATAGAGCCAGCCTGGATCTCACTGCTGTTCAGACTCCAAAAGTGATCCTGTGTACCATCATTTGTTGTATGAACATTATTAAGGCTTGCATTCAATAGGGTGAAATCACTCTCGCTTCAAAGGGGCTGGTTCATATGGAGTTGGGATATCAGGCCATTAGCACAAAATCTTGTCTAAAAGTGGTTTTAAAATTAAGGCTCAGTCACATCAACAGTATTTTAGCAGGACCCCATTATAAGGTGAGAATGCCTAAATTGTAATCACAATGTCCATGAAAACACAGCAGGAAGTTGCTGGGAGATAATAGAACATCTTTTCAATACTTCTCTAGTCTCACTGTTAGGACTAAAATTCAAACTAAAGTTCAAAATAAAATTACTTCTTGTAATTTAACTGTATTAGTTTGTTCAGTTACCTACAAAATTAAAAAACATTTTATGCTTGCTTGCAACGATCTTGTTATATACAAGAAATTTGTTAAAGAGCTTTTTCACACAGGCTTTTGCTAAAATTCATCAACCCCCAGGTCTATCAGTCTTTCTGCTCATGTTTTCCACACCTGGTTTTGCTGTGGACCATTGCTTCAGCTTCACTGATCTCTTGCATTTAATACTGGACACGCTGTGCTGCCATCCAAGGTCTTTCCATGGCCAGACTGAAGGACTACTGCATGCCATGAAGATTATACTTTTTATTCACCGTGGTGTGGTGGTGATTTCTTTTTTTTTCTTTCTTTTTTTTTCTTTTTTTTTTTTTTCCCACAAGACCACAACACATTTCAGCTTATCATCCACTGTGATACCACACCCTGTTATAGAGCTGCTATTGGAAAATGCTGATAGTGGTATATTTGGTTATCACTAATTTTGTAACCTTGAACTTGCCCCTGTTCAATTTGATTTTTTTTTCTTTTTTTTTTTTTTCCCTCCCAGATGGGTCATGCAGTTTTTCAAAATCACTCTGAATTTTAATCCTGTCCTTCTGTGCCTATAATGCCTCCGAGCTTTATGGCATCTGAAAATTTAATAACCATACTCTCTTATCCATCATCTAATTCATTAGTGAAAACACATGCTGGAGCTGGATCAGGAACAGGCCTGGCTGAACTCCACTTTCTACATCCTTCCATCCTCTCAGTGCACCACCGATAACCTCGCTGATATGTTATCTAGCCAGCTCGGCACCACTCTGTCATCGTCTCATCTAGACCATGCTACAGCAGCTTCTTTATGAGAATGTCATATGCAACCACTTTGAAAACCGTCCTAATGGCAAGATTTGTGATAGCAACTTCTTTTTTATTATTATTGTTATTTCCTAAAGCCTGTTACACTGCTAAAAGTGAAATTAGATCAATTCAACACAGTTTGTTCTTGACAAACCCGCATGGGCTGACTGTCCTTGCTGCCGCATGAAGCAGCTACTGCCGTACCTTTCTATTTTCCAGGTTCTTATGAAATGTGTGTTCATTCCAGAATTTTGGCAAGGCTTGAAGTTGGGCCAAGACAATTTCCCCTACACTTTTCCGCTTCCACATCACTGCATTTTAGCTAAGGATGGATGTATTCCTCATAGCTACCATGGCTTTATGGTCTCACACACCACCAAGGTGTGCACAACAAGATGTGGGTACACACATGGTCACGGGCGCTGTGTGCTGTGTACCTGGGGTACATGCCATGGTGCTATTGGAGGGCTACAGCTCGTCTAGAAACATGGGTAATGCAGCCAAAAAGAAAAAAAAAATGTGGAGAAACACATATTTCCATTTCCCTGCTTGGTTTCAGTGCAAGGTCCTTCAGAGGTCATCCAGAGGCCCTCAAGCCTGGTCACGGTCCAGGGAAAGGGCAGTCACTGAGAGGGGGAAGCAATATGAGTTTGGAAGTGCCCCATCCACTTTTGGTCCGGTCTTAGGTGAGCGCTTTTCCTGTCTTTTTGTGCTGTGCAGCAGAACCAAAACCATCTCCTTGCCAAGCAGATCATCTTTTTCATATCGCTTAGATTCAAAACCTGCCTGAGTAACATGCTATTGCCAAGTACGCAGCAGGAAACTGGCGGTTTCTATCCTCCAAAAACTGGCTTCAGGAACTCACAGTGTGCATCCGTGTGTGTTCTGCGGGCAGCTATGTCAGATACAGCATATCTATGCCCTCCGACTTGTACAAAAGGTAATTCAGATCAACCCAGGTATCTGCTTTGTATCTAGATGAAAAGAAGTTTTTTTTTTGTTCTCAGGACTACCGCTTGCTGTTAGGAGGTTTGCCCTTTGCAATGGGTGTGTGTGTTCACAGAAGGAATAGGGGCAAAAAAAAAAAAAACGAGCTCATGTAGGCTAAATATCTACCAGTGAAAGGCTGGTGGCTTCTGCATAGTTTTCCTACATAAAATACTATTGCATGTCAGCACTTTCTCAACATCCATGTTGCAATAGCACCTTGGTGCTGTTGTGAGTTACTATTTGCAAAGCTTCCTTTGCAGATATAAAGCAGCTCTTATCCAGACTGCATGCGGGAACCAACTATCATTTGTTCTTGTAACACTTTTAAACTCGTTTTTGGCTCATTGCAGGCAATGCACTTGCAGACAATACACAGTAACAATTCTGCATTTTATTTCCTTTTTTCTTTATGTGAATATTCCATGTATCTTATACTGTCAAAACTCAGATACTACTGTTACAGGCACAATTTGAATATTTTTGATCTAATCCCCTGGGGAAAAAAAAAATAAAAAAGGGGGGGGAGGGGAAGAAAAAAAAAAAAAAAGGTATCTACAGGCCTAAAGTTAAACATGTATCTTCATACTGGGAGAGCTGCTCTCCTGCTGAGTTGCAGGATCATTCAGGAGACTGGCAAATAATGATTCCATCTTACCTCCAGGATGGATTAGTCTAGGATGCTGATGGCAAAGAACTCCTTAGGCAAGCAGGCTTCAGCTGATCCCCCGGGGCATCTCACTGTGTGGCGTCGTCGTTGCATATGGGCAGCTTGTTTCCAGCAGAGAGATGGGACCATGAGGAGCCCAGAGCCCAAGCTGCCACTTCCCCAGTGGGGATTCCCTGCAGCTCTAACTTGCTAGAGTGAGGTTCATTTCTTTGGATGAGATGCTCTGGAGACTGAAATCCTCTCCCAGGCTCCATCTTTCCAACAGCATTTATTTGCAGACAAGGCTGAGAAGATGGCATGGAGAATGGAAAAGGAGATCTCTGGAAAACTTATGGTGCCTGGCTCTGCAGTCATGGTGTGTCCTCGTGGCTGTCCCTGCAGGGAGCATTGGTCATCCCTAGGACTCTTAGGCAGAGGTAGCACCAGGTGCCCAGGCGAGCTCAGCCCCGAGAACAGTCATGTTACAAGAGCTACCATGATCTTACCAGACTTTCTCATGATGCTCCAGTATTATTAGCACTGGGGAGAAGAAGAGGCCATAAATGAGGTATGAACTGTTCTCTGGGTAGGATTGCTCATACGTTTTATAAGTGCACTGCTTGTCAGCAGTATTCTGCACGCATCTGCTCCTAACTTGGTGACACAGCTGAGGACCTAGTTAGGTGATAAGCTGTAGTAAACTCTCAAAGTCATATATGCCACAAAGAAGTCAACCATCTCACTCAAAAGATCTCTGTTCTACATTTTAATCTATACACAGGTTTAAAATGAGTCTTCAAACACTGTCAAACAAGGTAGGGAGGTTGTGGATTGGTATGAAAAGCACAGACTCATACTGAGTCCCAACATCACTCCAGAGGGTATGAAAAGCACAGACTCATACTGAGTCCCAACATCACTCCAGAGCCTCAAACAACAGGTTGTGTTGCAACAGAAACTAGGGCAATAATAAGTATAAAACAGAGAAAGATCAGAGTGAGAGAGAGAGAATAGGAAGAGGTATGTAAACAGCTCTGCACTGGCAGTTACTATGGTCCTTTATTTGAGGTTTGCTCTCTGTCCAGTAATCTTTCAGTAGCTTCCTGGATTGCAACATCCTGCACATGGTACCCTCTGGAGCAGAGTGGCTTTTCATCCCTTATTAGTGCTGGCCGCCTGTCCCATAACAACAACCACACTGTTCAGATCAAGGGGTTATCCTGGACCATCTGTCCAGTATTCTCATTCCAATTTAGGCCATAGGAAGTAGCTTAATGAAAAGTAGGGAAAAATATTAAACCCTCCCCTCTACTACTTTCCCAGGTTTTGAATATTTTGAGTCCAAGGAAGGTTTTAGCTTGCTGTAGTTGCTAATACCAACAGATCCCTCTTCAAGGGAAACTTGTGCCTTCCTTGGACTTGTGCGAACTTCTTGCATCAGTGCCAGCTTTGTTAGGAGGGTTCACAAGCCTGTGGCCCATTTCAGGAAGAATCACCTACTTTTGCTTGTTGTAAACCTGAGCTCCACTAGTCTCAGTTCAAGGTGTCTGATTCTGCTCCATGAATCAACACTGACCTGTCGGTCCTTTTATATTAGCTTGTTTAGGGAATCCTTTTCCTTTTCCGTCTCCCTCCTTCATTCTCCTGCCTTCCTCTGCCCCATAGACAGACATATTTTTCCTTTGCTCAAAAATGGCACTTCTTTTGCAATTAAAATAGAACAAGGAGTAATTTTGAGCAAGTATCTTCATTAAAACTAAACATGTTTGGGCCTTAATTGGAAGATCTCTGTGGGAATTAGGGCATTCCAGTATTGCTAATAAGCAAAGATGCAAAGTCATCTTGTATGAAAATGCAAGTTAGAGCTGTAGTAAAAACTGCTTTAGTTTGGCTCACTTCTGTAAAACTGTAGCAATTTACTGCACTTGACCTTTAGCATGAGATTTGGAGAAGAAATATTTGATATTCTGCTCTATTTGCAGAAAAGCTGTGAGGCAGAGAAGCAATATTGCCTTCTTTTCCAGATTGTTCCTTGAATAATTTCTTTGATGCACAGTTTTAATTCAGAGATCTGGATTCCTTGCAGAGATCTCTTAAGAGAAGGCAGGTTGTTGTGCACTTTAAATCTAGCCATCACAAGTCCATACACTCTTGTTCTTCAAACTCTTCTTTAAGGTCCCTCAAGAATTCTACTGAGCAGCAATACAAATCTATTCTTCAAGGAAAGGCCTAAACATGTTAAAACAGGTGGAAATCTGCCTATCTTGGAGGTTAGCACTCCTGCTTCCCTTCTTCCAGCACTTTATATGACTGGGGAATTCATTTTAAATTTCATATGAAATTGAATCTATGTGAATTCCGTTACAAATACACAATCTGCAACAAAGACCTGGGTCTTCTCTGCAGTATCCATGCTATGTGAGAAGAGCACTGGCTCTATGTGAATTCACTGCAGAGTATTTTTACTGCCTGTTTTGGAATCCTGAATTATTTCAATCATGGATGGGAAGAACATTGATTCAATTATTATCACTTTTATTTCACTCTAGACCTTCAGTTTTCATTTTGCAGAACTATTTCAGCCTTGTTAAAGGATGGAATAAGAATTATACTTCTGAAAGTTTTAAACCCTAAGAAATTTGCAGTACAATTAGTACAGTAGACTACTATAAAATATCCATGTAAGGCCATCCCTCTGTTTTTCATCATATCATCAGAAGAACTTCCCATACTGAAAAGTAACCTAACAAGGGTTACAAAACTGCCTAATGTTTCAAGCAATGGACTGGAAATAGGAGATCACCTGGTATACAAGAATGATAAACACTGGAAGAAAGTGCTTTTCACTATGCAGGCTGTTAAGGTTAGAAGCCAGGTTTTTAAGAAGATAAATTGCATTTGTACTGTTAATGTTAACTGTTAAACATTCAGTACTCGTTTGTATGACCAATGCTAATCTTTCCTACACAATCATATCTCTCATCATTAGTGAAGTCTTCAGGCTTTCTCTTCAGTCCTCCCACTCACTTGCTGTTGAGTGATATTTACTGAGTAATTCAACAATGGATATTTTTTATTGATAATTACTTTTGGCTTCATCTTTCATTCCCCAAGTTAGTCCATGAGTCAAGGTGTAACCAGTATAGCATAGGTTGGATAATTTCAGACAGATTTTTTTGTCTGCTTTTGCATCACCTATTCAAGCATGTTAGCTTTTATGCATGACTAGGTTTTCCAGATGGTGTCCAAAATGGCAATGAGATTTGACAAGATCAGGTATATGGGTTTACGCCTCTGTATTTTTTCCTTCTTTTCATGATGCAAGTGAATTTTGTGCAGTTTTCAGTACAAAGTGTGTTATTATTGATGCATAAAGTTGCCACAGCACTAGAGATAAATTTGAAAGGAGCCAAGATCAAGAGCTACAGTATTTTTTTTTATGTGGAGATAATTTATAAATGAAAAGTGCCATGAAAATTAAAGGTCTGAATACATCATGGCCTCCTCAACTTCCATAATTGTGCAAGGACTTGGTAAAAATAATTGTTTCGGTCATGTGCTTTCTCCATGTCATTTTAACAAAGCAGAAGGAAGACTTAAAATGTAGCAACGCCCTTGGTCACACTTCATTCATTCATTCACATGTGGAAAATTAATTGCCTACCAAATTATATTATGCTGCCTCTGTGGGTGAAGTTGTTAAGAACTACGTTGGAATTATTTGAACAGTAAATAGTCTGGACATTGTATAATTCATGCAGTAGCTGAAGGGATATGTACAGCCCCTTGCCTCCAGGAATTAGGATCACCTCAGACCACAATCATGGCTGAGGAGCGCTCCTGTGAACACTTCTCTGCTTGGGGTGATTCTCGGCAGTGTCGGGACACAACAAATGGAGAAGCAGCATTGGTTTACACGTGTGGAAATGCTGTTCAATTTCTGTTTCCTCAGCCAAGGCCTGAAAAGTCATCAGGTAATTCCATGAAAAACAAGTCCTGGACAAAAGTATTGCAAGCTTCTCTTGTGAAAAGGCAAAGCAGTGACATGCTGAATTAGACAGAGGAAGACAAGGGTGAAATTACATAGACTGAGCAAAGAAGGATTTGATTTAGCTGCTGCTCAGTTGCCTATCAAAGGTATCTCAGGCTAGAATAGATTCAGCATGCTGGTCCTAAGCAATATCTCATTGTGTCTATATTTTTCTGGCTAGTGGTTGTTTCTATCAACATCCCTGGGACAAAACAAAACAAAGAAAACAATAACACAAAAGAAAAAGAGCATGGCCCTTATGGCTGTGAACAAGTTATTGATCAGGCTTCAATCTTCAGAGCTAGCAATAGTGGTTTATATCTGTTTTTAATGTAACAGCTGTGGAAGTTGTCTGGGAGCACCAAAAAGTGTTTTCAGAAAAGATTGCTTTTATTCTATTGACAGTTTCTATTTATAGTTGGCAAATATTTTCATGAAGCAGGTTTATGAGAGCTTTGTAGGATTTGGCATCATGGCTCAAGCTTAAGCTGCTTATAGTCACGCAGCTGGCTGTACCCGAGTCTTTTCTGCTGGAAGGGTCCAACAGTAACATCCATCTCAAGAGTAGGGCTGCCAGCCGCAAGGTCCAATAATGAAGAGAAGATTGTGTAATCCCTTAAAAAGTCAAGCTTAATCACTTCCTTTGTCAAGGAATAGAAAAATACAGAGGTAAAGTAAAACTCTAAGTCCCTTTGCCTCAAGCTATTCAGTGATAATGACAAGGAAATAGACTTCAGATCTCTAGCAGAAGGTAAAAGGTCTGTGCCTTAAACTATGGGTTCTCATTGACTATCATCCCTTTTGGAGATGCATCTATTTCTCTGATCTGCCCTGTAGTGTACCAGAATATTGTAGGATAAATTCCTAGAAAAGAAGATGTTAGCATGCTTTATTGGATGCAAACCAATGATACACTTATATGCCAGTCAAACATTTTAAGTGTGTTAGCAGGCAAGAAAAATAATAATAACAAAAAAAAAAAAAAAGAGCCCTAAAACTTGGGCATTATTGAAGAAATCTTTCTCAAAGCTGGGACAAGAACAAGAATGTGATTTATCAGTCACTGTCTCTCCAAAACTGCAGGAATTTGCATGAGGTCCTTAGAGCAATGAATGCTGTTTTTATCTTGGGTTAAAGCTGTCTTCTGTCATCCAGATCAGTCCGTCATTTATCACATGTCAGGTAAGATCCTGGAGGTGGTCCTTGCAGTTCATTCCCTTGTACCCCATGGAGTACATCCTGGATGTACTCCCCTATCTGCTAGAGGGAATTTGAACATCCAGACATTGTTTCTGTGACATCCCAAGGTGATCCATATCTTGCAAATGACAGCTAGGTACTTTCCTGTTATATTGGTGATTGGGTATTCAGGGGTGACAAAGATGTACAAGTGAACACTGAAGATGAAACAGATGATGGATTTCAGGATAATTTCATGGTGGATATGATAGCAGAAAATAAGGAGAATCACAACAGTGTTTGAAATACGCATATCTTGCACATGCTTCACACTATATATAACCGGCCCATTTCTGTAGGAAATGTGCTATCTATGCATGTTGAAATAAAATGGAATTATATAGGTATTTTAAGAATTAGTAAGAAACTTTTTTATTAATAAATATGTAAAGCTTGTGGGTGTTTGTCATAGGCAGGATAGTAGTAAGTGGGTAGTAAGTGATAGTCCATAGTTGATGCTGGGTTTTATTTAAGAACCATCTAAATTAGAGCCCTTCCTCTCCTTGAGCGTCTCACACATTTGTTCACAATATGTCCCCCACTTCCAGGATGTTTCCTTCAGCCACATCTTCTTCTTTTCAGCTCTCTCTCTCTCTTTTTTTTTTTTTTTTTTTTTTCCCAAGATCACTTCTTTTCAGAAACCCTTTTTTTTTGGCACCACCTTTTCCTTCCAGACCTTAAGCCCCCCATTTTCCCAGTGTAAATAGTCCATGTGGAAGTATCAAATGTCATCAGACTCTTAATTGATAGTTTTGTCTCATGTCTCTTTATTAATAAGATGTGTCACTTCCCTTTAGTCCAGAAGTCATCAAAATTTACAGCCAGCCTGTACCAGTTACAACTAGCAAGGCTGTAGCAGGTTCTGCTTGAAAGTTTGAGTTCAGTTTTGGACATTTCCTACACACATACACATATGCTGTCTGACAGCTTTCATAATTTAAACTATTTATTTATTTATTTATTTTTGCCTATGAGAGAGTTACCACTTTAAAAAAAAAAAAAAAAAAAAAAAAGTATGGTCACTAGATGTGAAGTTTTGTCATTCAGGATATTTAGCAACCATACAAAAGAATGTTCTAATTTTCTTGAGCTCCGTAGATGTAGTTGTCTCCAAATGGCATCCCTAGAGTCAGGTGATACTATTTCTGAAATTATCAACTATTGCCTAGTAATTATATGTCTTCACTTCCATCCTTTCAGCTAAATAACTACTTAAATTTGATACTTTCAAGAGTCCATCAGAACTCATTCAAAAGTACAAAGCGCTTACTCTGCTTTACTTCCTCTATTTTCTTACTTGTTCTTTCAGGTGCTGTTTTGTTCAGCACAGCTGAATTTTTATTCTTACTGCATTTTCAAATAAAGAGCTGAGGTCTCTGATTGTAATATGTTTTTTTTATTTTTTTCTCCTGGGACCCCCATGTCAAGGAATTGTGGCAAAACCATATCTTTGCTACTTTTGACTTTGACTGTAAGTTCCTGTAGGCAGGGCCATGGCATGTCCTTCATTTGTTATTTCCATTTATGAGAGTTTGAAAAAAAAGATTAATTGATAATGGTTTTCAATGCCTCATGCAAACATTTAGAATTCTTTAATTGACAGATTTTTATAATGCTTGAGGGTGAGACATTTCTGGCAGCAGGACTCCCTGACTTATCCTAACTCTTCATTAGAGATGCAGGGCAAACTGCATCTGTGGAAGCGAAGGTTTCTAGAGCTCAGCAGCTGGTGAGTCACTCACTCCTCAACCTAGGTGAATGTCAATAAGAAGGGATGCATTGTGAAAAGTGATTACTTTCTGTAGAGACATTCAGTGATTTATTATCAGGCTTTGCTGCATTTTAATTGAAAAGGTTAAAACACTGAGTTTTGACCTACTGGCTAATAAGGAAAATAACACATTTTTGTTGAGTGGAAGGTCTTAGCTGAAGCATTTACTTAGGTGTGTGTGTAGCCATTAGCTGAGCAGGCCTTGCATGTCTTGTCTTTGTCTTGTGCCAGGATTGCATTATGCTAGGAGTTGCAGAAACACAGAAAACTGGTTTCTGCCCTAAGAATGTGTCATCAGTAAAGAAAAACAAAACAAATCAAAATAAAAAACAAAACAAAACAAAAACAAAAACCAAGGAAACATGTATGTGCCGAAGATGTGGAAAATAAAAAGATAATTGCAAATGGCATGAAAAAGCTCTGAAAAAATGAGATATTTGTAACAAAGTCATTTAGGTCACACAAAGTAGCCTGAGACAAGGTCAGCTGAAATGGATGGACGTTCCCTGACAGAACTAAGAAGACTGTGACTTTTTATTTAGGCAAGCAGAGTAATTATATACTTAAGAGCTGAGAATAGGACTTTCTCTCCTAGAGAAATTAGTGAAGACAGAAAGGAGGAGGAGGAAGATCTGTGTGGTACTGATTGAAGACAAGGTATTATTATCATGAGCAGAGCTGGTACAGCCAGATAGGGTTAAGATTATGCAAGACTTGCCCTCATTTCAGTTCTTTGTAGCTTTGCCAAACCTTAATTATCCTGGCTGAGATTTTTCTTACTGGGCCTGTGCCTGGGACTGAAGGGTGTGTGTATGTCTGTGTGTGTGTTTGTTGAACTATTTCAGTCATTTTAAAGACTGAAAAAGGAATTGAAAGATTTTTTTTTTTTTTTTTTTTCACTTCATGAAAGGAAAGATACTAGCATTTTTTTGAGAGGCTGTAATGCACACAGTAGCTATAAGGCCAGTTGTTGGTAATCTGAGCATCAGAAGGGTGCCTTTTCCTGGTGATAGATAGCCAAATCTGTAATTCTTCTGGAAAACAGAGTAGAATCAAACAACAAAAAACAAAAATAAAACAAAACAAAACAAAACAAGGGCTTGGTCTCCCTTGAGCATGCCCAGGCCCTTCACAGCATCTCTGTATGTATGTGCCTTTTGCATGTTGACTTCAGATTCACATAAGACTTCAGGTGTTTATTAGTAAATGTTAACAAGCACAATCTGCATCTGGTGTTCTGTGGCAGTCCATGGAGCCTGGAGAACAGCTGAGCTATTCAGCTGTGAGAAGCGATGAATTGTTCTCTCTTGGCCAGATCTCTGTTGACTTGGACACGTCCATGTAGACATCTAGATGTAGGTACTTGAATTTGGATGTAAATCCCATCCCTCCCACCTCTGGCAAGCTGGAGATAAAAGCTTTTGACAGCAGAAAGTGTTGACAGGGAAGGTGTTGATATAACAGAAAATCTCTCTTTTGTGCTTGGTTGTTTCTTGCTCAGGCATCCAAGCAAAACGATGGAGGAAAAAAAGCTCCTGGCTAAAATAGAGAGTATGAGGCCAAAAGGCCAACCAGCCTGGGAGCAAAAGGCAGCCTGAGGAGCACAGGTACAGTGAGGGCTGGGGCCAGATCAGATAGAGGGGGAAGGGGGGCTAGTAAAAAAGTCTGCTAGGAATGAGAAAGGAGCAGAGAAGTTTGAAGAGGCCATTGGAGGGGATTTTGCTTGACTGCATGAAAATATTTCCTAGATGGGAAGACATGAGCAGCTTTCTTTTTGTCCATGAGACGAACAAAATAACACCCAAAGCCTGCCCTTGTATAAAATGCAGCATAAACATATTTCCAGGATTTAGAGTATCTATGTCATAACCTCCTTTCTTTAGAATATGATCAAGAAAGGCAAGAGTATCACTTTTGTGATTTTAGTTAAAAATTATATAGTACCTCCTCCCACCCTCCCCAGAAAAAAATGTCATGAACAAACTGCACATTCTCCATATCACTCAATGCATTTACCTCCTGGGGCTCACAGCTGGCAACAACCTTGCACAAAGATGGAAAAAACACATGGCAGTGAGCAACTTGGCCACTTACTTTCCATCATGTTGACAACATAAACTAAATCTTTGGTCCATCCACATTTCTTTCTGAATCTTTTTGGAAAGAAACCAACTAATGTGATAAGGTAGTAATCAAATTACTAGCTAGCTGTTCCAACACAGCGAGATGCAAGAAAGGGTCTAAGTATTTTGCTGAATTACAGCCATATATTACATTCAGAATTTCTTGAAGTCCTGGAGCACTTGCCAGAACTTTAATTCTGGGTATTTTTGTAGGATCCTTGCATTTCAGAGTTTCAGTTTGTCTGCTCTAAGTGTAAGAAAGCCACTGGGAAGTGCTTCAATTTGTGCTTTTAGTCTTGTCACTTAGATGGATTTTATAATTAGTATTTTGTAATGCCTGGGAGCCATGGTCATGGATCAAGAACCCTATTGCATTAGCAGCTGTACAAACACAAGAACAATGAGCTCACAATCCTTTCAAATTGCATCCCTTCCCCACTAGTAAACTACAGTTTTCTTGAAGTCAGGTCCAATTCTGTTGTCGCTTAATGTGTATATCTAAAGCAACTTTGTTGTTACTTCAGCATGAACCAAGACCCAAAGAGCACAAAGCAAGGTTCTCTTTAGACCGATTGCCCTTCATGAGCATAGGATTGTCTGCTACAGCAGAAACATATCACTGAATGCTGCTGTTTAATCTATCAGGCGCTGACAGTTAATACATTAAAAGCCAGCAGAGCCAACTGGCAGCCAGTTGCTTGGATAGATTAAACCAATTATTGCTGCTCTCTCCCTTTCTGCTTTGGGCTCTGCTCTGACTTCCCATCCCTGCAAAAGCCACAGTACAGTGCCTGTGATTTTATATGGATGTGATGGAGCTGTGTAGTCTCCATGTAGAGAGCCTTGTTTGAGATGGTGAGGGCATTCTGCTTAAGGCTGTTTGTATTTACGAAGAGTGGCCAAACTGCGGTCCTGGGGCACTTGAGGGCACTTGGAGGATGTCCTGTATGTGCCTCCTTTTGTCTTCTCAAACCTGACTGTGATGTTAGGTCATCTAGGTTCTGTCTCTAAAGAGTGGGACTGTGCATGCTGAGATATCCCAGCATAAGACTGCACCCTACAAGGAGCTTAGTTGGCTGAGGAGATTAGCCAGAAATCACTTTCTTTGGAGGATCCTGTCGCTCTGAATACTCCCAGGGTTGGGCCCATAGTGGTATTGCATGTAAGAGGCTTAGGAAGATGTTGACATCTGGGGTGGTTGCAGGTCTCTTTTCCACCCTTGGCCTGGAAAAGGGATATTTCCATTGCAAAGGTTGAGTATGGTGATGTATTCTACCATGGCATGGGCATCACAATTATCTTATGTTCGCATCATTGTAGGTCGTCACTGAGCAAAAAACAAATCTTCCTTATGGCACTAATCTGGGTATTGCACTCTCTCCATACCTGACCACAAATCTGAGGTAGCTGCATTAACCTTCTCTATGGATTGGGCTATAGGGACTCCTCACAGCACAGAAGGGCTTGGTCTTCATCAGCATCAGGTTGCTCTACCCCATTCATCCCACTGCTCTCAAATAAGCACAGTACTGCTGAGCACAGCAGCATTTCACACATGCCCATGATTAGCTTTTTTTAAAAAAAATGATTAGTTCGCTGTGAAATTGAAAACCCTAGAAACCCAAACCCTGAAAATTTGAGGATAGTTTTTTTTTTTCTCAAAAAACTTGGAAATATTTATTACTATTGTATTAATATTACTAAGTTATTATTGTGAAGGGCAAATTTCTGTTCCTCTTTATGTACCATGCTGTACTCAGAGACCTCCAGAAGGATCACAAGCCGCTATGACACAAATAGTGCCAAAAAAAGGATACCTCCTCTTTGCCAGGCCTAGCCTTGCTTTTTGTCTCTGGTCATGTTCTGTTTTGATGTTAATGGCTATTTCTGTTTATTTTATTTTATTATTTTTTGATGTACAGTCATGGCCTGCCCTACCTTTTGCAGAATGATGTACAGAAGTTAGGCAGTAAATCAATAAAAGCAATTAGTTTTCACCTTTGTTAGTGGTCTTGTATGACTCTTTTGACTCCTGTTTTTAGCAGTTATTACATTCTTTTCCTGTTGTGCGAGAACCGATCTCCATTATGGAGTGTTGCTGGTGTTATTTTTGTTTGTTTGTTTGTTTTTAATATACACAAAATGTTAGATCCAGCCAGATCTACTAAGTTTCATGAACAGCATCTTCCCTTCCCTGCCCTTGTCCTTGTCCTTGTCCTTCCCTTCCCTTCCCTT
>VZSV01000267.1:0-21690 GCA_013398735.1 Nothocercus julius | reverse complement strand
AATTAAGACTATTTGGGAGATTCTGGGTGAGCACCACACATCTTTCACACAGGTCACTGGGAAGTTTTTATTAGAAACGGATTTAGTTCATGACTAATCTGAACCATATTTAGACCATGACCTCATTCTTTCATTAATTTCTGTCTCAATAGGGTGCACTGGAGTGAGGAAAATGATTTGTGTACTTTATATTCCCATGACTTGTTTGCATCTGTCTTGTCTTTCTGCAAAAGGTACCACTTTACACACTAAAATTACTAGACCTGGAACCCTTAACCGTAAATATGAGCCTTTGGGGGCTGTTGAACTTGATTTCGTATTGGAAAATTTCTCTCCCTTTCAGCAATAGTCATGCAGGGAGCTTAGTATTAAAAACATCAACAAAAAATCCTTATTTTATTATTATACAACATTATAAAGACAAAACAAAAAGGCAAGTCAGGTACACTACAGAAGTTATCCCTTTAGCACAATTTAAAGAACATGCACAGCAAAAGAATTTTAAAGTATGGAAAAATGAATTAATTCTGAGTTTTCTCATGAAACCCAAATGAGAAATGCACTAAAGGAATAAAAAAAAAAAGGGTGAGGAAGTGGCTGCGCAGGCATTCCAATGTGAGCACTCCCTGATCTAGAGAGAAAAAAAATATATATACTTTTAACCCTCAGAAAAGCATTTTTGTCTTGGATTCGTGAAATCACAGAAGTATATGCTTAAGACTCATTGTCATCTATAAAAATTAATGACATTATTAAAATTCCAGATTCATGCTGCTAGGCTTTGCATACTTATGTGTGTTTATTTGGGTAAATCTTCTTATATAGAAAGAGTGAGGGTTATTCAGAGTATACTTTGTCCCATCCTAAGGTCTGAGTGTCCCTCTGGAGAACTCTGGCCCTCTTTGCTGTCTGCACAGTCACCTAGGAGAGATTGCCTTCCTCATGTAAATGTCTGCACAGGGGAACTGAGTCTGCTGCTCAGGGTTTCTTTGCATATTGCTTTTTCAGACATCACACAGCAATCCCTGATATAAACACCAAAAAATAATCATCTGGTATATAAGGTAAAGTTTCTTCATTTCAAGCCTTGACATATATGCAGCTCAAAAAATACGCCCATATTATTAGGCTCTAAAAAATAAATATATTTTCTCACAAGAATGGAGAAACTGAGCTAAAAGAGTAATAGCTAAAAAAGTAATTTTCGTAATGAGATTGGCGCTCTCTCAAATAATCCACTTAATTCACCTATTGGGCTTGATGCATGATTTATTGGATAATAGGACGTGAGATAGACAAGTAACGATTGTGAACTTCTGTAACAGATTACTGCAAGTCTACTGATGACTGCAGAGGTCAAGAACCAGTGGTCTGCAGGCAGATTTTGAACGTGACATAGGAGGTCAGTGCCTGGCCATGCGTGATGGGACCTGGAGATAGCACCAGTGAGGAGAAGCATGGCCCAGATGAATCTTCCAGGGAGCGTTTTGTAGAGCTGGATACTTACTCTGATCAGCATCCTGACTTATGTCAGGACAAGGGCTGGATGTCATCGCTGGAAGGAAAGCTGAAAGTGATATAATGCTTAATTTTATCATTTAATGGTAAGGCTGGTAGAAGAACAGCAAATTATTTTGCTGTACCTCATTGTTTTGAGGTACTAATGAGTCAGTGAGATGGGGTGGGTGATGAATTACAAAGTGAAAGGAACCTGTTTCTGGTGTGTAGAATGAGATGAGATATTCCAAGAGGGTTCACCAAGAGATGTGTGCTTGTTAGCGGCAGCCTAGTGAGTGAACAGAAGGAAAGCGGCAGAATGGAGAAGGACTGAGCACAGAATTTTATCTGTACAGACAGCAAAGGATAAGGCAAATCGAGCCATGACCATTACAGTACCTCAAAGTAAAGAAAATGCCAGGGGAAATTTTGAAAAGAGAAACTTCTAAGCTGCTTAAAATCAGAAGGCAACAACCCTTGGTAGCCATCAGCTGAGAAACCAGGGAAGTTCTGGGACTAAGAAAAGATGAAAAAAGTCACCTGAGGAATACAGGATCTGGAGTCCATCTGGGATAACTCTGAAAAAAAGATTATAATTCAGCCCCAGTAGTTAAAACATAGATAAAGCATCTTTCTGTACACCTTATAAAACTTTTTTATTGCACAGCTGAGAAGTGACCTTCATTCCCACTTTCACAGGACAGTCACATGAAATAATTAGCTAGCCAGTAAATACTACATCAGAAAGGGAACAACACAAGTTGTTCCTAATTAGAGCAAATGGTAGTGATAGAGTAGTTAATTCACTTTCCTCAGCAATGTATAGGTAGGTATGGATTAAATAGGAAGTCTTATTTATTTATCTATCTATTTATTTATATTAATGTGATGTGGATGTTCTGAAGTAAATTGCAGGAGCACTCTTTGCAAGCTGTCTGTCTGAAAGGCCAGTAATGCAAAGTAACAGGGGGACAGAAGGATGCTGGCAAGTCAGTCAAGCGAGGCACTGTTTTTGGTATGAGTGTTCGGTAAATTCCTGCTCTGGTTTCTTAATTCCGGAGGTACCAAGGTCTGAGTTTCTGAAAGTAAGTTCCTTGGTTCAGTTTTTGCTCTACTGAATGCCTAAAATATGAAAGAGTAGACATAAAATAATGAAGTGCTCACTTAAGAGGAAAAAAAAAAAATCAATTTTCTGTGTGGTCATTAGGGTCACCTACTTTATTTATTTATTGTGCTCTGGGGATTCCTGATTAGTCCAATTTCAATGTGACATATGCATTGCTTCCATAAGAGCTTTTAACATGTCATGAAACAAATCTCTTTGGGTAAATTGAAGGGAGGAAATAAGGATAAGATCAACACTGGTAGGGCTTGGAAGCTGAATCTTGGATGACTATCATGTGGTTGTAAACAGTTCATTGAGTTTCCAAAAGAAAGGCAAAGCTGTGACTACTTGGGCAGAGTTCTGCAAGTCTGCATAAAGGAAGTATAGTTGTATAGTGCTGATATTTTTCTCTTATCCTCTCCCCATCAGCTCCTTTTAGTAACACTGGAAGATTAATATCTCTGTTATGGGTCCATTCCTGCCTTAAGCTAGCCTGAAAACCAGAAATATGTCTAGATACTCTGTAAAGCAAAAAGCTGGGCACCAATAGGAATCAAATCTGTCTTTCCCCCAACAAGATGGAATATGCAGCTGGAAGAAAACACCTGTGTCATTCAGTCCAACCTGAAATCCTAAAAATTTTTTAAAAATAAAAAGAAATAAGCACACAAAGATATTGAGGTCTCTGGCCCAAATTCACAAAGTCATCAATGGATGTGAAGGGTCTGCTTGTCTCTGTGTGCCAAAAAGCACAGCTGTGCAATATGTGGAGGTGCGCTGGCCTGCCTTAGGGGTAAAGCATTTCTTTTCTTAAAAAGAAGGAATCAGATGGATGACCTTTGAGCCCCCTGCAAAACTTATGCCAACATGGATATCATCTGATTTATGATGGGTGAATCATATGTAGGGGACTCCTTTTTAATTATTATTATAAAAAAAAAGGAGAGAGGGGAAGAGGAGTTATATCATAGCATCCTTACAAAAAGAGTCAAAGCCACCCATTCCTACTGCTGTGACGTAGTAGGCTGTGCAGTGCTCTTGTTGCAACTGTCTTGAAGAGATACAAGCTGAGTCCCCAGGGATGTACTCTATTATCTTGCTTAACATTTCCCCTAAAATAGTCACTTTTTTTTTTTTTTTAAACTTACTAAAAGGACTATTGTTGATTTGAATGTTAATGTCACTAGCCCCAGCACTTAACTGAGGTTAGAAAGAAGTACGTTTAAGTTAGCATCACCAGGTCAGACAGATGTGGGATGGATATCATCTCTGGAGTTCCAGTGAACTGATCCAATATAGGATCTGATACAATACAGATACAAGATAGTATCTCCATGTTAATTTCTCGCTTCCTATGCATTACCCCTTATTTCTGTATGTTGTCATGTCCCCATGACAAACCATTCAAATATGATTTTTACAAATATGATTTTTAGCAAGCTCATGGAAAGGTAAGATGGTGTTAGATTTTAAAGAGAATCTAGAAATTATAGTATCAGGGTGGGATACATAAGGAAATAAGATCTATAATTTATGTTCTGTTTCATAGTTTGGGCTGGTAAAAGTCATATAAATCTACTCACAGAGATTCAGTAAAGAGTACAAATATGTGCTCTTCAGCACCTCAAACTGGTAAGGAAGAATACCTCTGGACACAAGCACACAGTGGCTTAAGGGTGAGAAAATTAAATTAGCGTGAAAGCAGCGGATGCTCAGCCCCACTCTTCTGAAGATGACTGATGGGATCCAAGTGCCAGATTTCACAACTGGAGGATGTGAATAATCAGTTCTGTGCACTAGGGCTCATCCAGATCTCTCCTATTCAGAAACTCTCTTAAGCCCTAAAGCATGAGCTTTCATATCCTTCTTTTTTCAAATTTTTGTGAGAAAGAATTATTTTAATTAAACTTTTAATCATCAATAAAAATAACTGTGGGTATTCCTGATATGTATATAGATGCTCTATCCCATTTAGAATCCTGTTATTTTTTTTGGCCTCGGCCCCATCCTGTAGCAATTAATTACAGTTTGATCACATGGTGAGTTAGAAATGGCATTACTTTGATCTGCCTTTCATTCCTCACCTCTTAATTTCCTTGAACATCTATCTGGGCTCAGGAGACAGGGAGAATCTTCTCCAGAGCATTCATTATCTTATATTCTTTTACCACATCCCCTCCTAGCCATCTGCTTTCTAAAACACATAATTATAGACTTTCTGAGGTTAAAACTTGGAACAGTCTACAACGTCCTTTGAAAAACGGATCTCTTTCACTTGGAGATGTTTTCCTCTGAACATCAGCTCCTGATATACTAGTCAGCAGTAAGCTATTGCTATTGGATTTGAATTTTACTTTACCAGGTTTACATTTCTTTTTCTGTTTCCCTTGGGCCATAAAAAACAGCACATACATAGCATGTGCAGTTATTGCTGACCTATAGCATCACTGAGTCTGAGATTCTCCCCCAATTTAGAAATCAACTCTTACTGCCCAAATAATATTACCTATTTTCTCTATTCTATTTTTGCATCTTTATGTTTTTACATAGTTCTGCACTTGAGGAGCTTGAGATAGATCTCTGAGCATCCAGGTTATCTGTTCTGGGTCTGTGTTTTTGATCTGTGTTAGTGATGACAGAATGAGCAAAAAGTGGGATGGAGAATTAGGCAGTAAACCTAAATCTGGGGACTTTTCCTTCCACGTCTTTCTTGGGCTGGACTACTGGAGTAGAGCGCTATGCCTCAGCTTTCAACTATGGAGATATAAAGTTTATGACTGGAGATATGATGGGATAATTGGAAGTTTCAGAACTCATTTAATACAATTAATGTAGTGATAACTGCCTATAAACACACTTGGAAGTAAACAACCGTAGCATCTCAGGGGGAACAGAGCTATTTAAGCCTCATATTAACGGACTGCAGTAAATAGATGCTGAATATTAGGAGGATATTTTCTAACAAGTGGAATTTCGCACTGCTAAACCGCTTTGATGTGAACCATAAGAGGAAGAAATGAAATCCTCTTGGGAGGAGAGAAAAAGAAAAAAGGAAAAAAAAAAAAAAAAGAAAAAAATCAAGTTCATCTTGGAAGTCCTTCCTTCTGCTCCTGAAAAATAAGCAAAAAAGAAACTGCTTCTATATGACCTAAACTTGAAAAGCTGGAAGAACTGTAAGAGGAGGGTGGCAGTGTTAAACATGTTGGGAGGTGGCTTTTAGGAATAAAAATAGAAAGAAAAGGTAAAGACTCAAATAAAATGTTTGAGATGTGATCATTTGGGAATAGGAGCTGCCCTCTCTGCAGGAGCAGAAGGGAAAAGCTAAGCACCTGCGATGAAACATGCAGGGGAGATTCAACAAATGGCAAGTTCTTGCGTAGTTGTATGCATCAAGGGCAGGAGGTGCATCAGGAGAAGTATCTCTGGAACAGGTACCATCAGCGTTTGTACATCACCTCATTGGCACCCAAAGGTTTGTACCAAGTGCTGTCTTGTTTCAGGGCTGGAGAGAAGAGCTGGATGCATCCAGACTGTATTGTATCTTTGTCCTTAAATAAAAGCTGGAAATGATTTATTCTGGGGAAACAAACAAAACAAATAAAAGCATTTCCCTGCTTTTAGGAAAAGCAGGTTTTAGGAATAGCAGTTGTCTACTCTGAATTCAAGTGCAATGAGCAAGCCTTATGTTGATTTTTATTGCACAGGACTTGCACTGTGCAAGTGAAAATACACAAAATATGGTTGTGAGGGACACAAAAAGCCTTATTTTCAGAGGAGTGTATCACTTGTGGCTCTATCTGCTTTCTGTTGCCAGACACTCAGTTCCTCCATCCTCAGGCCTGCCTGAAAAACAAACAGAAAATAAAATAACATTGTTATAAATAAAGAGGAACATGAGAAAAAAAAAAAAAAATTACTCAGGCACCGCTACTCTCACTCTAACTCAGACTGACAGCCATCGTGGTCAGCTATGTATTATGGCAAAACCCTATTATTGCGAAATGTGCTTATCTGTATCACTCAAATCAAATTTTATTTAGCTATCCTCTGCATCATTCCGCTCTTAAAAACAATGCCATGTTAAATACAAAAGTCTCTAAAAGGATATCTTCTTGTGTCAATATATTCAATTTCAGAAGAGAAAACAAAACCAAGCTTCAATACTAGATGCACAAAATATGCGCTTTCCATCGACTGTACAGTTCAGCAGTACAGACTCACCTCGTGCTGCTGGTGGTGCTGTGGGCGTAGATGAATATGCACGCATGTGTATGGGCTCTTGGTCCTTCCCACCAGTTAACACAACCTACTTCGTGGCGGGGCCTCTCCTATAAAAGCTCTGCCTCTGAAGACAAATCTTGATTTTTAAAAGACACGGCCCTGTACAGAGAACTAATTGAAACTGGTAAGTTTTTTGCACTAAGAATGAACGAAGATAGAACAAAACAGATTCAGGAAAAAAAAAAAAAAAAAAAGCATTGGAATAGGATAAAGAGGTACAGCAAGGGTGGGAAGTAAATGTTGCAGATCAATACTCTTTGCTGCACAAGGAGAGATTTCAAGTCTCCTGGCTGTCTGTCACTATTTTGAGGCTAGTTCATTATTGTGAGAAACTTATGATTATTTTCTTCCTGAAAATGAAATGTTTTAAAAATTCCTGTTTGAATGAGATGTCAAGATCAGCTTTCAAAATCTGACTGTAAAGGGGATGCTAACCATACTTTCATTATTGTCTTTGCTATGGGGATTGCATTCTATTCTCTCCACTATATTGTTTCTGTTATCTGGTCAAGGCAAAGGTGACAATTTAAGATGTGTGCTGATAAAATAAGTCAAATCCATGGTGTGTGGAGCTTCCGAAAAATTACTTCTGCTGTGCTGCATGTGGAAATTGAGATGCTAGTCTCTTTGAGCTTTCCTTGAGTGTCTTGGTACATTAGTATCCATAATGATGCTATAAAAGCTATGTTAAAGAGATTATTCAAACAAAACAGAGTTATCTGTTTGTTTATTTGCTGATCCCCAGCTTGGCTTTTCAGCTCAGTGGCTTGTGCAAAGTTCTGTGTGTTTCATGCTGGCACACAAGTATACAGGATTGTTTGCAGAGGCTTTCTAACAGGGGAGTCTTACCTGAAATGGAAGGTTCCTGCAACTTGAATTGTAAAATTTGTCTCTTTTTTTTCTTTCTTTTCTTCCTGAGTAAAATAAATGTATTTCTGCTGTTTCCAGAGCAGCTAAATCTATTAAAGAGAATGGCATCTCATAGAAAAGTCTTCCTGTTGTTAAAACTCTTTTTTCCCTCCATGTCTCATTTCTAATTACTTTGGCTACCTAAAGTATCTTTTCTTCCCCTTATCATTGGCTACGCCTACAACTATAGAGGAAATTAACTATTACGGAGGAGATCAATGCAATATTTACTTTCTGAGAGCCCTTAATACACCAAGATATGGGTACATGGAAGGGGAAAGGGAGATTGCTGTAGTAGTACTGATCAGAAGACAGGATGTAATATCCTTCAGTTAGGAGTAATTGCCTGGTTTGGGTCAACTCAGTTATTCAGAAGTGTTTGACTGTCAGGCATGGGAAAATGAAGATATCTTTTTTTTTTTTTTTTTTTTAAGTGGTTGAAAGGGAGCTGTTTTCTAAAGAAAAGTAGTGTTGTGTCCCTGCCCTTTGGGAAAAAACATGGTCAGTAATGGAAAAAGGAGGGACTTAGCTGAAAAGCTGAAGGGAATAGCCGAGATGATACCATTTTAAGAACTCTTGCGAGGTGCAATTGCAGTATATGGTTGTGCTGCAGAAAGTTTTCTGCAACAGCTTTTGCAGAACATTTTAATGCAATAAAATTAGTTCCTCACAGGCTGTTTTTGTTGAATGCTACAAAAGGAGGGTTGAAGAACCTCCAAGCCAAGAACTGAGAGTCAATGTGCTGAGAACAACAGGAGAGGACTAAGCATACAGCTTTTTATATTACTAGCTGTTTATTTTGATGCTTATTTGAATTTCTCTTGATGATATTGGGAAAACCATGTGGCATGTTGTCCTAGAAAAAAGGCAAAACATATTCAGAAGGGATGAAGGGCACAGACAACCACTCTGATTGCTGCTTCAAGAGAGGCTAAACACTAACAGGATGCAGGCAGACATGGATGGCATCCACAACAGGCCATTAAAACACTGCAGTTCGTGGTGAGAGAAGTGTTGCACAAGATTAAGACTACCAACCCTGCTCCTATGGGAAGCGGCTGCCTACCTTTCCCTGGAGCAGACGGACTATAATTTGCATCCTGTTTGACTCACCATGACATCTTAGCCTCCAAGGAGCATTTACATGCTATTTATCAGGCTTGACTGGAGTTTACTAGTTCATTCTGGGAGACCTCCTTTCTGCCATGAACTCAAGGAATTTTTTTCACAGTCCCTTAAACATGCATTGCTGGGGTAGTCTGGCCTTGGCAAGCTACTGCACGCACCCTCTTAGTCAAAGGCACACCAGGTATAACCTGCTGGGTCATTAGCCATGGTTTGAACACAGTAAAAACCAGTGTGTGAAAGGAGAAACTTCAAAAGACACTTGCCCTAATGAGGGTTTTGAATGTTTGGCAAAATGTATTTCAATAAAATTATGAGAGACATGAAGGTGCATGATGAGAACTAGTGAGGAAAGGTGAAAGTTTTCAGGTGTCTTTGTGGGTTTCCTCTTTGTTGGGATGTCCATTAGTATGACAAGCTGGGCAACTTCAGCAGTTTTCATCCTGTTTTTTTTGTTCTTAACCCTCCTTTGGAGATAAGACCTTTCCTGGTAGCTGTTTTACAGCTCTGTCATCTCTCCTGCTGGTATCTATTTACAGATTCATTTAGTACTATTTTCAATGGTTAGTTTAATTAGGGACTCCTCAGCTCTGATAAAAGATGATATTAAAGCTCATATAATCCCTACCTGTGTTATTTGTTTGTAGACTAATTATCCAGCCGTGAAAACTTAATAAGATGTCTTTAAAAATTCTGCTCCACCTCTGTTTCTGTGATCCCAGTGGAAACCACAGCTTTCCTGGGAAATCCAACCAGTCTGTGCACAAGAGGCCTCTTTGAAGCCCTTCTTGTTTCACTGGTGAGCTTTGGTTCAGGCACCTTGTGCAACTTCATAGGAGCACTGCTGAAAACAGTAGAGTGGACCCTAAAATCAGAAAGGTGGAGAGACCTGGGATGTCCCAGATGGCATTAGACCATTTCATTCAGGCAACTGAATCCCATCATGGTGAGAACAGAATTGTACAAAAGTGTGCTCTTTTTTTTTTTTCCCCCATGGGGACTATTTTTGTTTAAATATATTCTATGTAGATTTAATATCTTGCATTTTGTATTGTATCATATAACACAAACTTTGGAGACTGGTGGCTTTGACTATTTATGATGACTAACAACTGCACAGCTCTTCTGGAAACACAGAATACATTAAACAACAAGGTTTTAGGGCTTGGGCCAAAGAAAAATCTGCCAAACTTGCATGCTGTTTGACATGCTGTGTACAATTACTTAACTGAAAGCATGAGTAATGATATAATTGGGGAAGACCATGTAAAAATATTATTTTTTAATTGAAAAGCTGAAGTGTCAGGAAAAAAATACATCTGTAAAATGTGGGGGAAAAAATCCAGCTAAAATCCTGGTTTTGACAGAGGATCTTCCCCAAGCATCACGTTTCTAGATGCTTTCTTGCGTAAGTACCCTACAGCACAAGGTCAGGGTGTTGTCATGGAGACTTTCAGGGTAACTCATCAGAAAGATTGTCACCGTATGAACTTATTCACAGGATCAGACTTTCCACTGGTTTCACTCATGCAGTCTTCTTTCTTGGTTACACTCGATCTTTTGCATGTTGTTACAGAGCTTCAGAGTGGTCTTCCCTTATGAAGCTGGCTTCACATGAACAGTGTGCAATGCAATAAATCAGAGTGAAGAGGGATTCATGGCCCAGATGAGGAAAAGAGGCTTCTGTGCCGTGAATAAAGAAATGTGTTTTCATCACTGGAAACGTAGTTTGCTTTTTATTTTGTCGTGTGGCAGTGACTACATGGTTCCCGGAAAAAAAAAAAACAACCAAGATCTAGTCTCTGTGTATGAGATGTCTGAGATAAAACCTGGATAATTCCGCTATTTGTCTTTCTAATGATTCCAAGTTTAATACTTTATAACAAAAGTTAGTTCCTGATTTCATCTTTTTCATCTTTTAGTTCCTGATTTCATCAGAGTTGGTCCCAGGCTGGCTGCCCACCCTAAAGGCTGTAAGAGAAAATCAACATAGGATATGTCAAATGCAACTTTCAAATACAGTAGTCACTCTGACTTTTCTCTCATCTTTGCATTCACTCTCTGTTCTTTTGGCTCACGTTTTCCCTGGTGCTCGTCTCAGCCTCCATGGAGGTATGCATAGGTGAAGTTGGTAGATAACATCAAGTCCTCACGAGGCCTCTTTGGTTAAAGAGAGGAGAAAAAAAAATGGGCCTATGGAAAATAAGGTGGTTGTGTCCTGCCTGCCATTCCTCACATTTATTTCACCACTGAAGGATACAAGGTTTTCTAGAAACCTATTTCAGGCTGATATTCCAAAAGGACTGTTTGTCCTTATTTCTAACTATGCAGTTTTTTTCCTCCTCAAACCATTTCTAGGCTGTTGTCAATTAAGAGTGTGAATTCTCATGTCTCCCAAAGTCAATCTAAGGAATCTGAGACAAGACCTTTTTATTTTATTTTTATTTTTATTCTCCCAACATACCCAAATGCTCTAATTCTTCCCTTGATAAACTCAGCATGTTGGACTCACCACCTCCAGCCCAGCAAGTGGCTCTGGGACCCTTCAAGGGTGGAGGAAGGAAGATGTTCATCTGGCCTCTGCCATGCAGAATGCCCAAAACTGTAATGCAACAGCTCTGCAATATCTGCTAGCTTTTCTTGGAGCATGTTGACTATGGAAGGAATTGCAGATGTAAAGAGTAATGCTTGCTGTTTTACTGTTAAGAACTTCTGTTGGAGATGATAGGAATTTTGCCTGTTAAAGGAACAATGTGGTTTGTGATTCACCCTATAGTGCCTTTTGAGTTTCAGCAGGGTACTAGGTCTTGGAAATGCTTAGAGAAACATCATCCTCAATACAAGGAATTTTATGGTCCAAATTGGTTGCAGATTTTCCATTGCAGAGCTTTACTGTGCTGGACCCAATATACAAGATCGTACAGGAGTGACAGCAACTTTTCTTTAGTGGTCCACAAATCCTATAGTCTCTTAGTCTTGAAGAACCAAGAACCATGAGGCCTTGAAGAATCTTGAAGAACCTCTTTCTTTGTCTTCGTAGTGTTATGACAACATGAGGTCAGGGGCTTAAATAGCAAGCTCTGTGGGTGAAGACATTTTTCTGATTTATAGTTCTGTAGGAAAGTGTTGCTATGTTCAGTCCCCTGGCAACAGCGGCTGAACTGTCTTTCCTTTTCCCTCAGCTTGTTTTTCCTCAGAGGAGTGAGTTGAATTGCAAATGAAATCACTCTTTCACTTTGGAAAGAGATGGAAATGTATGGGAACATGTTTTCAATAGCAGAAATAGAGGTTACTGCATTTGCCTCTGTACCCTCAAAGCTGGAGTTAAAATATGAACTTTCAGCCACATGTTCCTGAAGTGAGGTCCTGTTCAGCTGGATGAAATTGGGATTTTGCATTCCTTGGGCCACTGGAACTGTGATGAATTATCCCAGCTGAGGGTTTGGCTTGTAATTGCAAAATGCAATCTCCAGTCCCTCACCAATCCTAGTCTGTCCTAAATCTTTCATATCTGCTAAAGTGTGCTGGGAATCTCCCAAGAATTTGACAAATTGCTGTTAAAGCCTCTGAGACCTGCTGTCAGTGATCCCACACGCACTTCTCCATGTGTCTGAAATAGGCCCCAATTTCTAGTCATGTCCAGACCATGAGAAGGAGAGTTAGGTTTAAAGTTTCATGCTTATTACTTTTGTAGAGTGTCTTGGCACCTCTTCTAGTCCCAACTGCTGTAAGTTTATATTTCTTGGGTCCCAGAGAGTGTTGTGCTCTGCTGAGCAGCCTGATCCTTCTCATCTTTGCATCAGTACTGAGCCTCAAGAAATGCAGTGAGGTAGGAAGGGAATTAGCTAGTACCTCTGTACAAGTGACTTGTGTCCTGCAGCACTGAGAGGTCTCTGCATAACTTCTGAAAGGTAATTGAAGAGAAAAATCTTCTCTTGATTGTCAGATGCAAAATCTCTCCAAAAGAGGACTTTCTTTTTTAATTTATTTTTATTTTATGTATCTATTTATTTTGATGATGCACTGCAGGAAGTTCCAATAGTGTTTCAGTCACTGTTCTGCTGATCAGTGCCATCTTTCGTGATGCATTTTTCCCAGAACCATTTGGAAAGTCAGGTTCACAGTGACAGAAGAAGACGGGTTGTGACTTTGGTCTGGAGTACAGAATTCTAGACAGTTTGTTTGAGTTCTTTCAGGCATGATACCATTGCAAAGTATATCCTGTTTATTTACATGGCCTGAATTTCAAAGGTGTTGTAGGTGTAGGTCTGGCTAAAAAGCATCCTTGTCTCAGGAAAAGCTAATCTATGCTAATTGTTTGATCATTGCCTTAAGCAATTCCTTTTCCTGAAGTTAGCAAAACCACTGTAAATCTTATTCAGAAACTCCAGCATGCATATTTGGGAAATATGTACATAATGCAGCAGACTGGGCTTTTTAAGAAATAACAGAAAAGCTGCTTGCTGTGGTTCTTAACCTGGTTCTGGTCTTCTCCAAACGCAGCACACAGCCAAATTCCTTGCTGCATATCCTCCTCAGCAGAATGTATGTTCGTGGCAGAGGTGAGAGTACTTCATGTTCTCTAAAAACTTTACAATTGGAGACAAGGCAACCCTTCAGATATATAACAATAATTTTAAAAAAAGATAAAAATCCTGCAGTAATCTTTTTTTTTTTTCTAAGAGATCTTTAAACGTATAGCATACAGTGACTGACTACAGCTTCTCAATTGCATTTGCCTGCAGAGTTTGTAAGAGATAGATTAAATGATCTTGCTAATGACCCACAGTGCTTGGCTCAGAAGGATGCATGTGTACCAGTTACTTATCTCACAGGTGTTCATTTCCTCTCTGCTCTTTGTTTTTTTTTTTGTTCCCTGTGCTGTGATTCAACGCAGGTTTATCGGAGTGGGGGGGGAAGGATAAATGAAAGAAATGAGTAAGAGGCTTTTAAGTCTACACTGCCATGGAGCAGAGCGCACTGTGTTGATGCAGAAGTACAGAGCATCCAACTAGCTCTGAACATCCAGGATCATCTTCAGATGCCTGGTTAGGTAAGAAAACTGAGACAGGAATCAAGACCATGGCAATAAAATTTGCCCCACATGATGACCTCTTGTTTGCCATAGTTTCAAAAGTTGGGTACCATGGTCCATGATAGCTAAAGTGGCTTGGCCAGTAGGACAGAAGTGGCTTGACCTGAGCTTGGATTCAGAGCAGCAATCAGGGAACTGTTCACTTTCTACCAAACCACATACTTGGACTTCCTGCCAACAGAAAAATTACAAACAGATCTGAAAACGCTTTCCAGGGGGTGTTAGAAACTCACTGTGAACTGAGGCAAATTCTGCCATCTCTACAAACCAGTGGGTTACTTGAAATCTTCTGAATTAGAAGAAAAAGAGATTTAGGTAAGATTTTAAGAGCTACCAGTAGAGACAAATAGTATGATGAATGGGGAGATCTGTGGCTAAATTTCTGAGACAGAGTTTATTTCATTAATCAGTTGGCTGAGGCTTCACAGTAGCATATGTATGATCTTGATATCAACTTCCTTGCTTTTATTTCCCCAGAGATGTACATATCTCTGTGATTTAGTGAGACAGGTGCTGGGACATTAGATTATGGCAGCCCTGGGGAAGCCTGAGAATAGCATAGAATATGCCAGCTTGTTGCTATACAGCCATCTCTGCTGGCTCCTGAGGACCAGGGTTTGACCTTGCTGTTTCTTTTTGGGATGCCATTCTGGATGCCAGAATAGAACACACTGTCCTCCAGCACAGCAGTTGTCCATAGCCTCTTCACAAAGATTAAGAATAATCTCATACCCTTCTGTCCATCTGTGATTGCAGCCAAGGGCTAGACGCTCTGACTTCTGTCATCTGAAATCCTGGGAAGATTGCCATAATGCACTCTGTTTCACCTTCGCTTGTAGCTGCCAGCCCTACTGCTGCCCAGCATAGCACCATCCGCCCAAGGTTCTCCAAAGTCAGAGAGTCCTCAGGTAGTTGGTCTGAGGAAGAGGTGATGAAATTTCCATATTGTGGTCCCACTTCTGCCGCTGACCTAATAATCAAATTTTGTGTGACTACAGGTGTAAGTCCTTTTTAAATATCTGGTGGCATTATGAAACACCTACCTGCCTTCTAGGGAGGGACAGCATAAGGCTTAATTAAATGTTTGCAAAGTGTTCTGCCATGCTGAGATGCAAGGTGCTACAGATTGCAAATACTTACTACAAATATAAAGACTAGCATGATCCTAAGAAGGGTGTCCTGTAAAAGATATGTTTAGTATAGTGACTGTATTGTACTTTGCAAGTGCAATGTAAATCATGACTTCAAGAGAGTCTCCTTAAAGGCAAGTCCTTGGTCCACACAAAAGAAGCTTTCTTTCTCAGGCAAGGCAGAAAATTGTAGGTGCAAGCTGGACACAAAGTTGGAAGAAGGGATTAATTTTGCTTTTTTTTTTTTTTTCTTTTATTTTCTTTTTGAATGCTTGCTTTGTTGAGGTCCATGTTGAGTTAACCATTTAACCTCTCTCAATGGCCAGGGAAGAGAAAGGAGTCCTTTTGCTACAGTTCTCCTGCTTATTTTTGGCTCCTTCTTGAGAGGTATGGGTTGCTCCCTAGGTTTTTCCTAGAAAAGCAGTTTAGGTTATTAGTTGTATTTAGATATCTACAATGCATGCACTTAAATGGTGTATTTCTTGAAGTTTGGATCATTTCAACCAGCATGCTGTGATTCCAATGTTAACTCACTTTCCATGCTGTTATTTCTTTTGTATTTGATATCCTTTATTGGATGAAACAACTAGTGTTTTTGTGTCACTAAGTGGTAGCCACAGAGGTGACCAGTGAAGCTGATCTCTGATACCACTAGAGGCAAGCAAAGCTAAAGGCAGAAGAAGTTAGGATGAATCATCTTCAAGAAGAAAAATTTCACATATTCTTCTGCACAGTCTCTAGGAATCATTCTGTACTCTAGCACAAATATTTCACTCCAGTGCAATATGCAAGATATTATTATCACTCTTGTTTTTATTAGCACCAATCTGGAGTGGGAAACATATGTAGTGCTTGTCATAATGTTATCTGAGAATTGATTACAAACACCAAGATGGAATATCAGAAAAGATAACGTGTTATTTGGAGGCTTCTTTTTTGGGTCTTTTGCTGGGGCAGTAAGGCTTGTTTTAATATTCAAATATTTTCAAGGTTTAGAAGCCAACAATTTCATGATTCATGGAAGAAATTAACTAAAATATCAGTGCATGAAATATTTTCCCAGGGAAAAGTTAGGTGATAAAGATAGGGAGGTTATATAGTACATGTTTTGGGAAGTTATTGTGGAGCTGGTAGACAGCAGTGGAAAAAGTGATAGGGTGAGACTGGAATGGTTGGAACAGTGATGGGAGTTGATCCTGGCCAAGTGCTAACTTGAACATTGACCCATAGGTGGACATGGACCTATACTTGATACTTCAGGGACGTGCAGTGTTAAGATCTGAGGTGTAGGCACTGACCAGTGATAGTGCACCTCCTGTTTGTCGTGATTATTAGGGAGGCTTCCTTGTATATTGTGAAATTGAGCCTATTGAATTAATGCTGATCATGTTTAATTAAAATTTTGAAACAATTTGCTGTACTTGATTCTATCATTCCTAAATACTTTTAGAGGCCAGGACAGTTACAAAAGTAATATATATGCACATACTAATAAAGCATCTGTAAATGTTTTTTGGCATGCTCAAAGTATCTCAAATAATGCTTATGACATTGTTTACTGCTATTGCTCACACAAAAATATCCTGATTCATATCAGTATAAGTAAAGAGTTTTTTTCTATTTTTTTTTTCCCAAAGAGTTTGGAATTATGGAGATTTGTCCTTGTGTCCTGGCCTTAGTTTTCCACATTCTCCACTAATGCATGTTGTCTAATCCACTGTATCCAGTCGTTAAGGCAAGAAATGCCACAAATAGGGGCTGGGATGGGTCAATACCACTGCTTCTTCCTGGATTTTCTTCCTCTTCTGCCATTGCTTCTGTCTTTATTTCTCTAGGGAGGAGGTAAAGCTGGGAACACTGCTGAAGTGACAGCTGTGCCATATATCCCAGTATAGTCTACCACCCCTCCACTTAGCCTATTATCCACCCTACCTTTGGATTTAACCCAAATTTATTTGAAGACACTCATCCTGTACTTTCCCAGGTTAAGTGGTGGTACTCACAGCTTAAGCTTTCCAGCCTCACCTGCAGGTCTGGGAGGTGAGAAGTGTGAGCAAGGAAAGTGTTTGGGGGTAAGGACATAGAAACAGGTTGGGAGAAGAACCTGCTGAGGCAGAGATGACAGGGGAAGTTGGATGGGCAGATATTGGATTGATGGGAAGAGAGGAGTATCCATGAGGCTAACTTTTAAAACCCTGTGAACAGGGTTTTAAAATCCCTGACTGGGATTTTCTTTTCCCCATCTGGGTTGTAGAAATGCTTCAGGGGTGTGTGTGATGTGTGGTTATAAAACATAGACGAATCCTTCTCTGAGAAACACACCAGTAGATTGTTTCATCTTTTGTTTAAGTCCTAGCTTCAGTGGAAAGCAATGTTCTCTGCGACGGATGAAGTGATCACATCAGAAAGTTCTTCTTGACTTTAATAAAGTTTTCTAAGCCATTCCTGCTCCTTGTTGTGTTCAAATCAGAGAGCTTATACAGCAGCTGAAGATTGTTTTGTAAAGGAATGCATCCAATACAAATCTTTGTATGGTGCGAAGTTCATCCTGAATATGGAATTTAGACTTAAAGAATTTTAGGAACTGAATTAAAAGGAAAGAAATTGATTAAAACAGGAAAAGAAATTTATCAGTAGGAATGTTTTTAGAATGTTTCTAAAGATGAGGCCATAATCCCCTGATCTTAAAAACTCCTTAAAAAGAGAGATTTTTTTTCTCTAACAATAAGGTTTAAATATACTACATCAAAAAATGATTTTTCCACTTTAAACCTCTGTTTCTGCAATCTGGTAATTTAAGAAAAATAGCAAATGTTGTGAGGCCCAAAGAGAAAATAGCAAGTGAGTAATAGTAGCAATGCAAAAATTCTTTGGATTTCAAAAGAAACAGTTGTTAAATGAAACTAAATTATATGTTTCACTAAAGCTAACTGTTAGTGTCATGAAAAACTGTGCAGAAAAACAATGATAAGAAGCATCTTAAAAGAGATGACTATTATGAAGTTTAAGGATGACTTGAATATTATATAAAAGTAGATCAGGCATCCAGAAATTCAAGTTTCAGACTATCTGTCTACTGTGTATGGTTAGAAAGCTTTAACCTGGGGGCATTGGAAAGAGCAGCTAGGCTCAGTCACAACACAGCAGTGGGCTATGGAGCTGCATAATTACGTCATGGACAGTTAAGTAAACACAGGGTTTCTTGTATGCCAAATGCATTCTATAAACACTAAGAAGAGGAATAGCTTTTAGAGTGAGCATTTGGGTATACAATCATGTGACCTGGAGCTAAGATCAAACAGAAGCTGACAAATACTTCATAGTAATGACCAACATACATGTTAAGCCTGTGATTAACAGGAGGCAGCCTTTGTCTTCTTGCCTTATTTTTTAAAGAGAAATAAGTTAATCTAGATTTACCATGGCAGAAAAGCATACAGACAGATAAAAAAACAGATTGCTTCTAGGTTTGTCTATCTGAATGTGTTGCCTTGAGGTAGATCTGTCTGCTATGTGAAAAACGGTCATGATGAAGGCACCAGCACAGGCTCTTCAGGAATAAGAAATCAACTTAAGCAATAGTGCTTTTCTAATACCTTTCGCTTTGTGCTAGTTTGACATGGTTATCTAATCTGCTTCAGACATTTGTTCATATTAAATGTCTCCATAATGGAAGATGACATCCACCTCTACAAAGAACAAATGCATAATCAATATCAATATCAATATGATGTGCAGTAAAAGAAAACCAATTATTAACCAATAGGTTAATAAAACAAATTACCTAAAAAGATTGCGATTGCACTTGGCCATTTATTTTGTATGATTAAATTCCAGTGAATCATGTGAGGTGTCCTTCAGGGTTGCTCTAGAGAAAAATGAATATGGGGGAAGTACAGAACAACTTGGGAGACCTAACAGCTTTTATCAATCACTCACAGCTGAAATCCAGCCTCATTTATGAAGGAACAAAGGGGTTTATTGTATCATGTCTGTAAGGAGAGAGGGAGAGGTTCATGACTCAGTTCCAGACCATATCAGAAGGAAACGCAAAAAATCTGATGTCATTCTTGCTAAATAATTTGTTGTGAGGAAGTGATTACTAGAATTACAGTGTTCTCCTTCCCAGTAATTATCACCCTAGATGGTGATAGGCAAAGCTCAAAGAATAATGAATGGGTTTTTAACAGATTGCACTGCAGTGGCCTGGATTGTCTATTCCCTATGTAACATCTTCTTAATAGAGTGTTTCTGTGTTAGTTAATATAGGCCTGTTTGGGACTGGACTTGAAGAAGCATCAAAAGGACACTTTGAACAGCATGAGCACCATGTGAGGAGGGTGGTTGGTGCTACTCTGGTCATCTCTGCCATCTTGCAATTGTTCTCTTGTATATCCCACAGTGTTGTGTGTGAGGAAAGCAGGTGACCTAAGAGAAGCACTGTTTTGCCACAGGTATCCCACACCATGGGGTGGTTATTCACACCATGGTTATTCATTGCATTGAAATGCAGTTAATATTCATAGTATTTGTAAGTAACAAGTATCTTATTTGCCTCTGTCTGCATCAAAACTAAAAATGGCATTTCTATGTTTGTGGGACCCATTTGATATCATTCAGCTACAGGATTTATTCTTCAAACTTAGGGAAATAGCTGGAGCTTTAACCTCATGCTCAGATTAATAACTTGCATGGGATATACCATACCACTATAATGAATCATCTTTTAAGGAGAAATATTGTGTAAGAATTTTTATTTGAGTTGTTTTTGTCCAGCTCTTCCACTGAACCCTTCTTTCAGGGATTCCTTCTTTCCATGCCGTATCTAGAAGAGTTCCAGGATGGGACTCTTGGCTGTATAATGTTTAATGTCTTGATACAACCAATAAACCTGTGAAAGCTTAAAATTCAAAAACACATCATGCACAAGCCTAACATGCCCAAGATCATGGGACATCCCAGTGTGTGTGTGACCAAGAATATCTCTAACATCTGAGGTTGTGTCTTCATGTCTTCATGTTGCAAGAACACATGCTAATTATCTATATGCTTCTTAGCGCTAGATTATAAGTGAAAGCAGTTTCTGACAGCTTTAGTTAAATAATAAGAAAACACTGCTCTTAGCAAACTTACAGACTTACAGAACTTGCCAGTCACATGAATATAGCGTCAATTCCTCTTTTCCATTGTAATGGCAAAAATGGCTTCCCTTCTGATACCAAAGCAAAAATTCTTCTCATAAGTGAAAAAGCACAAGCTTCAACAATATGAGCAAAATCATTTCTCATTGTCATCTGCCTCTGGGATGTGAATAGGAAGGGGATTGATGCTGTATAGGCTCTGCCTTTGTGCTTTAGTTAATCCCACTGTGATAAAGTCCCAGTTCTGAAGTAGTGACTGTCAGCCATTCCTCTGCACATCAAAAAGCAGATGAACAAAAGAAATACAAAGCCAAAAGGAAAAAGAAAATGCTGGGATTTTAGGAGCAATACTGCATGTCAACTTCATGATGAAATGAAAGCTACTTTATTCTCAAGTCCACTGCTAATTTTCTCATGCCTAGGGACTTTTGTAGGAAGGATAGTCCAGTGCTGTTTGGAAGAACCTCTGCACTCAGAAAAACTGTTGTTTGACTACTTGTTACATGGGCTTCCTTCATGACCTGTGGCATATCACTAGATGTCTCTATGCCTTAGTTACAGATCTTGAGATAGGGAGCTTTAATAATCTCTTGCTGTGGCCCCTGATTTATCTACCTTTGACCACAGATCTAAATTTCAAAATCAGATTGGTGTTGCAGGCTTCTTCATTCTTTATAGCAAGCCCAAGTATCCATGACTAGACATTATACCATGAGATGCACCTGCCCAGCAGCTAAAACACAGGTACCTGCTGCAGGTTCCCATTATGAGCGGTCAGGCATGTCCCTGCATATTGTATCATTTGTTTTCTTTTGACTCTCTTTGTCATTTTATTATAATTTGCCAAAAAGACTTATCTATCTCAGAAATTCTTAGGAAAGCAATAGTAAAACAAAAGGACTATGTGATTGCCCTGGCCTCTTTCATGAGATCTGGCTTAATTTCAGAAACTGTCATCCTTTGATTCATTACGGAAAAGGTTTATCACAGGTGGTAACAATTGTTCATATTGTTGGCAGAGGCATTAGTTGCTAGGAGTGGAAAAAAAAAAGTTTCATCTTTCTTTAACAAAGCAGATGGTGTTTTGGTCAAAGACAGGGCAAGATTTTGTGACAACATAATTGAACTCTTACACCACTTCTTGCTGATATTGCTTGTTGTACCGAAAAACTGCAGCACAAATTGAGAGGAAGGAATTTTGATGAATTCTTTTACAAAATTCTCCATCTTTGTAATGAAACAGCGTACCCAAAATACGTGCTTTAGCTTTCCCAGATTCAATCTTAAGTGGGGTCAGTGTCAGATGACACTCAAGGTAGTTCAGGCACAGTTTAAAGAACTCAGTGATAGGAAGGTACCAAGGAATAATTTTCCTTTCTGCAAAGAGTGAAAGGACCTAACTGTGGC
>VZSV01000266.1:732499-753626 GCA_013398735.1 Nothocercus julius | reverse complement strand
CTCCTGGAGGGCCAGATACTGACGTTGCTGGGTTGTCTCTTAGCAACTGCCTCCACATCCCTGAGCAACAGGAGAGCGGGATGCAGAGCCCGCCGGAGCGCCGGGGCCGGACGAGGCCATGGAAACACCCCCCTCCTCCGGCCACACGCCCCTACCCTGCTCCCCTTCCCATTTATCCCGCTGCTCCCTCACAGCTCCCCGCTGTCTCCGCAGCTTTTCATCCCCATTGGTACTAGACCCGCCCCCCCATTCCCGCATCCGCCAGCATCAGCCCTTCCCGCAGACCCTGGGGTCGGCACCCACTGCTGCTTGATGCGGTGGGTCCTGCCGGGACCGGGTGCCTCGGGGCTCCCCGGGAGACTGGGGGAGCCACATACAGCCGGACGTCCCCGGCGCCAGACGCGGCGCGGACAAGCGCAGTGGGGGATAAGGCTGCAAATCTGGCCCGCAGGCTCCACGAGCGCCAAGGTTTTGCTTTTCCACCCTCCCCGTGGAGGGCGACGTCCGCGCTAACAAATAAACCCAGAACGCGGCCTGGCTTTAATGTCCCCGGGGGCAGCCGGCGCCGCAGCGCGTGGCTCCCGTCCGCGCCAAAACCTCCCTTGGCCCGCGGGAGCCCGGCTGGCAGGAGGCTGATCCGCTGCCGCGGATGCACCGGGGCTTCCGCATCTTCCGGGGAGCAGGGAAAGACACCTCGGGCGCGCGCGTTCCGGAGCCCCGCAGGGAGCGACGCGCGGAGCCCCGGCGAGAAACTTTCCCCCCGGCCCTGCCTCTCCCGTGTTCTGGGTTTTCTTTTTCGCTTGGATTTGGAGCAAACGGGCCCCAAAGGCTGGAGGCAGCGAGCGGGGAGAGAGATCCACGATTTCCATTTGCCTCTGGAGTCTTTATACTGCAGGCAGGCGGGAATTCCCTCCCCGCGGCTGGTCTCGAGGAATGGGAAAAGCAGCCTCGTCCACCCTCCCCGTGGATCCTCCCCCTACCCCTTGCTGCTTCCCCAGTGCCAGGCTCTTGCAGCAGGGGTGTTCCCTGGGGAATAGTGGGAGACAGGGATGTGCCAGGATAGGGATGCGCCGGGATAGGGATGCGGGAGGGAACAGGGCCATGATTTAGCGGCCTGGTAGGGTCCCAAGCGCCTCCTCCCGTCTGGCGTCAACCTGTCAACCCACAGCGTGCGCTGGAAGCGCCCGGGAAGGGCCGTTGGCAAAAGGCAAAAACCGCCTCGGAGGGTTCCCCTTCCCACTGCTGCCAGCACGGGCAAAACTCCGCGACATCGGAGCTCGCAAGGATCTGCTCGACTTTCCTTTGGGTTTCTTTCCCTCCGAAACACGTTTTTCCTTTGGCTGCCGCTCTTTGCAGGCACGAGCTGGTGGCGGAAAGCCAGAAGCCAAATCTGCTGTCGGCTTTGGACGCGGTGCGCTCGTGCCAAGGGAGGGTTTTGCCTTTCCAAGGCTTTGCGAGCGCTTAAGCAGCTTGTTGCTGCTGCCGGACCGGCCTCTGCGCGGAGAGCGGGCCCGGCAAACCCTGGTTTTTGCCTACAGACTCCACTAAAACGTGTAGTCTTTGCACAAAGACAGGAGCTCAATGTGAGGCCTCCGCTCCTTTTCACACCCAGCACCATCCGCGTGCCCAGCGCAGCCACTCTGGGGCCAATGTTGCAGGTTTTTGGCGGGCGGGATTAGCATTTCCCGCGCGTTTCCGCGTGCGTTTTGCCCACGGGGTGCCAGACGCGCTCCCCCAGCCCGGCTTCATCGACACCACGGTGCAAACTGACCCCGGCCTTGATGAACCGGGGCTTTGCCTGCAGCTGTTTCTCGCTCTCGGGTGCCTGCGAACGGCTCGGAGGTGACTCCAGCCTGGGTTTAGACTCCCGGGTAAATCTTCGCTCCGGCCGCTTCCTCCACATCTCCCTTCGCAGCAGCTCTGGGAGATCACGTTGGATTTTTAGCTCTTTATCAGCTCTACCCTGAAGCAACCTGAGATTGTCTTTCAAAGCTTTTTTCTTCCACCGAAACACCTGAGATGTGACCGGGAAGGGGCTGGGGGGAAATGGGCCACCAGCGAAGGAGGAAACGAGCAGGCAGCGACAGCACGGCGAAAGGCAAATTCTCACCAGATAAATAAGTGACACCTAAGCGATAATCAGGCCTGCAGGGCTGCCAGACAGAGAGGCTGGTGGCGAAGAGCGAGCGCAGCGGCGGCGCGGAGCTTCTCACCCGCTTGCAGAGGTGACGCCGCGCGAGATCCAGCGGGGACGCCGGGCGCAGCCCTTGAGGCTGCAGACGGGTGCGCGCGTTCCCGGCTCGGCGGGAGCTCGGCAGAACGACGACGGGATGGCCTGGTGGGGATGCCGCTCTCCTGAGCGGGGCACAACAACTGTCCCGGTGGTTGTCCCCGTGGGGATGGTGTTTTCCTGGTGGAGACGCTGCGGGGGACACGGCTGTCCCGGGGGGGACGCTGCTCTTCTGCTGGGGCCATGGCTGGCACCGTGTCGGGGACAACAGGAGCCTCAAGTGAGCATCGGATACACCTGATGAGCGGAACTCCCTTGGTAACAGAGAGCCGAGGGACCGATGTAAGGGTGTAGGAAACCAGGATGAGACAAGGGGTGTGTGTGAAACCTTCATTTTCGGTCCCATTCTCTTGGGGATGGGGAGGTCCTGTATGGCAAGAATCAGCCTTGGATGAAGAAATTTTTCTTCTGCTCCCACTGTTCATTCACTGTTACTTGTCTATTGATGAAGGTTTCTGTATTCCATAATTCCTAGGAAGGTCTTTCCGCTTCTGGTTTGGATATATTTTTATGGTAGAGAATGACTGTGTTGGTGAGGTCAGTGTCAAACAAGGATCCCGTTCCAGGAATCCGTACACGTCGTGACATCTCCACGCCTTCCTGCAGCCAGGGGCAATGCCCCAGCACCCTGCCAGGGCCAAGCGCCCCGGCAACCCGCAGGGATGGCACCCAGAGAATGGGCCATGCACCCGGTTTCTCCTCTGCCACCTTGGTTTGTGGCTTTTTCCAGTCGTTTCCTGGAATGACTTGAAGGCAGGGCCCCTGTTCCCTCCATCTCCTGCATATGCTGCGGCCAGACACCTGTGGCTGGCTCCCTCAGTGAGCACTTGGCCTTCATCTCCCTTGTGGGACAGGCACAGAGGTCATCACGGCTACAGCTCCTCAGCTACGTCTTAGGAGCAACTCACTGTGCTAGGGATGGAGGGACGGAGGCTGCCTGGCAGGGAACAGCCCGTGTCTGTTCCGGGGAGCTTGCTCAGAGCCCTGGAAGGGGAGCTGCGTCCGAACCTGCCGCCCGGGAGCAGCCCGTGCCTCCTGACGAGCACGTGGAGGTTGGTTTGGAGAAGCCCGGGTGGCACCAGAAGAGCACGCGAGTGGCCGAACAGGGCAGGCAGTCCCGTTGCAGTTCTTGGCCCCGGCCCCAGGGCTGGTTTCGTCCAGAGCACAGTTCATGCCTGAGATTGAAGTCTCACCCTCATCATTAGCGCTGTGTCTTTTGCTTTCATCATCATGTCATCGACTCACAAGCACGCTCGTCTTATTGCCTTTGCATCATCTTGACGTTGTCTCACCATCATCGTTGTGTCTCACCACATCACCAGCACCGTCATCATCTTTATGCCATCTCACCATCCTCACCTCATCCTTACTTCATCATCATCCTCATCTTGCCGTCATTTTTGCATTGTCTCATCATCACCATCAACTCACCAGCTGTTGCAGTTGGAAGTTGGCAGGGAGCGAGGAAGAAGGTATCAAACACCGCTGGTAGCAACAGGCCTGACTCTGGCAGTAGCGGAGTCACGAACAGTCTGTCCACTGTAGATCCCATCACCTTCCAGACAGCGAGCTGAGTTCACAAATACCACGATTTATTCAAATGCAACATTTACAAAGCAGGCTTCGGATGCCAGTACAGGAAATTCTCTACTCCACTGTTTAATTTTGAGCAAGCTCTGATGTACAAATGCGCAATCATCACGCACCCCAGAAGATGGGAGAGGGCTCTCGGTCTCCAGGAGTCTCCTCAGGCAGAAGGAGGAAAGGGGGATCCCAGAAGTTATGATGGAATTTTCTCCTTCTTTCTTCCTTAGTTCACCTTCTATTTTTTTTTAATTTTTTTTTTTACATTTAGGTGGAGCTTCAGTGACTGTGGTCATATTTGCTATTGTTGTTGATTGGTGAAAAAGTCTCTCGCTTTCATTTAGAGAAAGAATCCAGAGTGCACGCTCAGTGAGGAGCAGTCGTACCTCGGAGCGGGGGAACTTTTGGGATGGATGTGTGTTTTGACATTATAATGAGCTTATAATTAGCAAAGTTCAAGCAAAGTTCATCCGAAAGGAGTGATTTGCCACCCTTGCTGTTATCGTATATCTCCCATCGGGCAGCTACTGTGCGGCTTATCAGGCACGGGGACTACAACGGAGTTTCACCGCGGTGTCTTCGCTCCTCTCCCTGCTCCCTCACTCCTCTTTGCAGCTGCGAGGAGGGCAGATTGTGCTGCCCGGGGAACCGTGGAGGAGCAGAATCCGGGCCTACCTGCCATCCTGGAAGTGGCAACTGTGTATCACCCCCAGCAAGCTCCGGGAATGCCAAAACTGCTGCTAGGCCCTGTTTTTCTCTATGTTCCCCCTTTTCAAGCTATTCCTCCACACCAGTATCTTCTCACCCTGGTCTTCCCATAAACTCGTCCTTGTTTGATCATCCTTATCTTGTCGTCATCTGATTGTCATCCAGTCATCCTCATCTCGGGGTCTGATCATCGTGTCGTCATTACCATCCTTCCGTCTTTTCAGTGTTGTCTCATCAACATCTTATATGCTCTTTCGTGTCATACGTTTGACAGTCTCCTTGTCTTTTTTTTTTGCGTGTGTGTGTCTCCTCATCTCATTCTCAACTCCACTGACCTCTCACTGTCTTTGACTTGTCTCATCTATGCGGTCCTTGTCTCATCTTGCTGTCACTGTTGACACATCATATTGTCATCTCAACACTATCACCTTCTTGTCACCCACTTATTCCTTCGTTGTCTCATGACCATCTTGTCATCATCCTTGTCTCATCACTAGCTTGTCACCATCTGTTTTTTTTCATGTCACCCTCTGGTCTTGGAATCACCTGATCTCATCATCATTTTCTCACAGTTTCATTGCCAAATCTCAGCACGCTCTTGTTGTCTTTTTGTTTGTTTGTTTGCATCATCCTGCCATCTTTCTAGTGTTAAATCATGAATCTTTTCAACAGTGTCTCATCATCCTTTCAACATCATCTTTCCAACATCTTTATCATAGTCTTTATCATAGTCTTTTTTGGCTTCCTCTTAGCATTATTTCAATGTAATTTTCATCATCTGGCCTTTCTGGCATTGTTTTATTGACTTTTTAGCATTATGTCATCTGGTCTCATCATGATCTGATACCTTCATCGTGTCATCATCATTGTCTTGTTGTCATCTTATTGTTTCATCTCATTGCATGCGACTTGTGCCGTCATTGATTCCTCACCATCACCTTCTCCTTGTCAGTGAATCACTCCTGTCACATCTCGACATATCGGTGCCTTGTCATGGCCTCATCATTAACCATTTCATCTTCTCAGCCTGTCATTGCCTTGTGTTTTGGGCATCATCTCATCTTATGATTTCATCATCTTTTCGACTTTATCTCATGAATATCTCTAATGCTGCTTCATTGTCTTATGGTCTTTTTCACATTTTCTCATCATCCTCTTGTTATGACACCATCACATTTTTTGACACCTTCTCATTGCCTTAGTGACATCAGCTCATGAGCATCTTGCAATCTGGTCTTCCAGTTGTTATAGTTCTAGCATCATCTGGTCAACATCCCATCAGCATCAGGTCTGTTTGGGATCTTATCATCATCACTATTACATCATCTGCTCTCTCTTTTTGTCTGAGCATCTCATCGTTATGTCATTATCGAGTTTTTGCTGTTCCAGGGTTTTCCAGTATTGTCTTTATCCCATCATCATCATTTTGTCTCATCATATCATCACTGTCTTGCTCTCATTTGCCTCTCACTAACAAGGTGTCTCTGGGCTTCAGGCTTAAAGACAGTGTCGAAGGAAAATAGGAAGCAGCAGAGAAAGAGCACTGAGTCAACCATCTTTGGAAAGATACTGACTTGTACAAGGCCATGGGACGAGGCAGAATACATCTTTGCACGCTTTGTTATTTTTGTTTTGCACAGGTGCACATGCGGAATAACCAATTTATTTTATACCTTCCTAGGCCTGTGTTCTCTCTCACAAATCCTTCTAACCACCCCAATACAAGTAGAATTCTTAGAACACCCCTTGCGTCTCCTCTAAAGACTTGATGACCACTCAGCACTCTTTCTCCGCTGAACCAAAGTGGTGCAGGAGTGCGAGAGGCAGGGGCTGCAAGAGCAGCCAGGCTGCAGCGTGTGGAACCGCGACTTCCCACAGAGCTCCGCAGGGCCCCGGAGCCACCGCTGCTACCCCAGGGCATCTTGGCCGTCACCAGGCAACAGCTTCCCGAGGCCAGGGAGAGCAAGGGGATGCGCAGCAGGAGCCAGGAGCTGCGGGTCGGGCATGCACGTGGGTGATCCGAATGCCAAGCCACAGCTCTTAAATAAATCAGCATCCTGCCCCTAGCAAGGCTGCAGCTTAAAGCGTCCGGAAAATAACAGCAGCCAGAATTTAGCGTGGGTACCATTTTTGAGAAGAGGAGGAAGACCCCTACCACACACACACACACACCCCTAAGACATGTAGTTTAACCTGCACAAGCAGATTTTCCTAGCCAAAAGATACAGTGTTTTCCCCCGGCCTCTGGTTCAGAGTAACAAGAGAGCAGAAGGATGTGGAGTTGAAACCTAATACTTAAGCCTAAAAGCATCATTAGCACATAAACATTGTCGAGATGGGGTTGAGAGAACATTACACCCCCACGTCACTTTACAAGATTGATCCTTCCCCGTGCAGCTTCAGTTTCTAGGCTGAGGAACCCGAGAGAGAGAATGAGGGGCAGCAGCACGTCTGCCAGGGCCCATAGTATCACCCACAGGCACCACAGCCCTCAACCTCAAGGCACACGCACAGCTCTGCCGAAAGAGCACAGAGAAGCAGGGGAAAGGACAAAGATGAGCACTGAGCAGGGAGTGTGTGTGGGAAAACTTTAATATTTTTATTTTCATACAAAAAATAAGGATTAAAAACTTAAATATTCTGCACTCGCAGAAGAGCAAAAGGATACACCCTATAGGGAAGGGAGGCACTTCTTTGCCTTATCTCAGTTTTTGAAGATGCAGGACGTGCCACAGGCAGGTTTTGGCCCAGGTGGGGAGTGCCAGACAGCTGAGCTGGTGCGTTTGAAGTACCGAGGCTTGCTCTTGCCAAAGATATCCTCCAGTTTGGGGCTTGCAATTAACCCAAAGATCTGGTCAACATTCACTGGGTGATAGTACTGGTGTAAAATAGCTTGATTAAGCTGAGACCCTGTCAAACAAACAAACTCAATCAAAAACAATCATAGCAGGAAAGCAGACTCAAATAAGTTCTCAGTGCTCTGCTCGAGGAAGGCTTCACCTTAGAGCCCCCAGAACTGTTGCATACCTCCTTCCATGCCTGAAAAACTTATGTAGAAAGCAAGATTAGTATTTTCACTGGTCTTCGCAAAGCTTTGTGCTTTGCACACCCATCTTCAAGCTACTAAATTTGCTTGTTTTTAAGCCATTTTATCCCAAACCCACCACACCTCAGTTCCCTTCAGGACAATGGTCTGCTTCACTGCAGTGAGTTTCCACCTTTCTATTCCCACCCTTGGATCCAGGTGGATCCATTGCAGAGGACTTTGGTTCAACTTCAACACAACAGCAGGTGCAGAAGAGACCCAGTGCCCCTCACCACCTGAACTCAGCTGTTGCTGAGGACTTGCACCCTCCCAGGTCACACTAGGGATGCTGAAATTCTACTGTGATAATCTGGAAACTTCCAGCTGTCTAGTGAAGGAATAAAAACAAGCAGGACCCAACTCTGCACCTACCATCAGCCCAGGAAGGGACAGGCTTACGGGGATCATCCTCATCATCCGTGGAGTCATCGCTGTTCAGATCCATACCATAATTATTTTCACTTACTTTGGGGCACCTGGACTCCTTTGGTGGTCCTAAGCAGGACGTGGAGATGGATTTCTGAAACCAGAGGAAAACTTTTATTAGAGCCCCAAATCTTTACCTTGCAGCCCCAGGCAGGAGGACTTGGCTCGCAGGGGGAGCTGCAGCCAGGTCTGCGAGCTCAACCCTCCGTGGGCACCTCGAGGCTTCCGCAGAGCAGACAGGCTTTGTTAAGATCCCAGGTATCCTGTTAAGGCATCCAGGCAATGCCTGCACACACAGGATGAATCCTGAGTCAGAGGTAAATCCTCAGAGCTATTTGCTGGGCAATGAACTTCACCCCAGAGGGAAGGTGGCCAGAAACAAGCTGACAGCAGACTTGGTAAAGCAGATCCATCACATTCACACTCTTTTTTCATCCCTCGCTCAAAAACAGAGCCAGAAAGGTGAGCACTAGTGCACATAAAGTCTTTAACCTCTGCATTAACCAGAATACACCTAATATTCCTGCTTGACAGAACCTGGGTTGAGATTCCCTGCAGAAGCCAGCAGTGCTCAGATCCTTTTGGCCCTTTTTGCCGAGCCCTGCTTGGAGATCCCCAAAAGGTGGGCAGCAGCTCGGGATCGGTACAGCAGAACCCCACCAGCTAGACGACCCGAGTCATCTGCAGTGCCAAAGTGCTTACAAGGTGCTGAGCAGGACACAGACCAGGAAGCAACCCTAATTCTAAGGAGTTCTTAGCATTCAGACCAAGCATTGAAATAAGGGCATGCAGAAAAGGGACACACACTTGTATACAGGGGGAAGAACGTCACGCCAGACACCTCCAGGTAAGAGAGTCAAGAAGGGGCACCTGATAGGGGCTCAGGGCTTCCCAGTAGTTTGAGCAGCCTTTTTTCCACCCTTCCAGTCTCTGTGCCCGAGTGCTTCCAGTGGAAGTCTCCTTCTGGAGACACACACAGTCCAAGAGCCACGTTTCACGTGGAGGCTGGAATCGGCGCCGCTGGGGGTGCCGCAGGCAAGCCGGCCCCTCAGGATGTGCTGCCATCATGTGGCAATTCCCAACCCCTTCCTGGAGACAGCACTGGCTCTTCCTTCGGGTTCCCCTACACCCAGCACCGAGCCAAGCAACTGGACTTCTCTGTCCTCACTCTGCACTGCCTGTGGTTAAATCCCAAGAGCATACATTCCAGGATTGCCTCTCCTTTTCCTCTAGCGCTACCTATGAATAAATCCACAGGCTGATGGCAAAGCATGGAAATCAGTGAGGCCCCACTGAGCCCACTTAGCTGGGGGGTTTGCTGCGAGCCAGGCCCACCCTTACAGTTTTGCTCAGCCACGTGCTGCAAGCAGCAGTATTCAGTTCTGGCTGCTTGCTTTTCTTCTCCTCTCCTGTCTGCTGCGGAGGCTCCTGCAGACTCGTTTCCTCCTGTTAAGACACAAGAAGCAAGCCCTCGTTCATGCACGTTCGCTCAAGGAAAACCACCAGATTCCTTCTCTGGAAGTGAGCCACACTTTCTGCTACTCTTTGTACAAAATTCTGTCACACTCTCCTTTTACAGAAAGATTTTGGAGGATTTTGTATAACAAAATAATAGCTTTAAAAGTCTTCCTACAAGAAAAGGATCATCCAGATAAAATTACAGCAAAGACAGGACTTATCAGCAACGTTTCCTGAACACACACGTACCTTTACCACTCTGAGCCATGGATTAGAAGCAGGGGAAATGAATTCTGCTTGCTTGCCTCTCTTCTCCTGACCAAGCAGCTGGGGCAGTTCTTTTGGGCTCTCTTCCTCCTGTTAAAAAGCACCAAGAGGATTTCACTGCATAAACTCCTTTTTCACCCAACCCATTTTACCCAGGAGTTTCTTCTTCCTCTCTCCTCAGCAGGGAAAGGCAGCACGTAGCTGCAAGAGAGCCAGGGCTGCAGTCACTCTGAATTAGATTCAGCTTCTCTTATCTGGAAGAGCTTTGTCATCTCTCACTGCAACCCAGCTGCTGGCAGCACATGAGGAACTTCAGACCTTCATTAAAATTAGATAGGAAGAAATAGGTGTTTGGAAGCCACTGTGGCCTAGTGAAGAGCAGCAGTGAGGACAAATACAGAAGGAAGATTTTTTTACTTAACAAGGATAGTAGTTGGAGGGTGATTTTTTTTTTTTTTTAAATAAAGAATAAAGGGGGGAAAAAAAAGTCGTGTTAATGTGTTAGGAGTGGAAAGAACAGGTACTGTGATATTTTGGGACAAGCAGCTTTGACTAAGCCGTAAGATTCTTTCCTAACGTCGTGTAAGTGCAAATGAGGTTACATGAAGCCATATGATACCTGAAGTTTGTTATTGGGATCATATGAAACCCATACAGTAAAGTGACTGGAATAAACAGATATGGAAATTAGTAAAAGACTTAAAACCAAGCAAGTGCTTTTTGGAGCTCTTTCTCAAAGTACCCTTCAACCCTTGAACAAAAGGAAACACAAAAGCAATTCTCATTTCAGCAATAGCACTCATTCTTGCAAAAAACCCAGCTTCTTATTGCAATAACATGTTTGCCTGTCAGATTCATTGCAGTCATTCCTCTAGGCAACTTAATTATTAATTTCAAAACCTTAAACAGTGACACAGTATTTTCAGTCCTCACCAACTTAAAAGAGGTAAGTTGCTGCAAGACCCCCTCCACTCCCTACCTTTGTTTTTTTTTCACTAAAAACTCCAAGCTCCAGCTGTGGCGAGGCAGCCTTCTCCTTTCCCCATTGTTTGTGATCCCTGGGAAACAAAAACCACCATTTGGTCAAGAGGGAAGCACCCAGCACTACCCTTGACCCCCTGCACTCCCAGCTCCGAACTGGAGCACCCCGAACCTTTGGCAAAGCCAGACACTCACACCAGCCTCCCAACTTCAGCAGTGTTATTCATATCCACCACCTCGCTCTGTTTGTACCTCTCCTTCCCTTGTTCCACCTGCCGTTGCTCTACGAGATTCTTCAGCTCCAAGACTCTCTTCCCCTTTTCCTTCCCTTCATCCTCTCTCCTTTTCTGCAGGAGCTCCTGCTGCTCAAATTCATCTTCCTCCTGAAAGAAACAAAGCCCTTGAAAACCTCCATCTCAAATGGGTGAAAACCAGAAAACTGCAAGGCAAGTGATGTGAGGCTATACTTGTTCTATCCTCTTCTCCCCTGCCACAGCTGCCATCAGCAGGGCAGCCTTCTCCTCATGCCCCACAGCCACCCTCGCAAGCAACCCCATCTTCCAACTTGCTGGGCAGAAATCTCACACTGCTGATACTCTCATTCCCTCATTCCCCAACAGGAGCCCAACTTCCTCCCACACAGCAAAACAGCACACGGGTTCCCTGCTATTTCTTCATTTTTTTTTGCATGCAGGAGGGATGCAGCATTACTCTTACCATCCTCAGTGCTTTCTGTTTCTGGGCACCAGCTTCTTCGGCCTTCTTGGTGAGTTTTTTCTTGCTCTTCTCCTCCACCACTTTCTCTTCCCGGACTTGTGGGAGGCGAACCTGGGAAAGCCACACAGCTCTGTACCGCAGCCCCACGGACAAACGTCACGGCCTCTCCCAACAGGGGAAACTGGGAGAAGCTTGAGGCCTGTGACCTTAATCAAGCTCAGGTCCTAGTCAGACTGAGGACCCAACACCCACCATACAGCCACTGGATTCAGTGTCAGCCTCGTGCAACAAGTCCACCACTTACTAAGGCCACGTGAAGAGAAGCCCATCACCTGGAGTGAGTGGAGAGAAGAGCAGAGAGATGACTGCACAGCCTCAAAAGACCTGCTCCAACTTTGTAAGCGGTTCTCTGCTCAACAGGGGAAATCTAGCAAAATACTGGTTTCCATTTTGTCCGCAGTGCTGCTCTCTAGTGACTGAACTAAGGTGCACTATGGACCAGGGAGACTGGCTGAGCCAGAGACAAGGCCCCTTTACCCAGTTACAGCATTAGCAGGTGCACAACAGCAGACCAGCCGGGGCTCTGCGTGCTTTTGACTCCTCAGGCTTTGGGATAAGGCCAAAATGAGCACCGGGCCCTTCATTTTCTAAGGCTGACGCTTCCAAAGGGTCACTTCAGTCCATCCTCAAAACGAGCAAAAGCCCTGGGACCCAACTGCAGCCCTTCTCTTGAACGGGAAGGGCTCGGCATAAGTGGGCACCCGGAGCATGCACGGAGCTCTTGGCTGGGAGCTTCCCGGCACTGCCTGTTCCCTCCCGGCAGCTCCCGCGCACCGGGGCCTCGCGGCACAGCGAGTGCTTCATGGAAGCCACTCGCCCCAAGCGCCCCAGAGCCACCTAACTCATCCCTTGCCTGGCTCACCGGCAGCGCCCATTCGCTGCATGCATGTACAGAGGGATGAGGCCACATTCCTTGAATGCGGAGCACCATAAAGCGCATGTCAGAACAGGAATTCAGAGCTACTGCAGAGCTTTGAGAACACGTAGCCCCCTCTTATCGAGCAGAGGCTTTCAAGAGTGTTTTAGATATGGACTTATCCACCACCTTACCAGTCACCAGGGCCAGCACCCCCCTGCTCGCACTCAGTACACCTGTGACAGGTGCAGCAAGCAACTGACAGGCACTCAGTCTCACAGCTCACCAGGAGGAGACGGTCCAAAACTTGGTGAGACCTCTTACCTTCTCGTCACTCTGCAAAATCTTTTGCTCCATCCGCTTTTTCTTCTCTTCTTCCATTTGTTCTACCCGCTCCCGAGCCTGCAGCGCCTTCTTTAGACGCTCTTCCCTCTTCCTGGGGAGCATACATGCAAGAGGAGCCCCTTAGCCTTGCCTGCTCTGCCACAGAGGATGATGAGGGGCACAAGGACTTGCCATGGGACCTGGGGCTCCTGGCTCATTCTCCAGTGTGGCAGCTTTCACATGCCACACAGACACTACCATTTTCCTTGTGAGCTTAGGCTGAGCTGAGTCAAAGCAAGTCATGTGGACTAGGTTCATGAGATACCAGCAGGTGCTTTGCACCAATGCAGTTCTCTGCAGCTGGCCACAAGCAGCAGTGCCCAGAATGGTCCTTCCAAGGCAGAGGCAAAGACAACAGCACAAAGGGCTGCCCGCCTGGCAGGAAAGGCCTCCAGGCCCATTCTGTGCTAAACCAGGGGAGGAGCGGGAGGTGAGAAACCAAACTCACTGTTTCATTTCCGCCTGCCGCCGTCTCTTTTCCTCCTCCACTTTCTGCTTCCTCTGTTCCTCGGCCTCCTGCTTCTTCCTGAGGCTTTCCAGCCTCTGCCGCTCCCTCTCCTGGAGGGAGAGGATTCAGACTGTATCAGCCACTGGGGCCTTGCTGGGTGGTTGCTACCACCAGGCTGCTTGTACACAGGTAGCTGCTAAGCTAAGAAATCACTGTCAGAGCTGCAGTTACCCATTCACTGGAAGGGGAATAAATACTAGGGAAGACATGATGCAGGTCCAACAGCAATGTGTATTGAACAACACCGTCTGCCTAGAGCAGAAGGGTCATCTGGTTTCAGAAGGCAGCACTCCAGCCCTTCAGCATCATCTCCTGCAGGTACCTGCAGCAAACACTGCCCATCTAGCACAGTGCTACCTGCATCAGCAGTGAGGAGAAGGGGAAGAGAGGGTGCCCAGGGCAAACAGTCTGGTGCCTAAAGGCCCAAAGGTTTCTTAGCAGCTCCCAGGACCAGCAGACCCCCTGCAAAGAGATCCTGCCACCTCGCCGCTGGCCAGGCCAGTTCACATCCCTGGGCAGAGAACAGGAGGACTCCAGGGACGCCAGTGCAAGGGGAAGGAGCCACCACTGCCTGGGATACAAGTACAGTCAGTACAGCTTTCCAGACCCCACGGCGAAGGGAATTTTTACTTACAACAAAGTCTCCCTGTAAGGAAAGGGAGAGACAGAGAGAAGAGCAGAAAAAAAAAAAAAAAAAAAAAGATAAGGCTTTGGAAGCAATATTAGCACCTGCCTCCACAGTACAACAACCCTTTTTACAGCAAAATTTTCTTGCTAGCACAGAGACAGGAAACCTCTGCCAGATCCCTCATTGCCTGTATCCCAGCCCCACAGCAGCCAGTTATGCTGCACACAACAGCCAATTCCCACCACGCACAGAAGTGCTTCCCATTTTCTCAGGGTTCAACAGTCCCACAACACGAGACGTTTCAGCTGGTCCCAGAGAGACCAGCCGGGATTTATCTAGGTATGATACAGGACTGAAGGCTGATGCTAAAAAAACACGTCAGGGCCTGTGTTTGCAGACCAGCCATGGCAGTAGACAGAGGCAACGTGCTTATGGGTCACTAAGCAAACAGTCCCTCCCGCTGCTCCCCAAAACTTGGCACGTGCCCCCCACCGCAGCCCGGCAAGGGAAGGCGGGAGCTTGATGCACCTTCAGATCGGGCCGGGTGGGAGTGTTGCGCTTGATGAGGTTCCTTATGACACCCCCTCGCCCCGTGGAGCCCGGGCTCGCCAGCAGCTGGTTTCTCTGCACAGCCTGCAGGAAGGTCTTCAGTGGGCGGACAACCTGAGGGGAGAGGACAGAGGAAAGTCAGCATGTGCCAGGGAAAGGGTGGCAAAGAAGGACAGGGGCATCCCTTCACCTTGCTGGCTGGAGAGGCAGCAGATGCTGCGTGGTTTGCAGAATTCACATGCTTTTCTTCCAAAGGGGAAAGGGCCCGGCCTCCTGGCTGCTGCCTCTCCCACATGACACCCATGGCTTGTTTACAGCTCCGTGTCCTGAGGGCGTTAGCAGGAGGCAGGTTAGGAGGCCATCACCAACCTGAGGCAAAAGGCTTCCCCCGAGCCATCACACGAGCATCCACAGGAGAAGAGAGGTGACTGCTACTCCCCTTCGCACCCACCACCCGCGGCAAACTCACCCCGGCAAAAACAAAGGGGAGAGGAGAGCAGGGACAAAGCTAAAAGTAGCTGAAATCAGAACACATGCAGTGAGGAAGTCAGGTATTCCAGACACTTGCGCCACAAAAATAAATGGATTAGTCACTCACTGGTGTTGCCTTCTAAAACTACTCCCAGGCGCCCCCCTCTAAGCACCACCCAGGCTCCCAGCTAAGCTATGAGGCAGCAGTGCCATCTCGGTCACCTTGGCCGTTTTGGGCATGACCTGAGACATCTGCTATCCAGGCCTGTGTCCTAGTCCTGGACAAGGCTCAAGAAGCCATTGCAAAGTCCCAAAGCACTATTAAAATTTGACTGAAGCAGATTTCAAAATCACACACACAGCTTTCAGTCAAGTTACTTAGCAGGCCACAACTAAGTCCTTCCAGACCACTCCAGCTCATTCCTTCTCCCTGCAAATGCCTCATACCAGATACGCAAGGGCTTCTCCTGAGGCCTGGCACTGTGGGGTTGTTCCTGGTTCTCCTTCTGGGGTTCGCTAGTTGCATTTCCACAGCTTCCTGGGGAAGAAAATAAAAATAGAAGAGTTGACACCACATGCAAGGCATCCTGCAGCAAGCCCTGACTCTTATCTCCAGCTCTCAGGTGCCGAGAGTCCCACTGCATGAAACTGTGCTGGAAAAGAGACACCACCGACTACCTTGCATGCCCATGTTGTGTGTGTACCTTGAACACATCCTTCTGAAGAGGTACAGCTTATCTCACCAAAAGATGCTACTCTTTACTCCAGCTACAGCTTCTTTAGAATTATGCAACTTCCATAGGAAATAAACAAAAAGCTTTGAAGATCTCTACCTCTTTGCTTTGAGGGACATCAAATAAAGAGGACTTGTAAATCCCTTACACTACCCAAACTCAAGGAGGAGACTGATGTCAAGGTGCTATAACACAACATTCAGCTACCTGGAAGACTTCAGGTCTACCAGTAATCATTAAACATACCCACTGACACTGATATCTGCTGAGGAAGCATTTACCTCAAAGCCTGGAAATATTTACAAGAGGTCCTTGCTTGATCTAACCGCAGAGGTTTCATGCTCTCTGGAGATCAAGTTTCTCTAAACATTTGGTCAGAGATAATTTTGTGTCCGCACAAGTCCCACATTTTCCTCACATCCTCATGTTGACCCTGTGGCCTCTGTGCACACGGCTTCAGGAAAGGAAAGCAAAAACAACTCAGCTTTACCTTCATTGCTCCCCGTTTGCTGCCCAGGGGGAGGGCTGCCAGCCTGCATCCTTTGGCTTGCAGCAAGGAAGCTTTCCGGAGTCTGCAAGAGAAGGAAACGCTTTCCTTTTAGTTTGGTTCCTCCACGGGAAAGACTAAAATGGACCCTTCTGCCCCGAAAAAGCCAGTCACATCCGACTGCTAGGCCAGGGACTGCTCCTCTGTCAGAGCTGTGCTGCCTCCCTGTCAGCTGGCTGCCTCATTTCAGTAGCAGAGATCTGCTCGCAAGGCAGCAGCCTCTGCAGGCAAGACAACAGTTGCTCACAGCACTTTTCACACAGAGCAGGGTGCTTCACTGTGCTCCACCTGGACCCTGCAGTCAAAGCACCTCACAGGGGACGGGCAGCCTCTGTACTCCTTGGGGACAGCACTTTTCAAACTACAGACACTTCCGTCTTAAAAGATAGATAAATCCCTTTACAGTCTCAGGTTATGGCACCGTTAGGAATTTAGGTACCTCCAAGGAGCACTCAGAGCAGTGCAAAGAACAAGGTCACTGCAGCACAACACCCCACGGCGTTCCCAGCCTGCCAGGGTAGCTGCACAGTCACATTTTCCCCTGCTTCCTAAGTGGATGGCAGCTACCAGCACTTAGCAGTGCCTTTGTTTAATGTGACAGGATGTGACAAAATGATCCTTTGGCTACACTGTCCACTTCTATGACAGTGTGTTGTACCTCTTAACGAGAGGGTGCTAAGGCAGGGGCTGCCAAGCAGGATGATGTGTGGACAGACAGCAGGTGAGCTGCTCGTGAGCCCAAGACAGACCTACCTTGTCACTTTGGGGGCTCGGTTCCAGTCCAGGTCTGTTAAAACAAACAAACAAACAAGCTATTTTAATTATTTCAACTCCTTCCGAGGCAGAAGAGACACTATTTTGTCCTTGGGGCACCTCTGCAAGGACAACAGTCCTCACAGACAGCAAGTTACATGTAATAAAAGCACAACTGAGCTAGCACACTGGAGCCAGGGAATGCAGACAGTAAGTACAGCTAGAGAGGCACACGCTTGTTTCAGCCAGTACACACACGGATGGCACGGTAAATTCTTCTCATTAACTATAACTTTGCACAGAAGAGCCATACAAGTGAGTTTTGTGCCTTTCTGCAGGGCTTCTGTGGCAGCAAGGATGCTCCACTAGCCTCACACAGAGCTGTCCCTCTCCCAAGTCAGATTCCAAGGCCACAGGGTATCCAGAGGCCAGGAACAACTACTACTGCCACAACAGGATTCACCTAACCATCTCTGTCAGCCTCCCCAGCCTTTTGGTGCAGGGCTGGGCTCCGCAGGGCAACCTCACCTCATGCCGTCGGTCACATCGTCTTCCCCAAATACCTCCCTGGAGCTTTGACCTGGGGAGAAAAGCACATGGGACTTTAACCAGGGTCCTTCAACCCGAGGCTTCGTTGCAGCAGCGCCTCGCACGCGGCAGAGCTCAAGCCCAGGTCTCCGTGCAGGCCCCCCTTCCCAGGGACGCACCCATGCCTCACCCCAGCTCTCTGCACCAGCTCTGCCACCCTCCTGCCCATGTCACTGGCAGAAGTGCCGTGAGCTGGAAAGGCAGAGAACAGAGAAAGCATTTCCCCTGCATGCAGGCAGCTGCAGCTCGTGCCTGTGTCACTCAGACACTGTTCCCCAGCCAGCTGCCTGCAGCTGCTGCCTCCCTGCACAGCACTGCACAAAGATTTGGTGCGTTTGGGCTGATTTCACCCCTCCCCACAACACCGCTTAGGTGGAACTGTTTAACAAATGCCTATGTGCAGTGTGACTCAAAGCTGATAAAAACTAAATGCCAAAGGCATTAGTGCTTCATTAGAAACCAGTCTGCCTTCAGAAGCACCGGTTTCAGGAAGCCCAAACAGCAGCACCTCCCAAGGAGCAGTGAGGGCAGGGGATGTGGATTTCTGAATCTTGTTTCCTCGTGGGACTGTGCCATTCGGCTCTCCGTGCCATCACTCTTCCATCTTCACCCCCCAAAACACCCAAGCTCCCTTGCCAACTTCAGCCCAGTCTCACCGGGTGGAGATATTTGCTTTCTGCAGCCCCTTTTAAGAGCTGGTGCTTGGATTAAAGTGCCTCTGAAGGGATTTCAACAGCTTGTCCTGATCAAGCCACTACAGGGCCAAACCACACATGTGGTTAGGAGGAGCCAGGCTTCATTTTCCTTCTCCTGTCTCGCTTTTTGGGCCTTCTGCAAACTACCTGACCCAATCTCCATGCCCAGGGGGGTGTCCCTCTCACTGCAGCAAAGCAGGAGAAATTCAGCCTGGGCCTTGGCCCAGCAGCAAGGGAGGATCTGAAAATCACCCCCAAAGCAGGTGCAAGTCATGAGCTCTCTTGCTAAGGGGACCAAAACCATCTAGTCACACAGATGCAGCAGCTAAAAGGAACTTACAGCTCACTTTGCTGGAGGCAGAGGACAATTCTCTAGCTGCTGCCTTCTTCGAAATGGCCCTGCTGATGGATCTGCGGATCATGCTCTCCCTCTTGCTGGCCAGGGAATATTTTTCCACCAAGGAGGCCCTGCGGCTTTGGCGGTGGCGTGCGGAGCAGCGGCGCACTTTGGCTCTCACCGCAGCCCCTTGGCTGTTGCCGTCCTGGAAAAGCCCTTTTCCCAGGCCCTGTGGAGATGGAGCTCCGCGGTCTGCAGCGGGGCCATCGGGTCTGACGGCCTCGGGAGTGGAGGTGCTCACGGTTCTTTTGGGGCTCTCTTCCCTCTGCCCATCGGCCTTGCTGGGGGACGACACACTGGGTAGTCCAGCACCTGCAGCCCGTGGCACCGCTGGGATGTCCTGACAAGCCCCACGTTCGCTACAGGCCTCGTCTCCCTTCCTCAGCTCGACCCAAGGGCTGTTGTTATCACTCGGTTTTGCCACCGGGCCCTGCGTTTCAGCTGGTGGTTTCTCAGAGAGCACTGGGAGCTCCGCTCCGACACCGGCCCGCGCCGGCACTGAGGTGTCAGGCACCTCTCCACCTGCAGCGCCACGGCTCTGGCGCCTCTGGGAAGCTGCCTTGGAAGACGCTAGCTTGATACTGCTTCTCCTTCTGGATAACCTTAAATAAAAGCAAACAAAACAAGAAAATTAGCAAGGGATGCACAAGGCTTCCACATCCAAATGATTTTAGAGCAAAAAAAAGCAGACTAACTTCAACATGAACCTACTGGTTTGCTCCCTCCACGACTCCCCGGTCACAGCACTTCTTTCATCAGTGGCTAAAGGCAGGCACTCATTTGAGTGCTCCCAGATGTGCTCTGGCAGGCCTGGCTGGAGCAACTCTGGGATTACGGCTCCCCGCAGCCTGCTGGGCACTTCACTGGTGCAAAGATGCATTTTACTTGGTGCTGCCACTCTGTGCCATCGGACCTGCAGGTTTTACTTGTGCTCAGCCATGAGCACGCTGGGTTTACTCACAAATAAAGGTTGTTTTGTGTGGACACAAACTGGCTGAGATACCAGGACATTCACTGCTCTGTGCAGAGAGGGACACCTAGCTGGGGACATTAGAGGACAGCCAACTTACACTGGTAGCACCAAATCCACCTTGTTCACCCTGCACAGCGTCACATTCCCACAGGAAGGGATTTGGGATTGAAAGCTTAAATATCTCAGGCTCCTGGGATCAATTTTATGGGGGAAATCTCCCCTAGGAGCAGCGGGCTGTGCTGCTTACTACCGGGCTGGTAAAGCAGATAAGTGCAGGAGGAAGCAGGGGCACAGATGCTGAGAAAACATTCACAGCTCTCATGCAGAGCTTGCAAACAGCCTGGGAGGCAGTGAGGTCACAACGCACGCGCTACCCAACAGCCCAATGCAGAAGACAAGAGCTAAATGGCACGCGTATAGCCAGGACTCCAGTAAGTTTCTCAGGTCAGCTCAATTTAAGAGGGGAAATTAAAAATGCACAAAGTGATCTAAGGGAAGAACAAAAAAAAAAAAAAAAAAAAAAATAGAGCAAATCACAAACATGCTGAGGAGGGGAAACAACAGCAGCCTGACCCCGCAGGATGCAACAAAGTGCTGAACTGCAGGATGAACTTCCTCTCGGTGAGTGATCACCCTCCTTCTGGGCATTTTGTCCTCTCTGAAGGAGGTTGTTTTTTCTGCAGAGCTTCTTTTAAAAGAGGACAAACCTAGGGGAGATTTGTCTTCTCTCAGGGAGCAATCGAGCAATCCAGCTGCTTGGCAACTAAGAGGATGTTCTAAGAGATCTCCCTGTTTACATCTTCAACGGCTCTGCTGCCCTCAACCACACACACACATGCAGAAACTTCCCACACTTCTTGCTATTCTTGCTCTTCTCTCCAGCCTCCAGGTCTTGCTTCAACAGCCTTTCAGCTCTAACCCTTCCTACCCGATGCCTGGGGGCTTTTCCACCACAGTTACCAAAATCTGAGTGCCTCCAAGCACAAACAGATCACTACTGCCTGTCAAAAAACAGCAAGTTTCAATCACCTTACAATTATCATCCATGTGCCTGGTGTCAGACAAGTGTTCTTCAGAAGAGGAGGTTACCTCAACTGTGTTGCCACTGACCACAAGAGAAGACACATACTTAAGTACCAAAAAGCAGGGACATCAGGGAAGATATTTAGCATCAGAGCCATCCCTAATTATATCTGCAATTAAGTCCTGACCAAGAGCATGTTGGCTGCACACCCACTTGCAGACAACTGTCTTTGGGAGGCAGAGGTTCCCTCAGCCCCCGAGGTCAGCAGATCTTCCGGATAGTAAGTTTCAACTCGCCAATATGAGTGAACATGGCATTTTTATGCCTATTTGGTAACAAGGCCCAATTCCAGGTTCTGAGGCACCAATAAAGGATCCAGGGTGTGAACACCAATAGCAACAATATTTATTATCGTTTCTAACCAAGAGGGAAAAAGGAAAGAAA
>VZSV01000266.1:693265-732372 GCA_013398735.1 Nothocercus julius | reverse complement strand
CACCAAGCAACCGTTTCCCAAACATCCACAAGAAACACAGAGCTGACCTATTTTTGAACTACACGTGCCCCATTAAGTATACTTATTAGCTCAGGAAAACAAACTGGCCTTTGGGAGGGGGTGTGGAGAGACACAGCTCAGCTTTTGTCTCGCCCTTAAATTAAAACGTCACTTTTCACCTCCTGAAGGCTACAGCCATGCAGCAGAGCCAGAGCAGCAACGGAGCCACCTACCTCCTCCTTGTCGGCTCCCTGTTTTCGTCTCTCAGGGAAGCCGACTGCCTTTTTCGGGGGCGTCTCCTCTGTGAGGGCGTCTTGGGCACCAGCTGGGGTTCAGCCCCAAAGTTGCTGTCGAAAACACAAAAAACAGGCACTCAGCAAGGCCAAAGAGCGTTCCCTTTGTGACGCTGCAGTGAGAAATGAGCGAAAAAGGTACAAGAGCCACCAAAGCAGGTGCACCACATGCAGCTACATCTCGAAAGCAGGCGCCTGCCAGGCCTCATGTGAGGATGAGGAGCGGATGAAGGTGCTTCCCATGGCGGCTGGGGGCACCTACCTTTCCAGCAGCCGCATGCCCTGCTCCTCGGCCTCGCGCAGCCAGGCCAGGTGCTTGTGCCTGGCGTCGTGGAGGAGCCTGGAGAGCCGCTGCCCGCACACCTCCAGCAGCCGCGTGGGACCAGCCGCCGCTGCCATGGCCTGTGAGGGGCACAGCTGGGCATTGGCACTTGGAGCCACCCGGCAGTGGCCACCACAGGGGTTGCCTCTGCCACCAAGGGCCCCAGGGAACCTAGCCTCAAGACTAGTGGGGGGCTGAGCCCCACAGCTCAAACCTAGGACTGCCCCAGGGCAGCCTCCCTGCAATGAGTTGGGTCCTCAGGACCTCCCAGCATACCCCACATAGTAGGGAAGGCCCCCTGCAATGGGGCAGGGCCCCCCAAAACCTCCCTACAGAGGGGCACTCAGGGCAACAGAGCAGGTCCCCAGGCCACCCTGCAACAGGGCGCCCCCCCCAACAACAGGTCAGATGTCTCAAGACCCCCCTGCAATGGGACAGGTCCGCAGGACCTCCCTAGTGCACCCCCTCCCATCATGGGAAAGGTCCCCCCACAATGGGGGGGAACCCCTCCAGGACTCCCTCCCTGCAATGGGGCAGACCCCTTGGACCTCCCTGCCATAAGGACCACCTTGCAAGAAGGTGGTCGCCATCACGACCCCCTCTCCTGCAATAGGGCAGAGTCCCCACAACCCACTTATAAAGTCCCATCCCCACCCCCTCAAAAAAAAAAATCCCAAACACTACAGTAGAGCAGGTACCCAGTACCCTCTCCCAGCCATAGGGTCCTACAATGGGGCAGACCCTCCAGGACCCTCTCCCCACACTGGGGGCCTGTAAGGGGGCAAGCACCCTACAACCTTCTCCCCACAACAGGGCCTGCAAGGCAGCAGAGGTGACCCCAGGACTCACTCCCAGCCACTGGGTCCTGCAAGGGGGCAGAACCCCCCTCCCCACAACAAGGTCCTGCAGTAAGGCAGGCCCCCCCATACCATCCCATCACCACAAGGTCCTACACTGGAGAAGGATTCCCAGGACCCTCTCCTCACAAGAGGGTCCCGCAATGGGGCAGGACCCCCAGGACCTTCTCCCCACAGCGGGGCGGAGGCCTCGAGGGCACAACCGCCCCTCCCGCCTCGCGGAGCCGCCGCCCACGCACAGCGCCCGCCTCACCCCACAGCGCCCTCGCGCGCACACAGCCCTCCCTGCGCCCACCTCCGGCCCGGAGGTCATCACCGCCAGAGCCAATCAGAGAGCGCTCGCCCGCCCAAGAGCGCCTCTTATTGGCGCTCGCCTCTGCCCATCAACTGGCCGCCTTTAAAACCATGCGGCCTGGCAGCTTTCCCTATGCCTGAAGTCCTCCACGACCATAGATGTGGGTGCCTAGATGGGCCTGGTGTTTTGAGCGCGCTCCGGGCCAATGAGGAGGGCGGTTTCGAGGCGGCGCTCAGGTGATTGGCCGCCGGGGCGGTGACGCCGGGAGGGCGAGCGTTAGGTTTGAATTCGAGGCGCGCGGCGGGCGGGCGGGTTGAGGCGGCAGCCATGGCCGAGGCGGGAGCCAGGGCCAAGGGGCCGGCGGCGTCGCGCTTGGCGCAGCTGCCCGCGCTGGGCCGGCGGCGGCTGGAGGATTTCCTCCGGCAGGTGGACGACACGGACCTCGTGTGGCTGCGGGAGATCCGCGAGGAGGCGGACAGGATGTTCAGCAGGTACCTTCCCTTCCCTCTCCCCGCGCGCGGGGCCGTTAGGCGCCGTTAACGGCTTCTCCCCGTCGCGCAGCCACTACAGCGACGAGCCCGAGCTGATGCCCAAGACGCCGTCGCAGCGGAACCGGCAGAGGAGGAAGCGCCTGTCCGCTCTGCAGGGCGAGACCCAGGAGCCGGCCAGGAAGAGGTGAGCCCGGCGCGGAGCCCCCCATCCCCGTGTTGTCTCCTGGCCTTTCCCCTTCTCCCTTCCACGCTTTGATTTCGGGAAATGTAGGGCTGGGGGCGAGGCGAGTGGGAGCTTGGTGCTGCTTGGGGCCCAGAAAGCTGTGACCAAAAAGCAGCTGCCTGCGACAAGTAACGCGGTACAAGGGCCTCCTTCGACAAGGAGGGCGCCTCGGAAAATCGCGAAAACCTTCCTTTGGAAACAGGAGTTGCCCAAAGGTAGTCTGCCCTGCACAAGCCTTTCCTCTAACGCCTGCTCTTGGGTACCATTAAAGGCTCAGCTCTCCGTTCCCGAGCTCTCACTAACCTGGTGGTCACACTGAGTTGTAGCATCGAGGCGCCCTGTTGAAAATGCGTTGCGTGAATATCCTGACTTCTGTTGCTCTGTGCTTGTTTCTGTTGCTTTGTTTCTGCATTCTTTATTTCCCTGGTTCTTCTTCCTTAAAGTAGTGGTGTAGCTTTAGCTGCTTTCAGCCCATATTGAGCTCTTATATAGGCTCTTCCGTGTCTTTTAGCTTTGTTGTCCTGCATGTTTTAGTTTATCTATGGAAGCCATTCAAGAAGCATATGGGGAGGCCTTGCAAGCAGATTTAGACAGGCTCTTTTTTTCACCTGCTATGTTCTCAGTCCAAAAGCAGTCATCTTTAATCCCCAAATGTGCAGGTAAAGAGCTGTTTTGTTAGGAATGTGGGTCTATTCCCGAATCCAGCTCCAGTCTAACAAGCTGTTTCTGTTGCTAGAATCTCTCGACGTCGGAAAAGCACTCTCAAGCCAGTAGCCTTTGAGCGACGCTCTCAAAGAGTCCAAAATAAACAAAACCTGGAACTAATCAGGTCTGTAGCTGAAGATGTCTCATCTCAACGTGTGACAAGGTCTCAGTCTGCAGCACTTGCAAAGCGCTCCGAAGTCCCTGCGGAGAAGTCCTCTGTGCAGCCAGTCGAAGGAAAGATTCTTTTAGTAGAAATTGGGGTCAACGAGCGCCTCAGTGCTGAGTTACACCTGCAGAAGAGCGCCTCTAATCCAGCCGAGAAGGTCTCCACAACCATCCTCCTGAGCCCCGGAGATGCTTCTCCACAGGAAAGCAGTGCTGCAGAAGGGCCGCCTGAGCTTGGAGCTTCCGTCCTGGTGGCTCCTCACACCCCTAAGGCAAAAGACATAGGAGAAAGCAGCAATGCTTTTAAGCCAAGCACAACAAATGCAGCTAACACCACGGTCATTATAACTGAAGGCCCTAAGGAGCAGGAGGTGGATGTTCCTGCTCAGGCACCAGAGCATAAGGAGGGCTCTGGAATAGAGCTTTCCCAGCCTATAAGGGAGAGCCCGGGGACTCCGACGGGCTCCAGACTCAGCCGCCGCTCTGTGCGCAGAAGCCTTATGGGGAGACCTTCCACGATCCGCAGGACCTCCTTGGCAGAGAAATACTCCCTAGCCAGCAAAAGGCAAAGTTTGATCCGGAAATCCCTCAGCAGGGCAGCGGCCAAGGCAAGGACCACTCGAAAGTCCTCTGTGTCCTCCAGTCCCATGAACTGTAAGTTTAAATGTTACCAGGGAAGTTTCCTTTGTGTGGTTCCTACTTACTTGGTTGCTGTGCTGCTGGAGGGAAGTTGTGTTACGGAATGGTTCTGTGACTGCTTTTTAAGAGGGGTATAGGCTCTCACACAGGTGAGTGTTTTCTGGAAAACATGGCAGTGACTTTTTTTTTTTTTAAATCCACTGTTCTTTACACAAAATGTCTGCTAGCTCTGGAGCCCTTGTTTTGAGAATGAAACTTTGGGGCTAAACTATATAAATCTATTCCAAAAGCTCAGAAGACTGTTCTAAGTCACAGTAGAGACAGATTTCAGTGAAGAACAGAAACCTATTTAAATGCTCTGAATCAACTAATTGAAATGATTTAAAAGTTCTTGCTGCTGGAATGCCATTGTTGGGTTGACTGCAGGAAAATCGAGTGCTGAATATTGCCTCTCGAGCTGAGTGTCAGGCAAAAAATAAGTGGCTATTAAATGAACAAACAGCTCCTGAAACGCAGGTGATGCAAGAGACTCTTCTGCGCAGGGCGGGGAGAGACGGGCTCTTGTGCATGTGCTTGGTTCACAGGATAGTACAGCTGAACAGACACTACGGCAATGTTTTCATCTTCAGCATTCTTGTGCGGGATTTGTGCTATAAGAAACTGAAGCTTCTTGAAGCTTTAGCCTTGTGCAGCCAAACCTGGATATGTTTGGACAAATGCTTTGATAATTTTCTTCATATCAATGCAATGCTTCCATTGGAATATTTTTTCCAGAACTGTAATACTGCACTCCTAGAACTTTTCCTGTGTTGGTAACAGTTCTGTGTAAGCTTTTGCCTCTGCTTCAAGAGCTCCCTAAGGAAAAATGAAGGTGTAGGGACAGTGTTCTCAGTTGTAAGTTGGAAGAGGCACTAATGCTTTTATCTCTGTGATATAAGTAAGTCTTCATTGTTGTGATCTGTGTTTTTCAAGAGGCTTCAGGAAGGCTTTATTCCTTCCCTCTGTTTGCAAAATCTGAAAAGATTTTTCCTGACATCTATTGCCAGAAAATCTGTTCTCATTAAAATGGTAGGTAGGGTTTTCTCCAGTGCTGCTCAAGTTGCACTTACTTGTAGCAGCACGTACCTGAATTGCAAGGAGATATCGGAGACTTTGTAGAGGCATCCTGGGTTGTGTCCTGGCCTGTCTCTGTGTTTTACAGCTTTGGCTCTTTCCTTTCAGGTCTCAGCAATGGAGAGGTGCCAGAGGAGGAAGAAACCGTTGTCAAAACTGGGTGAGGCAACCTGAAGAGATTTTTAGCCTTAAAATCATGGTTGGAGGCTTTCTTAAGTGGCATTTCTGATATAAAATGCACTGTTTACAGATAACTATTGAACATAGTTGCCTTCTTTTTCTTTGTAGGTCTCATTCTGGACTTTGCACTCCTTCTAAGCTGGTAAGATTTAAGCAGAAGTTAAAAGCATTTCTGCTTGTGTGGACTTGTGAATAAAATGTGTTAAATGCATCTGTCTGTGGCTGGGGGATTAGAGGAGTTCCAAGCACAGCTGAGTTCAGTCACTGTGGTTGTATTAAAAAAAGAAAGAAAGAATAAATTGAATAAAGAAAGTTTAGAGCAGTTGGCTGTGGAGATCTAATCTTGACTGTGTACATGAGCCTATTTATAGCCTACCTGGTTCCATAAGCAGACTACAGAAAGTCTAACATTTTCAAGTCAATCACGATGTTCCCAAATGAGTAAGGGATCACAATGTTCCCAAATCAGTACAACAAAAACTAGAAAAAGACTCATCTGGGAGAATGAATGAGCACATGTGACTTGACGCTTATTTTGGCTACAAGTTGAGGCATCTTGTCAGTACTGTCTTACCTGAGACAGAGCTCAGAGCTAAGGCTAGCTGAAATTAGAAAATAACATGCTCTTCCTCATCTTACGTAAGCACATATAAATATATACATTCTAGGAAAATAATTGATACATAGCAATACCAAATTCAGGCCTTGGTGTTGCTGGTATTCAGAATAGAGACCTGCTTTCTGGCTCTTGCTAGAGACAAGCTGCATGAAAATTCAGTGCCGAATCCTTATCCACATAGATAAATAATCTTGACATTTAAGAAAACATTTGAGTTGTGCAGAGTTTGGATGCTATTACAGTCTTGGTATTTTAAAAGCTTTTTTTGACCTTTTCATTAGCTCTGCGAATTATATAGAGCTTGTCAGTTTGTGTTACAGTGACCACAGAAATCTGCAAATATCATTCAAGACAAAACATCTTCCTCTAGAATTCTCACTGGCCTCACGAGGAAGATTGTCAGGATTATGTCAGCATTTCATGCAGAATCACATTAATCCAGACTTTGGTTATTGAAGTGCTGGAGCTCTATGGCCTTAGTACTTCTGTGAGGAAGGACAAGCTTACACGTAATTTCTTAAGGTGTGCTTTTTTACCACCCACAATTGTTCAAGTAAATGTAGTTCTAGTGGCCATGAATTTTAGCTCACCTGAGTTATGACTGTGGAAAGGCTTGAAGTGAACATGTTATGTGGGAGGGGAAATCTCTGCAGAGATGTGAATAGAACCATTTTTCTTCTCTACCCCGATGCACTTATAAATGCATTCTTGTGGCACGCTATTAGCCTGGGCCACCAGGTTACCTTATCCCATCTATTGGTGGTTTTTCTCAGCAAACCAAACACAGTCTGGTTTCTACCAAAGACTGTTTTGAGCAACTGAGTGACTTGAAAACCCAGTGACTCGGCAACCTCTTCAAACCAGGACATATTTTTATCGATAGGAACAGATAAAGGCAATACCTGTGTACACGCTGTTGCCTGAAGGTCAGGGGTTTCCCAGGTCTGATTCCCAAATTATTCAGACCATGTGCTTCTGTTGGCCTGCGAGATGCTTTCTGCAGCTATACTATACTTAGTATGAGCCTCTGTACTTTGGATGAGATTCTTTGTCCTTCCCAGCTGCTTCCTTAGTTTTCTCTTTTTCCACTCCTTTGCAGCTGCCAGCCTGCCTGCTTGTCCATTTGGCTTCGTTAACTAAAATGAGCTGTGCTTCATTTTTGCCCCAAGTCCAGCAACCATGAACAGATTTCCATCTTTGAAATGCCTTGTCCTTGATGGTTTATGAGTTTCCTTGTTCAGTCTGAGTAGCAAATCTCCTATTATGGATGTTCATGTTCTATGTTAAATGGGCAGGATGGGGACAGCAGGGTCTTGATGAGGATGGTGTCATGAAATATCTTTCACAGATGGAGATTAGGACTTAACCCAGGGTACTAGTACCACTAGTTTCCAGTACGTTTTCTCTGGCAACATTGCAGACTGCCTAAATGCCGTGGTGTGAAACAGCAGTTGCCTATGTCTGTGCAAGAACTGCGCCAAAACCTCTTTGCTTTTCCTACAGAACGTCCAAAGTCCACGGATGTCACTTCGCACGCGGACTGTCAACAGAGATGAGCAGCCACAGGAGACGAGCAACAAAGGTAACTTCTAGAGGTGGCTTTTGGGCAGAATTTCAAAAGAAGTCCTGCCTTTGTTGAGACTGACTGGGAAGTTAAAAACATGAGCTGCTTTGTCTGATGCTTTTCTGATGCCTTTTTTTTTTTTTTTTCTCTTCTCCTGGAATTGACTGAGTTGCTACATTTTCTTTCAGAAAGCGACTTAAATAAGAATGGGGAAACCCAGGACCCACCCCAAAGTGCCAGGTATGTTTACCGAATCATTCAGGTCCAAAGGCTCCTCTGGAGATCTCTAGTCTAGTTTTCTGCTCAAAACAGGGCCAACACTGAAATGTTAAATAGTTTCAATGTTTTGTGATTCTGAAATTTCTGCAATAAATTTCCCTGCCTGTAATGAGAAGAAAAAAAAAAGGATTTAATTTGTATCTTCTCTCATATTAGAAATTTATTTCTTAGATAACTGCTTGAGTATGCAAAATAAAGTTTCTTTTAAGCTAAAACAGTTTGCATGACCTCCTTTTAAATCTGACTTTGGCACTCAGGCAAATTTGCTGTGTATGAAGACCTGTATTTTTTTCCCTCCCAGGAGAAAGCCAAGCTACAAAAGAGCTGTGGATCACCGCTATGACCACCAGCAAGCAGAAGATGGAGGGCTTTCTCCTCCAAGAAGAAAGATCCCATCCCCTCTCTGTCCGGCCAGCAAAGTAAGATTGCATCCATGAGGCACTGCACCTGGAGCTCTTGCCTGTTTAGTCTCCTGAGGATGATTTTTGGCATTCTTCTCACAGGTTGTACGTCCTTTCAAAACCTTTTTGCACACTGTGCAGAAGAATCAGCTCCTCATGACCCCATGTTCTGTGGGGAGAAGTGGTGTAATTAAATCTTTTATCAGACACAACACTCCTCTTCAAACCGATCCTAAGGTAAGATGAGACTTTGACTCGTAGGCTAGTAGATGATGGGCTAATGAGTGGCCAAGTTAAAGCACAGATGCCAAACAAAATTCCTGATCCATAATAAACCCAGGAATAACTGTTTATACTTACATCTACTAAACAAACTGGTGATTAAACAACTCTCATGCGTTCTTATGCTATGGCATTTCTGTAATACTCCCAAGTAGCCTAAGTGTATCACAGGCAGGAAAACTGGAAAGAACTGGGAAAGGAAAATTGAGAGTGCCTTGAATGTTGCATTTTGGGTGTGTATGTAACTGAAATCTGCATCCAAAGTCCCTTCTAAGACTTTTCTAATGAGCGAGATTTTTAGCAAGTGTTTATTAAACCCCAGCTCCTGACATTCTGAGGCTTGTCAAACTTGAGAGCTCCTTGCAGGAAGGAACAGGAGCATGTTCTGAACGGGTTAGCGAAACAGGAATGCCAGTATTCAAATCCAATATGCATTGATATCAACAGAGTCCGATTGTCGCAGCCAGCTATTAGCAAAGATGAGGTAGGAGGCCTCTGCTGCTTATAACAGCATTAAAGTTTACAGCATTGTGGGGGAAGCTCCTGTGGCTAAAGCAGGGTGAATTGGAGAAGATCTGGTTCTGGACTTCCAAAGAGTTGGTTCCCTTGCACTCTGTTTACACAAAGCTTTTACTTTTTGTATCCAATAACTTGCTTGTGGAATAAGGTAATTCTAGGACTCGCTTTACTTGACGGAGACTTGGGGAGGCAGAGGACATCATCCTGCAAAAACTAAAGTTTGCTTAGAACTGCCTTATTGCTTAAAACTGTCATAGCTGCACTGCTTAATGAATCTTGCTGTATTCCCTAATGATAAACTTCTCATCTGCTGAAGCAGTGAAGGATTCAATACTTCATGCAAGCAGAAACATGAGTGCAATTAGATTAATCTCCGTATCGGTAAAGGACCTGATGTGATGAGAGAACCTCTCTGACTAGTGGATCCTTTGCTTCAGTTTCATTGAATTTGTATTTTAGGTTTCATTCAAAGCAGGCAGCTTCCCCTTCAGTGAGCCATTTTATTTGGGGACTAAACAGAACTAAGTAACACCAGAGAAGTAAGATCTAATAATTAGTTCAAATTTAGCTAGTTTGGGTACAAATAACCACAAATCTTTTGCAATATGGAGCCACAGCATAATCTAATCACCTAAGTACTTACCCTGCTTATCAGTGCTCTTCTTTGCACTGAGCCCAGGGCTGTCATAACTTGGCAGTTGCTGTATCCCATCTGACATTGAATTAGCTTCTCTTAATCTGATTGCTGTGACTTTAGTGCTGACTCTACCTTGCTCTTCTAATGGATAATATACTTAGGCTGAGTTAACTGGATTGTTGCTGAAAAAGGGGGAAAAATGTCCTATGTTTCTGTCCAGATGATATATGGAGCTGAATGTGTGCCCGAAATAAACTATAAAGGCTCTAAATGGTGCTTTGCTGTGAGAAATCTTTGTGGGAAGCAAAGAAACCAATGGGAATTGGAAAAGCAAGGTGTTTCCTAGAGTACCACCTTTCCCTGTTAATCTGCAGGAAATTGGTGCCAACGCTTGGCAGCCATGCTTTTTTTTTTTTTTTTTTTTTAAACTGATGTTAAGACATGCAGTTGCCTGCAGCCCCTGCAGAAATTTCTTGGACTCTAAGAGCTGATGGCTCTGTTTCAATTTTCAAGCACCTTTTGCTGTTAGATTAACACCGTTGCCTTGTTTTTCACTGCATCTGTTCTCAACCAGGTATGATCACATCACAGGCTACTTGAGATCTTTTTTAGGCTTATGATCTGCCCTGGTTGTGGCTGCAGCTCCTTGCTGTTGTCTCTGGGTGCACAGTTACCTGAACAGGCTGGGGTAGGAAGGAGCCCCTGCAGCTGGGTATAATCACTTTTTGGTCCACCCTTAGGAAAAGGAGAGGCAGAAGCTAGAGACTCTGAAGAAAAAGCAAGAGGCCGAGCAGCTGAGGAAGCAGAAATTGGAGGAAGAAAAAAAAAGGCGACTAGAAGAGGCAAAGCTGTGAGTAGCTGCTTTCTGCCTTGTCCACACTGCGCTCTCTGGGCTTGTCTCTGCATCCAGGTTACTTGTCATGCAGATTCTTTTTCAACAAAAAATCCTGTTTGTTTGCTCTCATGCAGCTAAGGCAACACTTGTTGTGTTAGTGTCTACCTAAAAAGTTTAGTAACTACTACTAAAAAAAGTTATTTTCACCTGGCTGCCACTTCAGACTCTTGCCTCAAGTCCTCTGTCTCAGATGAAGCTTAAATATTGCCAATATTTAAACTAACGGCCTCAGTGCATTAATTTTTTCTGCTGCCTGAGAGCTTTCTCTGTTTGCCTTATCCTTGAGCTGTAAGATCTGTGGAAGGAACTAAGGTACGCTGGTAAAGTCAGGCCGTGTCCTACAGGAAACGTGAGGAGCGTCTCCGCAAAGTGTTGCAGGCTCGGGAACGCGCAGAGCAAATAGAGGAAGAGAGGAAGAGGCGCATCGAGCAGAAGATAGCGCTCTTCGATGAGAAGACTGAGAAGGTAAAGACCCCACGTACTCGTAGAGTTTATTGTGCAGAGCTAAGCATCCGTGGGGGTGAATTGTGCCATGCTAGTGTATCTTCCAGAAAAGGTGGAGCTGAGGATCTTTGAATAAAGATCTTTTCAGAAACCTGGCATTCAGGGAATTTAAACTGCTTTATCGGCCTTGGTTTCAGCTAATAGAAGATTAAAAGCTTTGTTTTCCAGAACTGTTAATCTAAAGGGGATGTATTTAGGCTGGCTTTATTCACTTGAAGTTGTTTTCCACATGATTAATAGATGAACCAGGGAAACAAGCAGACTTCCTTTTATCTGAAGTTTTCAGCCACCTTACAGTAGGACCATAGCAGTTGGTGGTCTGCCTGCAGTACCTCTATGTGCTTTATTTATTTTATGCTGCTTAAAATGTGTTCTGATGGGCTCTGTTACAGTTGATGTAAAAAAAAATATCAGAAGAGAATCTTCTCCATTCTGGTGGAGATTCAAAGGAAGGTAGTTTCCCTGAGTACTAGTGTTTAAAAGGAACACACAGGCTACTTTGGCAAAGAGGGGAAAGCCTTTGCTTCATGAGTGGGTGGGAGCTCTTCATCCTTCAGATTTACTGTTGTGATACGCACCTGAGACTGAGGCATTCACTGTGTCTTAGGTGCGGGAAGAAAGGTTGGCAGAAGAAAAAATCAAAAAGAAAGCAGCTGCCAAGAAAATGGAAGAGGCAGAGGCCCGGCGCAGGCACGACGAAGAGGCCAGGAAACAGAGAGCACTGCAGCAGGTCTGTCCTGGAGCTCGTGTGCTAACGCCCCTCTTGCCTCCTATCTTGCATGCAGTTAGAATGACTGTGAGCTGCTACAATCTCTGTAAGTGAGGCAGCCAGCAAGAATATTAATACTAAGCAACTGAGTGAAAATTATGCTGCTGGAGAGGAAATAAGCTTAGGTTCTGCCCTTCAAGCTTTCTGCAGTGTTTTTCTTCCTTTTGCAATCTGTTGTGAGCTGTTATTGATGACTGTGTGCCAAGTTTCTGCAATTCTGGGCAGGTTCTTACTGAAGACCCTTAATTTGCGAATTGGCACGTATTAAATTTTCCAGTTAAGGAGACTGAACAGCGTTATGTGGAAAGAAGGGATGTCGTTTAATCCGTCACCTCTGCGTGTAGAGAGGGTTCCAGGGCACGGTGGCCACTGGGGCACTTTGGGGTACATGGTGGGCAGGGCAAGGCCAGCACTAAATTGCTGAAAAGTAGCTCCCTTGAGAGCGTGTACTCTGCCTGTTAGTCATGTGTGTCACTGCTGTATGGATTGGTGTTGAAGACTGGGTCAAAAAAGCTGACCCTGATTTCATTTGTTCTAGAACCTGTTCCGGTAGGATGTGAGGTTAGTAATTAGTCTTGTGCTTACCAGGAGGAGGAGGAACGTCGGCACAGGGAGCTAATGCAGAAGAAAAAGGAAGAGGAGCAGGAACGTGCGAGGAAGATTGCTGAGCAGAGACAGGCAGAACAGGAGAGAGAGAAACAGCTGGCTGCGGAGAGAGAGCTGGAGCGGAAGAAGGAACAGGAGAGGATCCAGGCAGAGAAGTAAGATCATCTCCATTTATGCACTAAATGTTGTGCCAGGACTTTGAAGTGAAGCGCTAGCAGAGAAGAGCTGTTTTGTGCAGCTCTGGAAGAAATTCTGGGCCTGATGAAGTAGCCAGTGTGGTGGCAAGTGCCCTGAAAAGTTGTAAGAAAATGAGGGGCTTGCAGCAGGCCCCGTGGATGGGGGATATCCCTGTGCAGTTTGGAGTGTAATGACCTGTTACTTTGGTTCTCAGGCAACGTGAAGAGCAGGAGAAGGCTGCTCGCCTAAAGAAGGAGCTGCTGGCTGCTAAAGAACAGCTCCACAGGGAGGTGGAGAAGAAGGAAGTAAGGCCGCGCTGCTCCTCAGTAGCTACTTTGAGCGGGGGGGATCTGGCTTTAGTAGCCATCGCTGCTTCGTAGCTCAGGGGCTGCTAAAAACCCTGTTGAGTGATTTGTTGCACTTCTGGGTTTTAATTAATAAAAGACACTTCTAGCAACATGCATTTTCACCTGAACAGAGACTAACAGCCCACAAGTTATTCAAATAATTTTTGGAATGCCCCTTTCCAAGGGTTTTCCTCGCAACTAATGGGATTTTGCAGGAATCCCTTTGCTATTTTGACTTTATAGAGTAACTGGGGAGAATTCACACCTCTGTTTTGCGAGGATTCCAATGACAGAATAACGAAGCATAGCTGGAAACGGCCCAACCTTTGTGTTACACCATCACTCTACTGGATAGAGCGCTGGCACGCTGAGGAAAGCTCAGACTGCTGCATTGTTTTTGGTTACTGTCTGTACTCTGTTCAGACTTGCAATGAGATGCTTGGATTTTTTGCATCTCGGATAAAGGGATCCTTGGGTTAGTAGAACAGCTTAGTTAATGAGGTCAAACTTAATGCGTCTGTGACGTGGGCTTGCCAGCAGGAGGAGCAGAGGCTAGCAGAGATGAAGAGGCAGGAGCGAGAAGAGAAGACACTGCCAGAGGAACAAAAGGCTAAAGACGGTGCCCAAACACTGCACCTAGAAAAGAAAGAGGTAATTCTGCTCTCTCTGGTGGCATTTCTTTAAGGGATCACATCAGAGAACTCAGATTTCAGCACTGAGGTGCTGTTGCCATGGGCAGTTTTACCCCGTGTTTTTTATTCCCCTTCAATAATGAAGGGATCCTGTGAAATCTCACTCTGATTATCGGAGGCTGATTCCAGGTAGCCTTAAGTAAATGACTTGCAAGAAACAACAAGTATTTGCCAGGATTTTCCAGCTATCAGTACAAGGGGGTGAACCTGAAATTAAGGTTCCTTTGCTTAACTAAATTTCTTCTGTCTGAATACTGACCCCTCAAACGGCAGAGATGTTTAAATGGTGATGTTTAAGCTCCAAGAGGGAAACAGCCACAGGGTGGCAGCAGAGCCTGCAGGCCAGCACTGCATGTGCAAATGCTGCTGATGTCACTCGAGGTGATCCTGGAAGTGAATATTCTTGTCTGGAGCATTCAAAATAAATACACAGATCTTTATTCTACCTGCTTACAAAGCTATGCTTTGTAATCTTTAAATGCAAAATGAGTGAAATGACTTTCATTTCTGTTTTTTTTTTTTTTTTTTTGTCATGATTCTGTTTTTAGAAAACAACTAAAGAGCAAAACTGTTTCCAGCTTTCTAGAGATGCTTATTCCTCCTCTTAGGAAGTGAATTACATTTTGTGGTTGATGAAATGTTCTAGCTTCATCTAGCTTCATCAGTGCTGTAGTCACTTCTGAACAAGATAATGTTCCATTTAATATTATTAAACAAGACCAAAGTATTTGAAAGATGCTGCTCAGTTACAGCTCTTGGGATGCAGCAATTTCATTTAAGCCTTCCTTGGGTAAAGTGGAACTGCTTTGTTTATATTAGGATTTATTGCCAGCTTGTCATACATAACTGGTAAGCAGCCTAATTAAATTGGAAAAGGCAATGCAGAGTTGTAACTGGGCCAAAATTTTACAACACCGCGTCTTGTGATTACTAGCTAAAGCACGAGGCAGAGCAGCAAGGTGTTGCACGTTGTGCCCTACCACCGCTCGGAAGCATAGCGCTGTGCTGCTGTATCTAACGACTGTTGTATCCGCCTTCCAGACTTCTCCTGTGTGCAATTCGTACCAGATGACCCCACAGGGCCTGAAAGGTCCTAAACCCCCCAAGATAAATCCAAATAACTACGGCATGGATCTGAACAGCGATGACTCCACAGATGATGAGAGCCAGCCCCGAAAGCCCATTCCTGCCTGGGCTAGTGGTACGTGTCAGCTGGCTGGGTTTGCTATTGACAGTTCTCTGTGCTCCCCAGTGCAGTTCTGCTCTTCCTCATGACAAGACTTGCTAGATAATCTTTTTCCTAGTTAATGCTGCTTGCACAGAGCTGCCAACCTGGGGCAGTGTGGGTGGAGTGTTGAGTCAAGGAATTCTCTGCCACCCGGGACCTTCGTGGACAAAAACTACACAGAAACCTGTCAGCTGTGCTGCTCATGTCATTTTTGCCAGCATAAGTGGAAGAATATTCTGAATGAGTGCAGTATTTACCCTCCAGTCAATGAATTCTGCTGCCTAAGGCATTACAAACGTGCCTTAAGGCAACAAATATTACAGGAGTTTTCTGATATTTCTAGTTTTCGGATTAGTAATCAGTAGGAGCAGGAACATAGTGTACACAAACATCATACACAACAATTTCAATTAAAATAACCGAATGATAACGTAATCTCCTCTCTCTGCAGGGAATCAGCTTAGCCAAGCTGTAATCCGCCAGTACTACAACCCGCCCAACGTCGACGCGCTCTTTGGGGCGATCGTCAGCCCCAAGCTGGAGGACATCTTCTACAAAAGCAAACCCCGCTACTTCAAGCGCACCAGCTCTGCCGTCTGGAATTCCCCACCGTTTGCAGGTGCCAAATCAGTCCTAGGGCTGCCCTACAGCCTGAAAAAGTACTGAGAGGTGGGCAGTGGCTGTCCCCTGTGGAATACCGAGTACGCACTGCTGTTCCCTTAGGCAAGGAAGAAAGTTATTATTCAGTGTCTGTAAATCTTTAGGTATTAGTCTTGAATAAATGCCAGTTTTTAGCGGCCCTTTTGCATTTTCTACTTTGGGCGGTTATTTTTTTCCCTGCTCAGGCAAACCGAACTTTTGGGAGATCTTGTTGATGAAAGATGCATCTCCCTTTAACCTTAGCCCACAGTTAGGAAAGGTTTAGACCTTCAGGTCATCAGAACTCATCACCTAAAGCACCACAATCCTCCCCTCTTCAGCCGAGCAGGCCCGGTAGCTGCTGCCGAAGAAGGAGGTTTGTCAGGACTGCTCCTGCCCATCTTGAGGCTGAAAGCAAAGAACTTGCACAGCTAAGGATCACTGTGTGCCTCTTGGGTAGAATCCAAACAGGTGCTCCTGGACTGCTCCAAGAACAAGATGCTAGCAGGTATGGTCTTCATCGGCAAGTTGCAAAAATAACTTGATTGTTTTTTCACTTGTAGACTTTATGCCAACATCAAGTGATTGTGTGGATGAACAATATTGATTTTACCACAGGTCTGGGAAGTTTTTGTGAGGATTTCTCTTTATTGACTTTCAATTCTTAGAGAAAGCCCCTCCATGTAACTGTGTCCAGAAAAATTTAAACTAGCACAAGCAGCCATTGTTGTTTAGGCTTTTTAAATGAAATTATACCGAGGTTCGGATACTTTTTTTTTTTTTTTTTTTTTCCCCAATTTAAATTGTTGCAAATTGGATTGAAATGATGAGTTTGCCCTTAATCTCTGGCTTGCTCTTTTTTTCCCTGTGGCAATTTCGTTTACTCGGCATCAAAGGTGGTTTTATTTTTAGGCCTCTGTTTTGTACTTCACATACTCTGTAAGACAGTGTCAGATGGAGTATTATCAAACCCTATCTCTTAATGGCAAATCTCAGCTCAGATTTTAAGCTCCAAGATCACTTGTTATTTCGGTTGGTCCTTCTACACCTAATTCCCAAACGGCACTGAGACTTGTGCGTTCTCTGCAGTGAGCTCCTTTTTTTTAAAAAGAGACCAGAGGCGTCACTAGGGCACTACTTACTCGAAGATTTTTAAAGGAAACAGTTTTATTATTTCTCTATGTCATTGTGGAAATTTGTCTCGTGCAGAAGCAAACTATCTACTTACCTCAGACTCATCTTTTTCTCAAGCCTTGATTTGTTTTAGAGATGGACAAATATGTTCATGGTTGCAATTTCAGTGGACAAAAGACTGAAGACAACCTTTTAATGTACATATCACCAGTGTGCTTTTTTAAAAACTGCATTGTAAACTGTACGGTATGTGAGGAAATGGCAGCTTTCCTTGTGTGTGCAGCAACTGGACTGTTTTCAAGAAAATAACTTTAAAATTATGTGGGTCTTTATTCAGCCAAATATAGCAACTGCTAGATGCTATGCTATGGATCAGTTTATAACTGGGAGATGATTGTTTTTGATAGATGCTCTGTAGTTTGAGTTTTGTACTGCAATCTTAGCGAACTTGGAGCCTTTTTGTAAAAAACGCTTACTAGAATGGCAGAAAGACCTGCAATGTTGAATGCCTTTTGAATGTTTGACAGTAGTTTGATAAAAGTGAGTTAAAGCATCTGTTCTGGTCTCCTCTTCTGGACTCTTCATAGTTTCAAGCTGGGGAATCCTGCAGTATTTTGGAATCTGCCTTTGGGTTGCTTGTGCACAGTTCCCTAAAGTTAAGAGTATTTTACCTAAGGAGAACTTTGTATTTCCTTCTCTTTAAGAAGATGTATGCTGTGGTAACCCTGCAGAACTTGCTGCCTAGTTTACTGTTTGTTTCCTTCCAGAAACTGAAAAGGAGACAGTCTGGCATGGTAAACTGTTTCCAGAAATCTTTGCTAAGGCATAGATGACTTCAGTTTGAACTAACTAATGCCCCTGCTAACTCTCTTCTATTTTTGTCTAAGTTGGAAAATAATCAGAATTGCTGTTGCCAGACAGAGCAGGAACTTCACTCACGTAGACTGTGGAACCACAGTGGAGCTATGGTATTAAAAGAAAAAAAAAAATCTAGGAAACTCCAACTAAGATTTCTTTTTAAGTTATTTTTGACTCCGAATTTCAGATTTTTTTTCTTAATTTTGATTCTTGCTTGCCCCAGCAGCCTCTTCTGAGCTCTACATGCATGTGTTTTATAGTACAGTCTTGCAGGTCGGCACAGCTATTTCTTCAGGATGTGCCTGAGCCATTAAAGCATTCCACAGGTTTGTAATACAGTGATAAAAGAAAAGGTGACCTACCTATTTCTGCATAAACGAACATTATTTACCTCCACTTTGTGTCCTTTTATTCTTCTCTACCTTCTGTCCTCTCATCCATTGTTTCTTCCTCTGAACCTGTTCTAGTCAAATGCCAGGGCATGTCTCAGTATTGACCTGAAGACCAAGTCCAAATATACAAATATATATTTAGTTTTGCTATATTTGGCAAAGACAAAAGTCAGATACCTTCCTGAATCAGGAAGACTGACACTGTACAAAGCCTAACAAAAAAATTTAGAGGGCAAATTCCTAGCTGCCAAGACCAGGAATTTTTGGTTTCCAGTGATCAATGACCACTTGAGCTTGGTAATAATGGTAAAATCTCTAACTGTGATTTTTGCCATAACTGCTTTGCAGTGATGAAAGAGCCTCAAGGAAAATGGTTATATGATCATCCCTAGAGCATTTTACTCCATTTTTATACTGCTGGCTTCAACAAAATTACCTGGCTTGGTCCTGTCAGTCAGCAGATGCTTCAGGGTCATTCTTTAAGGTAAGTAGAGGGGAACTCACTCCTGTAGACTTCAACAGCTAAGCATGTTTTTTTTTTTTTTTCTAAATAAAAATAAAAGTTTATGTGAGCAAATTGTCACAATTAACTTTGTTTAGAACAAGGAGGAAAAAAAGAAAATTGAAAACTCCTTCTCTCACCTTCCCCAGGCTTCCCCCTAGTACATGAACTAAGACCATGACCCAGGGCCTCTCAAAATTTTTGGGTTTTGGTGGGGGGTCCCAAGCCAGGTAGCATGCCTGGTCCCCAGCAAGAGGATTAGTTTCCATGAACTAGTACTTTTCAAAACCAAGTGAGCGTGCAATGCTAGCACCCCAGACAAAGCTCTAGTGAGATTCGGGTCCCCACGTGCATTTCTGCTTGCTTTGGCATTCCCTTTCCTCCATGAAACGCCTAGGTGTCCTTTACGCGTTGAATTAAAATAAAGCTAGTGTATGCAGCACTTTGTCCAAGTGGAGCAGCCGTGACCATTCTTGGTGGTTGATGCCTTTTTTGTCTCTCCTTCCTCCGAGGCTAGGGCTGGGTCTGGGCCATACAGTCCTCTTCAAGGTAGCCTCTTTTGCCTGTACAGCACAAAACCATCTGTTGGCAAAGGGACAGACAGGAAGAGGTTGCAATTGCGATGGAAACAGGCCAGGGTCAGGAGTGTCTGGAGAAAATGGAGCCCTATTTAACTTTCCCTTGGTTTTGTTTGACTCGGTTCTAGCAAGCGAAGACTGAGATGATGGGGGCATTTACTTGCAGAACAGAAAGAGAGAGGTGAATTTGTTGGTGGGATGTGAAGACCTGGAACGGCTGCTGCTGCAGCTGCTCTGCAACGTGTGAATTCTACCTGTAACTTTCCATTCCCAAATGCCACGGGGTTTCTCTGTCTCACCTGCCGCTGCCTTTTGCTCCAGGTGACAGACTGTCCTCCCAAGTGCCTGTTTGCACTGCACAAAACCTTGACTCTGAGAACAACAAACAAATGAACAGTCCCCCTGCAGCAGCCCCAGCCAAATCTGGCTGTTTCTTGCAGCTTTTCCTGGGCACCTTCCATCCCCAGATGCTCACTGATAACGGGGCTTGGAAGTGCCTTGTAGAGCTGCCCCACTTGCTCATGGAAATGAGGGCTCCCTGGTGGTACCAGGGCCAAGAGAGGGCTCCTAGGGCCTTTATTTGCAGGGCAGAAGTAGGGGGAAGACAAGACAATTTACTGCAAGGATTGCAGGGATTCAAAAATAATGTCTGGGTCTGGTAGGTAACGATGTGAATGGCAGGAGAATCAAAGGAAACAAGTGGTACTTGGGACAAAGCTGGTGCAGAGCCAGAGCAAATGGTTGAACTAAATGAGAAGGGTTTAAATTCAGAACAACCCTAAATTTCAGCTGCTCCTTTGACCTTGGTGCTGAGAGGCTTTCTCTATGCACTCAGCATTGCACATGCCTGAATTTCAGTCCTCCTGCAGCAAGCATGAGGCTTGTGCATCCTCTTGTGCTCCCGGGCCGTGACTTGGGTGAGCAAGCAGAGCAGTGTGCGCTTGGGAACAGGGCCCATGTCTGTAGGCAAGACAGGAGAACAGAGCTGGTGCTGGCGACCACGGGCGAGCAGCAGCCCACAGCACAGCCCCCTTCAAACCATACGGCGGTTCCAGGCAGCACTTTTTGCATATGTCTTTGTTCTGCGGTGTCCACAGTTTGCAGAAGCAGCAGAAGTATGGCTAAAACTTCCTCCATATGTGATTTTTACCTACATCTATTTCTTACTGATACCTGCTTATTTTGGGGCAAAAAATAATAATAAAAAAATTATTTCTCAGACTTACTAAATATTGGTTGTTCTTCAAACACCGTCTCCCCTGGTAGCAGGGCCCACTTCAGGATTTAACAGCAGCAGGAAAACACTTGCCAGGCTCATTTGTGTCAAACCCTTTCACCTAAACCCTCAGTCCTGGAAGGAATTCCCAATATTTTCCATATCCTTCCTTTCATCCAGTCCCTGTTTTCTCATTTCACCAGGTTTCCCTGAACCTGAGCCCACTTGGGGGGTGTTTCAACCATGTTAGGAGCCAGGCTTTATCTCTGGCTGATTCAGGGATTAGTCCAAAAATATTACTATTAATCAAATTGGCTTCTAGTGACCTAACCATTGACTGACAATATTGTCCACAGGAGGAAAACAAGAAAAATGAATGCTTTCAAACAAATCCCCCAACGACATTAAGTAGCTTAAGCACAAAGCCAGCTTAGCAGCCTGTGCCAAGGCTGCTAAGCATCTTTCCAAATACTGTTTCCTACCTCCAGGGCCATTGTGCACCCTGTCAAGGACTCGAGAAGCCTCACCTTTGGGGAATTCTGGGGAATAGGATAACTGTTTTTTTTTGCAGTCTCCCCTGCCCCGTTAGAGCACTGGGCTGCTCACCAGCCCAGGCACTCAGCACTTACACCTATGGCCCAGGAATGATCTGACCAGCTTTAAGGCTTAAGGAAGCAAAGCTGGTTTCTGTTGTTTCCAGATTTCTCAAGACTTACCTTCAATTCCTCTCTTTTCTCGAATATACAACAAATTGCATAGTAGAAAACACACCTTCTCCTTCAGGGCAGCTGTAGCTCTGCAGCCTGAAGCAGGTAGCAGAGGACACGCCACCGGGTTTGAGAAAACTGCCTCTGCTTTATCACTTCGAGGAGGAGGCCAAGTCCTCCCACATGTCACGACTGGAAGACAAGGAGGAACAAGGGGCGCTGGCATCTTCTCTAAAGTAAATATGCCCCAGCTGGGACGGGAAGGCTGTGCGACGGGTGCCAGCGCCGAAGGAGGAGCCCAGCTCGCTGCTCCGTGTATAAAAGTGATGCCAGCATGTGAGGCTCCCATCTGCTTGGCTGCTTGGTGCAAACCGAGGACTGAATGCAGCGTAAGTAGCTGCTGCCACCATGAAGTTGACAACTGTCTTCCTGCTGGTCGCCCTCGTGTCCTATGGCTGCTCTCGTGAGTATGATTTCCATCCACCACAACCTTCCTGCCGACCTGTGAAACGCTTCAGATGCGAAGCCCTGTTTGCCCCACGTGGCAGGATGAGTCTTGCAGAGTTTCGTCTGTTGAGGGGTTGAGAGAATCTGGGCTGGTAAGGGCCATGCAGGTGTAATGGGTGACACATTCAGGTAACCTCTCAACTGTTAACCACCCCAGGGAGCGGCAGTTTGCTCACTTTTAGTTAGTAGCTTTTGTAGACACCCTCATTTATGTCTTGTAGCACAAGGGAGGGATTCACTGGAGCACAGAGAAGCAATTACTGGCAGGGGGTATAAGCAATGTCAGTACCAAGGTAGACCCACAGGGACAAGCCCCAGTGTCTATGGCCACAGAGGGCAGATGTTGCTGAGCTGTGGATTTTCAAGGCTCCGAGTTACACACCTGGCCCCATAAGCTTTGCTTGCATCTGGACCCTCATTTTCTTAGGTCCACCCTCCTGAAGAAATAAAGTTGACTGCAAAACGTCAGGTTTGGAGAAAGAGCCATTGGGAGCCATGCTGCAAGCTGTGATTGTCACCTGTTTCCATTTTTTCTCTTTCCAGCATCTGCTGCTTGTGAAATTCTGCAAAATTTTATGAATAAGCTTCTCTTTGTCTCTGAAAATCAGTACCTGGAGTTCATCAGTCACTTCTCGCCTGCCAGCCCTCCAGTAAGAAGAGCTGCCCTCAAGCTCAAGGGGTGTGCAGAAAGTTTAACCCCAGAAATGAAGCAGGCCATACAATCAGTGGCGGTAATTTGAGCCTTTGTGTTTTTGCACCTTTTTCTCTCTGGAAGAGAAATCAGAAACTTTCACAAAGTGTTGCATGCTTTCCTTCCGTCTTCTCCTTCCCCCACTGCCAGCAGCGTGGGACACAGCCTCACTTCGCATCCCTGCATCACAACAACCCTTGTTTTCCAAGAGGAAAGGGTGAGGTTTGTTCCCAGTGGGACAAAAGAGGTGGTTTCAGTGCTTCCCCTGCCCTGCCTACGTGTCCTCGGCATGGAGGAAGGCATTGAGAATGGATCGAGGAAATGCATCTCCCATCTGGAAATGCATCTCTCATCTGGAAGGATGAGGCATAGACAGGTCTAGTAGGAGCGCTAAGGTTCAGCAGCAGCAATTTGCTGTGAGAGAATTACAGAAAGTAATTTTCCTCTTCTGTAGTCAGCTCCCTCAATGTCTACACTACTCTGCAGTCTGCTGTTTTCAGCTGAGCTTTCCCCCTGCCTTCTTGTAGCTGGTGCTTTTCACTGCCTTTGCTCTTTTACAGGAAAATCTAATAGAACACTGTGGAGAATAAGAATAGGCCCAGGACCTCACAATGACTCCAGCGGCTGCCTGATCCCAAATGATCCATTTTCACTTGTTTTTGGCTAAGAACTTTCATCCTCTTCCTGAATAGACGCTTGTGTTACCTAGAATCTGCAACCCTCTTTTCACATCCCTTACAAGCTTCCCTGATCCAATAAAATAAGAGCAATTAATATCCTTGTGAAGTTTTTTTTGCTTTTTTTTTTTCTTAATTTGACAACTGGCTCAAAAACATCCTAACCAGCTGCCTAAGCTGTGTGAGGCATCTCTGTTCTCACGTCTACAGTGACGAGGTGAAAAAGCACAATATCACTGCAGCTGCTGCTCAGTTTTACTAAATTATGTGCAATTAAGGGAACACATGAGTCACTCCTCAAGAGAAAACCAGTGGCTTATAAGAAGAGGAAAGCAAACTGCTCGGTGCTTTCTTAAATCGCGCGGAGCACAGGCGAATGTGGTTGGTAGCGTTACGAGAGTGAGTTACTTACATGTGGAGTAAAAACATATTCGAAGGGAGAAATCCATGCAGATGGAGCAGAGAGCCCTCGTTCCGGGCTGGCACTGGTGTGCACCTCTAATGGGAAGGGGGAGATTGCTTGTCACGGTTCCAGAAGGCAGATAATAGCAGGATGTGTCCCTGATGAAAGGATGTCCTGTCCTCTCCTCCCATCCAGCACAGACCTTGCCAGGCTGCTTGTCACTAATTCGGGCAAATCTGATACTAACTTTGGTCCAAAATACAATTATGCATGTTCTTTGTTTAAAACCAGAAGGACATGGAAAAAAAACAAATCCTTCCAGAGGTCCCTGGGCTACTTCCAGGGGAATTGGCTTGAGGAATGCAAAAGCCAGGACAACTCAGAGCCAAGACAGCTGGTGGGCAGAGCTCCCTGGTGCTTCTCTGGGTGGGTTTAATCCCCAGGGCTAAGCGTGGATGTAGCCTGGGAATGTAGCGTAGATGTCCTGGGAATCCTGTAGTGCTTCTATGTGCTTTTGCTCTCGAGGAGCCGGAGTGTAACTGAGATTAAGCGCTGGACTCCGGTTGCCTCTGGGAGCGATGCTGTGAGCGGAGCAAAGGCTAAGGCCCAAATGTGTAGCAGGCCCTTGCTACGTCCCATTTATTTTGTCGAGAGTCAAAAGTTCAAACGAAAAAGAAGTTCTGCAAGAAAAATTTCACCCTGCTCTACGGCATCAAGTTCAGCTCAAATGTGTTCCTCTGCAATGGGATTACTTAACTTTCCTGGAGCCAAAAGATGTTTTTAAGGAAAAGTAACAGTAGGAAAATACTGTTTGCTTTCTTTCTGTCTTTCTCTCCTCTCTTTCCATGATGAACAAGACGAAGCATCAACAGCAAGTGGTTAATAAGATCTCCTGGGTGGCTCTTGCACCCCTCCTGTAGTCCTGCCATAGCAAGCAGAGCCTGGCAGCAGGCTGGGTAAAGCATCAGGCCTTGTTCCTCGCTAACGGGAATTCATTTCCAAGAAACTACGAAAATAAAAATCTTTTCCCCTTGTCCGAAGCCCTCAGCTTCCCAGCTTATGTCGCAGAATAAACTGAAGGAAATAAAGCCAGCCCGGAGAGGAAGGGCACAAAAGCAGCCTGCATGAAACCTTGTGAACCTGGCACCTGCTCAAGGACAGTAACAGAGCAGCAGAAGAGACAACAAGAGATTTGCAGCTCTCTGCTAAAAATCAGAAGTAGGAACAAGAGACCAAACAAGGACATAAATTTAGTCAGGCCCAACTGGACAAATTCAGAAGACCTGCACAGCACAGGTACCTAAAGGACTCACGTTGCATAGGGGAAAACAAGCATTTAATTCAAATGCTGCTGGTTGTAGATGGAATATGCAATGCCTTTTGAGTAAGATCTCGGAGACAGAAGATGCTTTTCCAGCAGCTGAAAACATTGCAGATAAACAATAACAAAAAAAGTTTCATGTATGTAAATACAAGCCTCAGAGGAGAAGGGTGGGCAAGCAGGGGAAATGAATTGCAGTGTCAAAATAAGCAGGCAATAAAGTGTTTCAAGTCCAGCTCTGACTATACTGTTGGCTTTGTAAAGGGACTGATTTGATGGCAATCCCTTTGAGGATGCAAGTATGAAAGGACAGCGAGTGCAACATTGATCTACACAGTTCAGGGCGGAGTTCTCGTCCATTTTAAGAACAGGATGATAAATAACTACGGAGAAGCTGCTAAGCAGTTTAGAAGGAAACGCAGATTTCTGACTCTTTACAAAACAACTTTTTTTCCCTCCTCTTGCAAGAGGCTGTTAGCCCTCAAGCTCTCTTTGGAGCTGTGGTTTGGAGGGCTTTCAGATTCCGTGGATAGCCGAGCATTAGCTGTGCAAATATTTGATGTATTTATTAGTTCCCTCTTTCTTTTTACCCCTCTCCCTAGGGCACAGTAACGCTAAGCTTTCCACTATCAGAAGGCAGGGGAAAGGTTTAAGTTGTTGCAATGGTGCACCGTGGCCTCTCAACAGCAGAGCTTGCTTGTGTGACAGCTGAATCCTTAAAAAAAGACCCCATGTTTTCATGGATGCAACTTACTGGCAATGCCAGGCAGCTGATCATGCCTCTCCGATCTCCTTCCCCAATCCACCTTCAGGCTCTGGGGGGGGTCCATACATGTTGCAGGAGCTGCTCCAGCCCTACAAAGAAGAGTAAGGCAGAGGAGGAAGGAGCTAAGGAGCCTAGCAGACTTCCCCACTGCCAGCTAGCAGAACTAGGCAGGTAACTCAAAGCTTAGTCACCTGTGCTTCAGCTGCCCAACTGTTCTCTCTGCCTTTTCACCTGAAAATTCAGTTTCACCTGCTTCAGTTTCAGACAGTGACGCCGGGATATTCCTGCACAGATCAGCATGTCTCGCTCTGCTGCAGGCTCAGAGCTTCTGGTGACAATTTCTCCATGTCTCAACTGCAAAGCTGCCCACTTGGCTGGAAAGTGGCTAAAATGCTATGGAGGAGTGTTTCCAGCTACTGAAAATGTTCTTCCTTAATTGAGGGTTTTCTTTCATGCATCCGTTTGCTTTTTTTTAATTATTATTTTTTGCAAGGCTGCTGATCATGATGCTCGAAACAACACGTTAGCCGCAGACGCGCTGGCAGGTGGAATGACAAAAGCTGAAGGAGGAACACAAGAGACCAGTAATTAGACGAGCAAAGCGGCAGCAAAGGGAACAAACACCTCCAACAACATGGCCTGAGGCCATTTGCTGGAGTTGGGCCGCTGCGGAGAACAGCGCGATCCCACCTTGCATGCCGGGTTTCCAAAGGTGTCCGCGCCGCACGGAATGTCAGCGGGAGCCCTCGCCAGTGGAGCGTGGCATTCGCCAGGGCAATTAATGGCAACGGAGGCCACCTGCCTCTTCCATCTGCCCACCTCCTAAACAATCGTGGCCTGTGTCCAGCTGCCGTGAGGCTGCGTGACCTGCTGGGGCCGTTCCCACAGCACTGCGTAAGTCCCCACATATACATACATACATATATATATATATATATATATATGTGTGTATCCTAGTGCTTTGCACCCATTCCTGAGGGAAGCTCACTGTGTTGCACAGGCACCATGTGGCAAATGGCTTCCTCTATCATGAAGCTGACTCTAACTCTGCTCATCACCGTTGTACTTTGCAGCTCCCTGGGTAAGTTTTAGCAGTTTTTTTTTAAAAAAGGGAGAACTTGGGGAGATATATATGTTTTTTTTAAGATAACCCATAGCTACATCCCTAGAACACCTCTGCAGTTCCCACTGAAGATGTTTGCAGATACAAAGGGGAAGTTTAGGTGCCTGCCTTCAAGAAAAACAAATCACTGCAGCTTGTTCAGGGCCACTGAGGTTTGTTCACATAGGCATTTAGTTCGTCTGACTACAGCCAGACACTCTGAGGACAGCGAGATGATGAGAGCAGAAACATCTCCCATGTCATCCAAAATGCTGACGCTTGCAGAGACGGGAGGGAAGAAAGTAACTCTTGAAGGCTGCCAACACCACGAGTGACGAGCAAATACAGCCACATAAGTGACAGAAGGGAGCTGGGAGGTTTTTGATGTTTGAGTAGAAAAGAGGAAGCAACCTAAGGAAGCAAAGGTATATGGAAGAAGAAAAAAAAACAGGAAGGCAGAGAAGAAGCTGGATACAGAGAGAGAGAAGGTAATAGGGTTGAAGATCAGGCAGAAAGAGGGTTATGGGTGGACTGTGCGGTACCAGTGCCACAGCGCAGCTCTTGTACTTGCCATCTGTTGCATGAAAAACTACCACACTGAGTACGATTTCTGCAAAAATAAAAGAAATTTCACATATCATTATTGCCGTGGAGGGGGTGCAAGGGTAGGGCTTGATTGATGCGTATGAAGAAACCCAACCCGAAAGGTCTGTGTGTGGCTCTGTGTTGGCTCTGCAGGTGCCGGCTCGTCTCGTGGGGTTGTGCCCAGCTTCCTGCAGACCCTCCTCGAGGGCACTCCCGAGCAGCTGCATTCCGGGCCCATCTCCCAGTACAACATCGACGACTTGACTAAAGCTGCTCTGACTGCGCTGAAGGAGTGTATCGACGGGCTTCCTCCCGAGCACGTAAAGGCCCTTGCCAACCTGCTGGTAATTAACTAACTCCCGCTGCCGTTATCAAAAGATTCTAACTGTGCGCCTTGTGCCACATTCTGGATAAAGAGCATCTGGATAGTTTAAGTGAAGCATCCCCTGGCATCAGCGTAGGTGGGAGTAAGTCTGCTGCTGAGCTGGCGCAAGAGGAGAGGGAGCAGAGATCCCTTAACGGGACCGACCTGCTACAGAGACACCAGCTCTCCGGGGGGAAGCAGCAGCTGCTCCATGCAGGTGGCTTACTGGGAATGAAGCCAAGGCTGCAAAGAAAACCTTTGGGCAGCAGCAAAGCAGATTCAGGCGTACGTGACCCGCTTGCCCTTTGCCAGTGTTTGCCATGGATTCACAATCCATGCCAGCCTTGTGAACACCTGCAGCTGAGAGGCCACCTAAGCCTTTGTCCTCACCAATGCGTCACCTGAGATTCCTGGCTCGTAGCTCCTGCATCCCATGCACATTTGGCTCCTGCAGTTCCTCCTGCAGTAACCATCACGTGTTTCTTTTTAAACAAGACTGAGGAGGCACAGATGCCCAGTGCATCTTTCGGAAATGTCACACTTAAAGCAACAGGAATGCAAAACACGGCCAGATGGAAATATCCTAAAGTTGTTGCTAAAGATAAAATACCATCGACCTAAAGGATCCTTTTGTTACACGAATCTCCAGGATTCGTTTTAAGAAAGTTTTGGCTTTCACTGCTTTTCCTTTCTCTTCCAGAAACTTGTGCGGACAGAGGCGTGAAGGGCAAAACATTCCTCAGAGTTGCTGATGATGCTTCACCCGACCTCCAGTTGCTGATATCCAACAAGTCTGGGAAAACCACGACCATGAAACCCAGAGCGACCCAGGACATGGGTAGCTGCTTTCCTGGACTTGACGTGCCGAATCCTATACCCCATCACCTTCCCGGGCACTTCACACTGAACTTCTTGGGAGGCCAAATCTCTGCTCTACAGAACAATTCAGATTGAAAACAATTCCCGTCATCCATTGTTATAAATAAAGGTTGCTGTTATGCTTTTTACCATTAGGACCAAAGGGCATTTGTTCTGATAAAGTCACCGACACTATTCCAGTGCTCCATCTCCCCCACACCCACATTCATGGGTCCCCAGTCTAACTCTCAATGACCTGAGGGAAGTCCTCAATCAAAGCAGCTTTTCTCAAGTGCCAGCCATCTTTGTAATAAACATAGTAGTAAATGATACCAAACCTCCTAAACACTGAGACAGGTGGAGCCACCTGACTCCATATTTCTGCTAGTCTGGCCCAATTATTTTTAGAAAGACCTGCTCTGAACACAGGAGCTGCCTAGCAGCAGATTAGAAAACCAAGAACTAACTTTACATTTAAGTGTATTACCCATATGGACTGTGGCTATTACTGTTGCTACTAGCAGAATTAGATTAAGGTCAGCAAGTTCAGCAGCTCAAAGAAAGACTTGAAGAGCCCACATACTTCTTGCAAAAGAATTGATAAAGTAAGACTAAAAGTAAGTACATCCAAACAGCATAACTGTACATAACGTTGTGTTCCAGAAACGTGAAGTATGTTTCCTGTTGTTTGGTTAAAAATCAGAAAAGCTACATACCAGGTGAGACCCTTTCTGATCCCAAGCGAATCGTCATCTCAGACGTGCTCAGCAACAGGATGAGAGGCAACGGCACAAACTGAAACACAGGCAGCTCTGTCTGAACATCAGTCTTTTTTTCTTTACTGAGCGGCAGTTGAACGCTACAACAGGTTGCCCAGAGAGGTTGTGGAGTCTCCGTCCTTGGAAATAACACCCAACTGGACGTGTCGCTCTAGGTGGTGCTCTAGGTGACCCTTCTTGAGCAGATGGTTGGACCAGATGGTTTCCAGAGGTCCCTGCTAACCTCAACTATTCTGCGATTCTATGAGTCAGGATTAGAAATTTCTTCTCTGAAACAAAAGTAAAAGTATAAGTGGGAAGAATTTAGTGGAAAGGAATAGGTAAAAGATGTATTTGCAAAAGCACTAAAGTGACTTAGGAGTCTGGTCACACAGGACTGGTGTCCATAGGGAGGATGCCATCTGTGCTCACGCTCTTGTGCACTCCATCACCTGACATCTGCCTTCTCCCTCCTTATCACCCCATTGATGATGTCGCCATCGGGAGGGGATCATTTCGCCACCATTGTCACTAACCCAAATGCACCTCTGGCTACAGGACAATGAGCTGGGAAACCACCAGTAGTCTGGATCTGAACAAAAGATGCTTTACAGACCTTACTTTCTTAACCTGAAACTAAGAGATATTCTGCAGTTCTCACACATGCCCACAGAGCCAGAATGAAACGTGAAAAGGACAGTCACATGAAAAATCAACCCTGATGGGTCTCGGGATATCTTGGTTTAATTTTTTCATCTGCCACTGAGATTGTCCGTGACCCAATTCACACGTGCCTCCATTCCCCCTAAAGAACCTGCGATCACTTTTAGGAGACGTCATCTCTTGGCGATTATGAACCCTGAGCAGGAACAATGTCAACTCTGAGGATTCTAAGTACTCCCAGCCTACAAGTAGCAGGATGTTTTCAAAAAGCCCCTCAAGCATCTGCTTCACACAACAAAAGGAAAATCAGCAAGAAATTTAATCCAAACCAAACATTTAGAAGAGAACTTAAAACCCCTGGACTCCAAAAATGCATGTTAATGATTCCCTGTCAGTCAGAATCAGCCTTAAAAAAAAAGCCATCCTTGACATTTAGATCTTTTCATGGAAAGAACAACAAACACTCCAATATCTAATGAGCATAAGCCAAATCCGGATTACCGCTGCTGGCCAGGGAAATGTTTGCATGGAATCTATCCACACAAAGACCCTTTGGAGGATTTAGATGTTTTACAGTTTCTTATTATTTTTTAATGATAACACCAGCACTGCTGGCAGGACAGAATTAGGCAAGCAGGCAAACAAAGAGTGAGCAAACTTTTTGCGGCTGAGCTCATGATCAACAGCAGTGCTAGCAAAATACTTTTGTCCCAGAAAAGGGTTGACTTTTCCTCTCTTTCCAGATGGTCCTACCTGCCCACCTCTCCCTCAAATGGTCCAACGTTATCAGACACAGCCACAAATTCATTCCTTGGTTCCTTCTGCATAGACGTACGGATGGGAAGGAGCTCCCCCATCTCTCACGCAAGGAGCCCAACAAACTTTGGGCAAGCGGAAAGCAGGAAGGCTGCAAAGGGAGAGGATGCCTGGGAGACAGCCAGAATCCCTGCAAGGTTGGCCACATTGTCCACAGATAGGTAGAGAAAAAGGGCAGTCCCTCACTTTATGGCTATTTCTTTAGGCTATTTTTGTGTTTGCAGGGATGTGCTCCGTTTGTGTGTTCCCATACTAGCTGCAGGGCTTCTTATGGCAAAGGGAGACCTGCCGCTCTTTGGGGAAGATGTTGGCACCTTCCCACGTGCCCTGCCCTCCAGGATCCAATGTTAATAAAGCAACGTGCTCGGTCGTGTAAGCGGGTGGGAGGAGAACCAGCCCCAGGGGCCTGTGATAAATAGGGGAGCTCCGGTACACGCGGCTCTAAAGCAGTTTCCATTTGTCTTCCAGGTCAATATCTGAGCGGACATCTCCAGAATGAGACCGGCACTGCTGCTGGTGCTGCTCACCCTGGCGGTTTGCTGCCACTTGGGTAAGTTCTGCTGCCTCTAACCCACTCCTCTGCTAACAAACCTGGGCAGTCCTTCAAGACTCAACCACAGGGATTTCTGGTCAAAAGACCATTCTTGCCCATTCTTTTCCATTTGCTCTTCTTCTCTAACTTACGTGCACCCATTGAACCTTTAGGAGCTTGAAAGCTACAGCTTTTGACTGCAGGAAGGTGGTCGGATACATCACGGCTCTGGCCAGGATGAAATGCAATAGAAATATGAACTTAGCAACTAGAATTTTTAAGGAGCGCTTTAGTGAATTGAGGGGGCTGCAGAAGGGTATTTACCATCAGAAAGTTGCTCTCCAAAGTAATGGAGGGGAAAAAAAACACCAGATTTTTCAGTTCAACTCTAGAAATTAAAAATAAAAGCAAGATACTGGAGAATTCTGCAGAATGAGACCCTCCTCAGCCCCTTTTCCATTTGGAATGTTAAGCCATTCAAATGAAAGCACTATTTTAAAATGCAGCCAAGAGCAGGCCCTTCCAGGTGACAACTAAATCTCAAAAATATGGAGCAAGACACTCGATGACTTTCAAAACAAAGTGTTCAACTAAAAAAATCTTACATAAGGCGGCGGGTGCTTTCTGCTTTCAAGCTATTTGCCATGCTTGCCCATAATCCCATCGCCTCTACCCTAAATACAGAGATGCATTTTAAATCAGCAGCGCCAAAAAAACTTCCCGGGAAATTCCACAGCACAGACAACTTTTGGGTTAACTGTGCAGGGACGGCACTGATGAAGATTTCAGACAAGCTCGAGAACTCCAGTTGTCTTTGCCACTAGGCCAACCTAGTTGCTGTAAATCTTCGACCTGTAAAATTAAGTCACAATAATTATTTTCATTTTATTAAAGATATTCAAACTAATTTGCTACATTGCAGAGTCACCCAGCTTGGATCTTTTCTGCTTTTATTCCAGCTAAAGCTTCGCTTTGTCCTGAGATCAGGAATGCGGCCAGCAAGTTTCTCTATGGGTCCGTGCAAGAGTATGTGGAGGCCTTGGCTCCATACACCACGGAGCCCATCATGGCAGTGGCCGAACGCCAGCTAAAGCAATGCACGGACAACTCAGTCAAAAACAAGGAAGCTCTTGCCATTTTAGTAGTAAGTTCTCCCCGCGTTCAAAGGCTTAAATCGAGTTCAACACAGGAGGATGGCAGGTGAAGGGAGCTGCTAGTGGCTCAAGCTGACCCTGGCTGGATAAGGATAGGATGGTGGTGCCTACATTGCAGAGGAAAGGCTCATAAATATAAGACTTTAAATACCTTGACGAGTGTCAGCCAAATGTGACATCAATGGGGAAGCTTTGAATATAACATGAATAATATAAAAATATTGTTCACATTTTCATTCTTCTTGTAAACTTTGTTCTAAATCTTTGTTTCAGACTCAGATGCTGAGAAAATGCTAAAGGCGCCATGATTCTCAGGATCTCCTATCCTTAAGGAGCCAGAAGGACATTAAACACGAACTGCCACCTGCTGACAGCAAGGAACTACTTGCTGAATATCTTCATTTCCTTCTTCTCTCTGATTAGTAACCAAGCACTATGAATTATCTCCCACCCCGCTATGATGTTTTCCTGCTGCTTCCACTCTCTGTTTCAATAAACTAACTGCAATTCAGCGTCACGTTCTTTTTAGGTTGAAGACAATCTTTGCTTTCAGAAGTGATGTAGCCAAATCATTTCAGAATGGCTGTAGTCAAAGAGTAATTCTGAATTATGAGGAAATCTGAATATGAGGAAAATACTTCTTCACCATGAGGGTGACAGAGCACTGGAACAGGCTGCCCAGAGAGATAGTGGGGTCTCCTTCTCTGGAGATCTTCAAAACGTGTCTGGACACCATCCTGTGCCAGGGGCTCTACGTGAGGCTGCTTGAGCAGCAGGGTTGGATTAGATGCTCTCCAGAGGCGCCTCCTCAGCCTCAGCCATTCCATATGTTCTAATGTACATGTAGTGTAAGGATATGAGACGCTGAAAGGTTTTAGGAGCTTCAGGTCAGCCTTTGCCCATCTGGACCTTGCAGGTGGCTACTGAAGGCTGATGAGGGCTGTGCTAACGGGCTCCCCAGCAGTTATGGAGCATGGCCAGGCTCTAGAATCGCCTGTGTGACGCGACACGTGCGTTTCCATGGCTATTTTGTGTTCTCCACCACGGAACAGCGTCGGAAGCCACTGCTAGCCTCACCCAGCTTTCGGCCGCCCTCAGACCTCGCCGTGGCTGGCGACCGAAAGCAAGGAGAGCGGCAGCAGATGGGCTTATCCCTATCCAGGTAGGCTTCATGGGACAAGAAAGGTGAATTACGTATGCTCTGTTTTAAGATAAGTCATCACATATGCTATATTAGCCACACTTGAGACGAGTTTCAAAGTGCTCAAAGTGCTCCTCTAATAGAAATTATTTCAGAGCGTTCTTTCTTAGTAGCATGAACTTACACTGTGGCAATTGCCCTCCTCTCTCCGTCTTTTAGGGGCACGACCACCTTACAAGGCGCGCAGGGCAGATCAAGAGTCAGGTCTGAGAAAGCACAATTCGAACAGCCTTTAAGTGCATCCCTCTCCACTGCCCTGGAAGGAAAAATATCATAGAAAAAATGCAGCTGCAATGACATGTTCAGGAACTGGCCTATAGCATAAAAAGAAAGAACAGTTACTTTAGGACAGAAGAACAGGCTGTGCAGGGAAAATGTATTTTTTCCAGGGATGCTCGCTCAAAACTGAAAAGTTGCTTTCAAGCACCTGCAGATTTTGCAGATCATCAGTATTTTATTATAGGACAGAACTCAGAGGATACAGGACCAGGCTGAGATTTTTTAACTGAAGTGCAAAAGAAAAAATAAAACCCTTCTTTTTTTTTTTTTTTTAAATCCCATTTCTGACTCTCTTCCTCTTTCCTTAGGCTTTGCAGCCACCTCTCACCATGTATCGAGCCTGGGTGGGAACATGGAAACCCCATCGCCCACGGGGCCCCGTAATGGCCCAGTTCACTAGCCCGGGACCCAAATACTCAATCCCAGGGACAACAGGTAAAGCGGCTGGAAAGTCATGCAGAGCTTACAGTGAATTAATGGTAACAGCAGCTAAAAAACAATTTCAGTAATTTAGTATTTTTAATGACTCATTACAGCACAGAAAAGATGGTTAAGGACAGGATTAACCGTACATCCCCCTTGCATCTGAAATGATGCAAAGACATTCAAAGCATGAAGCTCATTTTATATTTTTGTCATCCTTTCCTGTTGCTCCAGCCTCATCCTTTTCTTATTTATTTCATGATATCATTAAAATTTTAATATGTTGGCTAAATATCACAAAAGTAATTTTAATAACCCACAATTTAAAAGGGGCTTATCCCTGCAGTATTTTATTATTTCTTCGGGACGACCCCTTTCCATTTTGTTTATAAAGCTGCCCCTTGCTGCAGCTAGGCAGCTGCTGTTTTCATATCAGTAAAAGCAACCGAAAGGGCAGCATTTGCCGGTGATATTCGTATTCAGGCTCTCGGAAGAGCAAAAAAATCACCAAAGCGCTCTTTACATTTGCTTTAAGTTAACTTAGCAACTGCTTATGGAGTAAAAATAGTTTGTAATGACGGAATTTTTTGCAATTAATTACTGAGTGCCTACATTTTTGTGTTGGATAGATTCTTTTTTTATAGCTGCTTTGAACCATGCAGGCAGGGGATACATATTTTTTAAAGATTATTTAGCAATGCAGTGTCAAAACCATTTTTGCTTGGAGCCACCCTCCTCTGCACCACCAGGCGCTGTACAGCTCTCTTCCCTTACACGCTGAGGGAAAAGTCACACGCAGAAGACACTTTAGAGCTTTGTCTATTTGGGGAAAGCTCCCGAGGAGCTGTATTCTGTAACACTGACTCGGTGGCTCTCCAGAAAGATGACAAGCCCTAGAGCCCCGTTCAGAGAACAGGGCAGACAACCTAGGTGTGTTTGTGGTGCTCCCCTGCCGAGCTCCACGCACTCCCTTTCTGCAAAGGCATCCCAATACCCTGGAAGCTCAAACTGCTCCAGTTACAAAGAGCTTAAAATATAATTGCATACAGGTCTCCTTTCATATGTGTTTTCTTCCTAGGTTACCTGAAACATGATCCAACCAAAAAGCAAGCCCCTGCCTACTCATTTAGCGGGGCAAAACCTCCTGTGAAAGATGGCTGCTCTCCAGGCCCTTGCTACTACGTGAAGCCCTCCGTGACCAAGACGGGCAAGTACGTTGCTCCAGGATATGTTATGAGCGGCCGTCCCAAGGCGACCGTGGAGGTCACGCCTGGGCCCGGTGAGTGACAGTTCTCCAGTTGTTCATTCGTGCAAGGCAAACAGGCCTCCCCATTGGCCTGGGGCTGCAGGGTATGAAACAACCACGTGTGAGCCTCGCACGAGCTTTAGATACTTTCAAGCAGAAAACACAAGAACTGGCAAATTAGCAGCTGTTATAACAAGCACCTCCTAGCAAAACTGCCTGTTGGCGTCAAGAAGCCAGAGCTTCACGGCTTTTGTCCTCTTCTCCCATGCCCTAGGAGACTATTTCCTGGAGGAGTCGAAGAAACACATCTATAAATGTGCTCCTGCACACTCCATGTCATTCAGGCACAACATCGCCAGTGTGGATATCACTCCAGGTAAGCGAATGAGGGCAAACACGCACTTGTAGACTAAGTGTCCTACTGTAAAAACCCGTTGTTCGACTTGTTAAACCAGGCAATCCAACATCAATATAACAGGATGTGACCACTGGTTCATGAGCTTTATTTCATTCTGGTCACTCTATAATTCCAACAGTATTTCCACCGTTGCTTGGAAGACAGATGCAACCGAAGCTTTTGCACTGTAGCGGGGCTTGCTCTGCAAAGGCAGAGCAAAAGCCTTGCTAGGCAAATGCCAGAATGAAGGTCATCTGCAAAGAGTTTGTAGCCTAAACATAAGACAAGAGACAAGTAGGGCATCCCTCCTGCTCCTCTGAGCCTAGATGTTTCTCCTGTCCCCCAAGATTCACATCCCTCTCTTCTCTTCCCTCCTGCAGGCCCTGGCGACTACACAATCCCGAGGGTGATGGGACCGAACACAGCATACACAAGTGCCAGCCCGTGCTATTCCATGAAATGGAGGACTAAATTTGGTCTCTTTGAGGAAGACCTCTGTAAAGTGAGCTACGTTTTGACTTTTTTGTTCTGATGATGCAAAGCTCCTCCAGGCTTTGGATTAAGCCTAGTCTTTGTACTTGAATTCGCAACTGGGAGTGGCAATAATGAGGCTGGAGGAAGAAAGGAATATCCTCAAAGTAGTTACTGAAATGTATTTTAAGCAGAAAACCAAACCTGTTATCACAGGTATCCACTCCAAGCTCCTCAGGAACAGGGCCGGGGGCAATATAAACACACAAAATTGCTGCCCACGCTGCAACAAATTTGCAAGGGAAGTAGATGCAGTGCTAAGAGTTATGGCTAGTGTCAAGAGTTATTGCTAGTGCACGCAGTAGGAAGGCTCTGAACTCCAGCTGGCCTCTCTTACCAAATAACTTACTGAAATATGTAAAGGGAATCAAATCTTTGGTCAAAATATAAAGTATATTTATGCCACAGAACATCAGCTGAAATATCGCAGGGTTTTTTTGTTTGCTTGTTTTTGATATGTTGCAAACACTCCCATTTCAGATATCACATCAAGCTGTGGCAAAGCTTTGCAGGGAGGCCTGTATGAAACAGTGCTAATCTGCCAGAAGGAAGAAGGAAATTGGTGTTATGCAAACTTGTCCTCCACAGAAACATTTTCTCGTGATAAAATACAACCAGGTTGTCAGAACTGTCGCGCTAATAAGCACAGCCCATAACCAGTAATATTCTATCAGGGAGCTATATTGGGTATGGAAGATTTGGAATACACCGCCAACATGCAAAACACTTATATTGATAGCGGATTAAAAAAAAAAAAAAAAAAAAAAAAGTGTGTATTATATAAAGCCTATTTGAAAAAAAATCCTTTAATTGCAAGCCTTATGTAAGATCCAGCAGAGATCACAGGTTCCTGGTGCTCTGCTGCTGCACACTAACTCCCATCTCTCTAAGCGACTTGCCCATTTGCAATCTGGTGGCATAAAGAGGTTCAGCAAACAGATGCAAATGCCTAACAGAGTCTCCTACAGATAACAGCGGCTGAAACACCAAAATACTGAAATGAAAGGTTGAAACCCTTTTCTTTTGAGGAAACCAGAGGTGTTTGTTGTCCGTATTGCTCACTGCTGCAGCTCCATTTCCTTGTCCAGTTAGATGAACTAAAGAAGCCCTCCTGGGAAACCAGGAGGAACAAAAACCTACCAGTTCATCCAACTACTCCACTGACTCTCTTGTAGACTCCAGGGCCTGCTGCATACCCAAAGACAGAACTGGATGTATATAAAACGAGAGCTCCCAAGTACACTATGAGAACCCATAATAAACCTATAGGAGATAAAACAGTAAAACCAGGGCCTGCAGACTACTACATAGGAAAGGTAAGGCACGTGGCTGTGCTCTCCTTTTCAACAACCATCCTTTAATGATCTTCCCCTCTGCTAGGGCTTTTGGGAACTAACAGTATCACACCTGTAGGATTGGCTTGTTTTCAACAACTCCAACTGGCAAGCCTCTTTTTACTGCTTTTTTGAAGGGACTGAGATGCTAAAAAGGAAGAACTGGTATCAGTGGGATGGGTTAGATCCTTCACACACACTCATTCACTGACCTTAGAGAACTAGCAACTATTTTATCTGTCAGCAGGGAAGAACTGCTATTAGTCATGCATTGCTGTTAGCAGCAATTCTGGAGCTAGTCAATATTAAACGTTAAGTACGTTCACTATGAATTTGAATTCTTAAATTTCGTCACAAAATAAAAGCTCTTAATTACACAACACACCTGAAAGACTTCCAATAGGTACATCAACTCACGCAGTGCTGTTTCATCACATACTTTATGCAATGCAGTAGACACACTTGGAGGTGAGGCTTATCTGGTAGGGTTTGGCTTGAGCTGGAAATCCTCTGGCATTTGAGGAAGTTCTTTTTCTTGAACTTTCCATATGAGCTGTGATGATAATTTGGTCACTTTCGTGTGGAAAATGAGACCTTTTGTTTCACTGTCCTTAAAACCTAGGGAACATATTTTAACTATCCCTGAACTATTTTTTTTTTCTTCATGTTACTCCACCAGAAGATAAAGAAATGTCAAATGCTAATAGCAACCGAGCATTTCACAGCAGAAGGACATTTATAATGGTCTGCTAAAAATGAGGTTTAGATTACGCGCTTCTGGACTTGACATAGCTAGCTCGAAACCTCATGATGTACATCCACCAACATACAATAAATGGCAAAAATTCCACAAATACATTTTATAATGACAGATGGTCATCATTGAACAAAAATCTGTTCTGCCCAGGCTAGAAAACAGCCTTTAGAAAGAACAAGACTATGTGTTTTAAGTAAAAATACCTCTCTCTTAGTCTACCATTTATCACTAAAAATAACTTCTAATAGATGCAGCACTTCACCAGGTTGTTACCATGCTTCAGGACAGGCCCAGTGCAGCGGTGGCCTTTGCCACTCACCCTTCTTCCTTCCTCACCTCACAGGTGACGTTGACGAAGCCGCAAGCCCCTGCGATCACCTTTGGCATCCGGCATTCAAAGTACACGACCCCTCTGATCCTGGACACCTGAGCATCTCTGTGTGAGCTGCGCTCGGAAACCGTCATGCCGCGCTTTAAAAGAAATGGAAGGATTTAGGACAGCTTTCCTCGAGCTGCAATCGTCCATCTTCAGCCAGTTAACTGCATGCTGCTAAATAACTAAGAGCATATGAAGTCAGAAAGCAATTGCCCGGGCTACTGCACTGTGTCCTATTGCTACCGAAGGACTTCTTGCATTTTTGCTTCTACTCGAGTTGAAGAAAGCACTATCATGCCCTTGTGAACAAATCCTGTACGTGGAGGAACGCAAGTGCTTGCACCTGGATCCCACTGACCGCAGGAATATCGCCGCAACCCACACCTAAAAGTCTTTCCATTTCCTACTGGTAAGATAAGCTTTGGGTTCTTTGGGTTTTGTGTTTAGATTTGCAGTAATTTCAGCTGCCTTTTTTTTTTTTTTTTTTTTTTTTACCTAGCATGTCTGCTCCTTCATCAACATCCCCAATAACCTCGGA